>JARQZK010000026.1:680000-777500 GCA_030704885.1 Cynegetis impunctata
CCATGTCCACAGTGTTCAGGGTATTATAGCAAACTAAGTATTAGACCCATGTGAAGAATTGCATGCCAATGAGAGAGGGTGAAAAAAGGCTGAATATACAAGCTGAATGCAGGAAGCTACTAAATAATATTCATGAAAAGGCTTCAGATTTGAAAATGAAAATTTTTCCCTTTTTCAATGATGATGAAGTAAGCAACGTTATAAGGTACGATGAAGATGTAATTACTTATGGCAACTATATGTATAGGAAGTATACTACTGAACATCATGCGCAACGTTATAGATACGTTCAAATCAGAGCATTAGACGTTTGTTATTAGCTATCAAAAAACTCCACCCAAACGTGAAGCAGCTTGCAGGAGCTCTGGACCCCCCATTCACGTCGAATCAATTATAAATGCGATAGATAAGGTTGCCAAGTTGGATGAAAGTTCGCATCTATAAAGAGCACCTGCAACAGCTATGCTGTTAGCTACAGATCTCATAGACTCTGTGAACCCTTGACAATAGAGTATGCACGTAGGAGAGATAAGAAGCAGCAAAAAAAAAATGGAGGATTTGTTTCAACCTCGATTTTCAAATAACGTTTTAAAAGAGAGGATTTGAAATACAAAAAATTAATAACCGTAGGAAAAAAATTATTCTGCCCAAAAAAGGAACACATTGCAGAGTTCAGAAGGTAGAATAAGATACTTCATCAATAAACTTGAAAGTTGCTACTGTAAGGTAAACTGGGAGCGCTTAGCAGAATACACTCTGGTACATTTAGCTGTATTCAATAGGAAGAAGCCCGAGGAAACTCAACGCCTCTTAGTCGAAGATTATGAAAATTGCAAAATTTTACATGAGGATGATGTTTCAGATGAAACTGATCCGCATAATTGGAAAACTGGGAAAAAATACTGCGTTATTAGTGCACTAGGATATTGGTTTGAAAGTAGAGTTTCTGATTTCATGTCGCATAACAGGCAGATACATAAAGATTATTATGTGATAACTCAAAAGAAATTAAGTTTCAAGGTTATTGGATAATTTTTCCTCAACCAGTGAACACAAGATTGATAGCAATGAATTTAAGAAAATATTCATAATATTTCACAACTGGAGAATCTATCATCAGATGAAGAATATGTTCTAGATAGAAAAAAATGTCATGGTAAATTTAAGAGTTACCCAGTAACTTCAAAATTGATTTATCTGGTGGTGAATCTGTTTCAAAAGAAAGGAGGGATTCCATTCCTCAAGTAAAATTGAATTTAATAATGGGTGAGTATTTTGCTTTCTACAAGAGATCATGAATACCTTTACTAAGTAAACTAATTTTATATATTGAAACAAATGAGCTTGTCTTCAAGGATTATTAAAACCTACTTTTCAATAATACAACGAATTATTCTTCTATCTTTATCAAGCTCAGTATACTAACATTAACTTAGCAATCACCAAAATTTGTTTCCAAATGAAAACTTTTAACAAATCACTCAAATTATGAATTTTATTTGCATTATTTTTGTCATCAAATCTTATTTAGTAATTCTACCTTTTTCAGGAAAGGAACAAAGCCGACGTAGCTGGTTTTCTCTAGAGAAGAATAAAGCAAAGGAGTATTTTTTATTTTCTATGAGGATATGATTCAAAAAGAAAAAGTAAAAGTATTCCTCGAAGCAAATCGAACAACTCATCTAATAATGCAGTGGATCGAAAAATAATCCAAAAGTCTTGTCTCGTATCTCAAATGAATTATACCCTATTGAAAAAAACCATTTTAACTTGATGCAAGAAGAAAGTACCTGTATTGAAATGAAATTTTTCATTTACAGAATAGAGAACTGTGTGAAAAATATTTAGTTGTGTCGATGGAGGTAAATGGTACGATATCAAAAATAATGCCAAACAAAGCCCTAGCACTATCACTGAAGAATCAAATTTCGATAATATAGTATGAGGAAAATTTCCAAGTCGTGATATTCCACAATATTTCAATAAAGGTCATATTAACACGTACATAGCGGGTGAAAATGTTGAGAATGAAGACCCATAGATAGCACAGGTAACAGAAGATCAGTCCATTACTACAGTGAAACCATTTAGAAGAGGTCATCAATATGTCAATAGTGAGCACATTAGTGATGTTGAAGATAGTGAACATAATCATTTTTATTTATGCAAATGTAAGTGTCTTTCATCTTTCCAGAAGACCTTGCAGTATAGTGTCAGGATTATCTTGAATAGAACATTTGGAGCAGTAATAAAAGGCATTTGTGAGTGTTAGCAGTTGTCTTTAGAAAAATGCAGCCATGTGACAGCATTTTTGATTTTTATATCTGAGTTTATTCAAAAATATAGATACTCGAAATTATCTGCAACAATTCAACCACGTAAATGGGGCTTAGGATCAAAAAACGCAATCCATCAGCAATAAAAACTGCTGATTATCCTATGAAGAGGTACCAGACTGATTTAGGGCTAATTTTGATTCAAGGCCTGAAGGTTATATCAAAAATTTTCAATGAGAGTAGTTTCGTGGTTGAATTACAAAAGGTTAGAAATAATTCTATGTTTGAGGCATTGTTCTATTTGAAATATGAAGTTTTTCTATATTCAGATGATGAACTTGAGATAATCAAAATCAAAACAGGGCAATTGATGAATAACTTGGAGAATCATATGAAAATTCTGTCACATGGTGATATATTATTTTTAATTCCTGGAACATCCCCACAGGGATCTGAGGAGTGGTTAAATGGAGATCCTATTTTATTAAATCTTCGAATGCTAAGATTGTAACAAAGTTAATTGAAATTTAAACTTGAAGTTCATCTGAAATCAAAGTCTTTATAATTATCAATGTATAAAATGCCTCGCAATTTCTAAAACCAAAAACAAGCGGATATTAATTTTGTTTCCAAAGCAATGGAAAGACGCTTTCGTCCATTTGAAAAATCTGGTAAAAACCCAACATTCCCCTCGATGAAATTATTCATTCCCGGCTCCAAAAATATGGAAGACAATAAGAAATTAAAATAATGAACGAACAATTTGGTTTTCAAAAATCCAAAAGCACGTCACTTCAATTAGCAAGGTTGATCAATAATATAGCAATCAATAATAACATCATAAAAGTCACCTGAATATTAACTTTAGACATAGAAAAGGCTATTGACACAGTGTGGCACGAAGGACTGATCTATAAATTAATGAAATCCAAATTCCCACATCATCTAATGAAAGTAATAAATCAATTCTTAAAAAACAGAACATTCCAAGTGAAAATTAATAAAAACTATGCGAAAAGAACAAGATATCAGCCGGAGCCCCACAAGTCGCGATACTATCCCCCAATATTTTTAATTATTACATAATTGATATACTAAAAAATAATAATACGGAATTAGCCCTGTTCCCTGACGATATAGCGATAATATTAGAAAGCTGGGAAGCTGAACAAAACATCAAAAATATACAAAATCACATAAATACTCTAGACAACTACTATCATAAGTGGAAAATTGTAATAAATGCGGAAAAAACAAAAGTTACGCATTTCACCACAAAAAACAAAGAATCTCTTGAGTCGTAATTAAAAATTCATAACACCAACACACAGAAGAAACAAAATATCTTGGAGTATTATTAGATAACAAACTAAGCTTCACAAACCTCATAAACACACAAAAAAATACAGCAACAGGGATGTACAAACACTTATTCCCCCTACTAAATCGTACATCTACACTGCCAATTAAACTCAAAACTATAATTTATATATCAGCCATAAGGCCAGTAATACTCTATGCATGCCCTGTATGGAGCAGAACACACCAAATTAATTTGAATGAACTTCCAATCTTCCAAAATAAAATACTAAGAACAATTTCAAGATAACCGAAATCAAAGCCCATACACATATTACATAAAGAACTGAATAATACTGCAATCACAGAAGAAATGAAGAAACTCTCAAAAAAAATTTACGAAATACAAGCTCAAAATACACATTACAGAGAACACATAATAAAACAAAACTCAAAATACACTCCCATTTAAATCAAAACATAAATTAATACAGAACCAGTTTCAGGCCCTCGAGAATATGGAAACTGTCGAAGAAGAAAGACCAGCCATCCCCGAACCCGAGCGAAAAAACAGCCACCGCCGATAGTCACTAGGGACAAATCCATCGGGACCAGACTATCGGCAAAAATGTCCTAAGATGGAATTCGCTTCGAGAAGGCGAAGAACATTAGAGATGGAATCAGTGTCCCATCTCAACAGAAGATTTCCAGAGTTCAATAAACCTATTAGACTCCAAAAATGTACCATATCACATATTTTCTCTACAGGGGAAAAAACCATTGAGGGTGGTCCTTCGAAATTTACCATTCGAGATGACAGAGAACGAAGTGCTCGAGTACCTGAAGGCTCAAAACTATCCAGTATCAAGGGCCACAAGGATAATTTCAAACGGCTGATGCCGCTACTGATGGTTATCCTCAAACGAACCTCTAAGGCGAAACAGATTTTCAAGATCCATCACGCCCTTCACCTGGCCGTTCAGGTGGAATCGCCAAGAGCAAAAAGCGGAACCAGTCAGTGACTCACACATCAACGGTTAAGGCCAGGTTTTTCAATGCTCGGTTAAAACTCACAATTAGCTGACTATAGGTTAAGCTTAACCATCAGCTAAAGTTCCAACTAAGAACTATTGCGTTTTTCATTCGAATGTTTGACTTTAGGCTAGCAAATCGTAAGCTAGCGATATTTTTGTTAACGTTGGCAGTACTGATGTTTCAGGGAGCACTTCTGATTGGTCGTTACCATTTGCACTTGATAGCTTGATACTATTAATCCTAACCACACTTACTCGTCTGTCAATTTCGGAAATAGATGTTTTGTTATATTATTGTTGATTATTTTATAATAAAATAGATGAAACAAAAGCATTGAAGAAGGAAAGAGTGCCAAACTTCAGTCCTTCCGATAGATCGTTGCTGTTAAAAATTGCAAATGGTTTCAAAGCAATAATTGAATCAAAAAAACAGATTCTACTACGTGGAGGGAAAAAATGGAAACTTGGAAAAAGATTGAAGTTAAATTCAATTCGTGTACCACAGGAGCCGTAATTATTATATATTTGTAGCCAGTACTTGATAGTGTAGTTTAAATTGTTTCTGTTGGATCTGTGCAGAGTGGGTACCACTGGATTTTTAAAATCATTGCTCACCTACTATTTTGGTTAACAGTCTAAGCTGGAAAACATAAAAATTATATCCTTTTTATTGATTTTAGCCAAGAACAGATAAACAGTTAAAAAATAAGTATGAATCAATTAAAAAAGAACTGAAAAAAAGTCACTCAGAGCATATAAGTTATCTCAAAGGTACCGGAGGAGGACCTTATATCCCACCACCTGCTCCACAAAATGAAGAAGAAAAAGAACTAGCAAAAACCATTGCACTTAGTATCCAAGCCAATAACAATGATTCTGATGGTCTTGCTGGTAAGATATTTTCATCAGAACCACACCAATGAATTGAACATACATTAGTTGTTGTTGAAGGTACAAGAGGGATCTCATTATCAGAAAACAATAACAATAATGATGAAATAGTGATAGAGCATGTTGATGTTGATTG
Organism: Cynegetis impunctata; assembly: GCA_030704885.1. Classification (NCBI taxonomy): domain Eukaryota; kingdom Metazoa; phylum Arthropoda; class Insecta; order Coleoptera; family Coccinellidae; genus Cynegetis; species Cynegetis impunctata. The sequence continues at coordinate 685,637 of JARQZK010000026.1, forward strand.
GACCAAACCTCATGCGAAATTACTTCAGACTGAAATCTGCCCTGCACTGAGAGTAAATACTGAATTTGATGAAGTTTGCGAAATTGAGCCAACAGATCAAGATTATTTGACAAATGATCACCAGCATTGTCAATTGGTAGACGGAGAAATATCTGGTAAGTAGAATACACTAGTATTCCAATTATTTATAGTGGTATGAAGGCTACCTGAACAAAAATGAAAAACACTTCAAAACTAATGTTTAATGAACAATTCAATAGACAAATATGAAATTGGCTGATATATGAAAATTCAGAATATTAGAAATGATTTAAGTCAATCAGAAAAGTTTTAACTCAAAAACACCCAACTTTTGTGTATCAGATCTTTATATCTTAGAAAATCAATGAATAATAAAATTTCAGTTAGCTCCTCTCCTACTTCTGCACTTTTTTATTATAATCTGTGACTAATTTTTTGTAGGATCAAGTGAAGTGAATAAAAAATCTAACTCCAATAATGAAAAACCAGAAAAGAAATACCCGTCAGGTAAGTTAAATAATGACTTATTATCTTGATGTACCTACCCAATGTTTATTTTGTTGATAGAATCTTGGCAGAGCAGAAGGAGGCCAATTATCCCCTCAAAAAAAAAGTAATGCATCAGCATCAGCTAAATTTGAAATTGTGGCCCAGAGGAAATGTGAATTAATAGGGATTGAAAAAGAAATTGCAATCGAGAAAAAAGAACAAAATAAAATAGAACATGAATTCAGAGTGAGACTGCTTAAACTTCAAGAAGAAGAACAAACAATGAAGAATGAATTACTTCAATATAATTTGAAGAAAATTAGGAATGTAGAATGTTCTACATAAAAATACTGTATTTAATATTTCCTTATTGTACTGAGGCTAATGTGCTAACATGATGAGTTCCTATTAGTATAATTTAGTTTTGTTTTAGAGTTCACTTAGTGAATTTATTTTGTAGAGTTCAAGAGTTATTATATTTTAATTAATGAAGAAGTTTTGTATGAATTTGTATTTATTTTGTTGTCCTTCGCCAATTTTTATGGTGAATAAAATAACATTGAAAATAACATGCATTTTATTTACTAGGATCAAACATTTTCATAGTATATTTGGAAAATAGTTGAGTACCAGTTCATCTCTAGCATTATTGATAATTGGAAATTCAAGGGGTTCTAGTGGTATGTCTTCTATGAAATTTAAGTCCCCCATATCCATCTCATCAGGAGGCATATCTTGTTTTTCACATATAGCAATATTGTGCAGAACAGCACATGCCACAATGACATTCAGGGTTGTTTCCAATTTCAGACGTAAACATGTTGCTAAGACTGGAAATCTACGTTTCCATATGCCATACTGACGTTCAACAGGATTTCTTGTGCGCCTGACTAAAATTAATGCAAATGTATACACTAATACATTAAAATTGCAGTGGAAAGGAAATAATTCAAATACCTGATTCATTATATGCTTGTTGCAATGCATTATCTGCTCTCAGCAACGGTGTTATAACGTGCATTGTGTTTGCATAACCACTGTCATCACCCACCAGTAAACTATTCCGAAATTCATTCGCAATATCTATAATTTTCAAGTCTGCTGAAGCGATAGTCTGTACATTGATGGAAAAATATCCTTTTCGGTTCCTAAAAACTTCAGCATGTACTCCACCTAAAATAGTAAAAGTGAAATAAATTGTGCAAGTGACACATGAGTGCAGTCTATAGAACCTATTGTACGAGGAAGCCTGGCTTTCCTATAAAACTGTAGATGGCTTTCTGTGATTTCTTGTTCATTCGAAGGCATTTTTATATAGGTAGGGGCGAGAGAGGCCAAGGCCCGAGTTACTTTATTCACGATTCTACAAGCTGTAGTCTTGCCGACATGTATTATGTCCCCTACCGTCAATAAAAAATTGCCAGTCGCATAAAACCGAAGGGTCAAGAGTAACTGGTTGATGGGAGATACGGAATGGTTTCTGAAAAGAGAAAGTTAGTGGCTGTACTGAAATTTATGAAGTTTGAAATAATTTACCTATCTGTTATGGTCTCTATCTGTTGTTCAATTTGTTCTAATATATTCAGAACAGTTTCTTTTCTTAACCTAAATCTTGTGAAAAAATCCAATTCACCAAAATCATCAAATAGATTACTTCTTTCTCTGACCACGTATGGCCTTCTTTGGTAATCGATGAAGTCTATTAATTCTTCATCATCATCACTTAAAAAATCAAATGCTTCCATTTTTCATACAAAAAACAAAATAGAAAATGAGGTTTCTGCTGACAAAGCAGTTGAACAAACTCGACTGTTCGGGCCGTTCGGGGTAGTTAACCTACGGAGCGCATGCGTCTGTAAGATAGCTTATTTTTTTTTTAGTCATTTGACAAAGACTTACAGGTGAGAGTTACTCTATCCGATAGAATAGCAGTAGGTTAGCGCTAGATGAGAGGTGGAAAAAAAGTTTAGCTAAAGGTTATCGATTAGCCGAAAGCTAAATCACTTTAACCGAGCATTGAAAAACCGGGCCTAAACCACGGCCAGAGCCAGTGCCACGCATAATTTTAACCTAGTGTTTGTTTGCAATTAGGCAATCCAACGAACTGTCAAACGAAATTCAATATGGCCGTTCGGGTCAAACAAATAGTTGTTTATATATAGGATACTGATATTTAGTTGATGGAAATTCACTTTGTTCTGTGGCTTTCTGGATGTTTGGAGTTTATTTTGTGTATTTTGAAGACTTTTTAGCGTATTGTGATAATTAAAATGCCAGCGATTTGCATTGTAGTTGGCTGTGGAAGTCGTGGCAACAGGGATGAATTGAAGTTTTATTCAGTTCCTGTCGCTCTAAATAATCGGGTTTTGACTCATAAAAACGAGTTATCAAAGAAACGCAGGGCTTTATGGATTGCTGCAATTAAAAGAGATGATCTCACAGACAGGATTCTTAAAAACTAAACGGTTGGCAGCAAGCATTTTATAACAGGTATTTTTTTTTATATCTCCATATACTACTTTATGTTGAGTCCTCTATACATTATTTTTGTTTTATTACAATAATAAATACTTCCTATTGTTTTAGGAAAACCTGCTGCCTTAGAAATTCAGGATCACCCTGATTGTGTTCCTTCTCAGAATATGGGGCATGATTCGCAGTTTGTCATAAAACGTCAAAAAGATGTTGATAGAAAAGAGAGAGCTGATAAAAGATGTAAATTACAGGTGAATGAGGTGAGTGGTACATTATTATAATATCATATTTTAATTTATATTGAAGATTTCAAGTATTTGGGGTTGTTATGACCATACAAGTATCAAGTTTAATGACAATTGAATACATTCCTTTAGAGATGTGATAGGATAGGAGGTAAAGAGTAAATTTATGCAAACTTGCATTATGCAAATATCAATAGTTTATGAGATTTTTAATTTATTAATGTAGAGCTTAATGTCATAAAAGTTAATATTCCAAAATTTACTCTATCCTACATGTCGTCAACTTCTATACTTGATTACTGGTCCAAAAGCATGGTCTTATGATTAAAATGAAAAATTAAAAAACAAAACTTGACTTGCATAGTGCAACTTCGTAATAATTTACTCTTTACCTCTCGTCTCAACACACATTCAAAAAAATGTATTGTACCTATTACCAAAAAATCTGTTACAGTTTACTGGGGGAAAAAATTACAAGGTATCAGCAAACACAATCAGCACTTGTTTAATTCTAAAAAACATTTCCTTGAGATTGGGTTTTTAAAATTGTCGAACAATATTTGAAAAAAGTTTTATAACATTTCTTATTATTTCAGGAACAAGTGGAAATAGATGCGAGTGTTCAGGAGGCTATTGACGATGATCAACAGGAAAACACTGGCACCTCAACACAAACACACATAACAATGAATGAACTCGATGTAAAATTTCAACAGCTTGGATATGCATCGAAAAAATTATCAGAACTTGAAGAAAAGATTGAAAATTCACCTAATGGAATCATATTATTTTTGGAACAATATTATTTATGCACTTGTAAAAGACTATATTCCATGTTCAAGTACCACTGCTCTTAGTAGCTTTAATCAGCTGTTATTAACTCTAATTAAGCTAAGATTAGATGCTCATTTTGAAGATTTATGCCCGGTTGCACCGACTTTTGTTAAGTCTCTCTTTAGTTAGGTGCCATCTATGTCTTAAGTGACTGTTAAATGAATTTGACTTGCACCGTGAAAATGAATCCCCCACTTAGTTATGAGTCACTTATCGTACTCCGCGCATTCCGTGAGCACAGAACAGCAAGTATTTCTATGCTTGGTTGTTTCCTTCCATTTAAATTGGCGGCAAGATCCGACATCTAATTTATACTTATAATACCGAGTTATACCAAACCAAAGTCGAAATAGTCGAATAGTTGCTACTGAGTTTCAAGTTTTTGTGCTATTATTGAAAAGGGTAATGGCTAACAAAGCGAAGAGATGTGCTAATTTCACAGCAGAGAATAAAAATATTCTTCTCAGTATTGTACATGAATTTAAACATGTGGTGGAAAACAAAAAAACGGACAAAATGATGAATAACCTCAAATTTCAGGCATGGCAAAAAATTGCTGAAAGATTCAACGCTAGCACTTCAATTATTCGCAATGCTGAGAGCTTGCGTAAATATTATGAGAAGCTAAAGGCTCAAGCGAAAAAGAATGCCGCAGAGAATAGAAGAGAAAGGTACCTTACAGGTGATGGAGCAGAACCGAGGGAGCAGCCTAAGAGTGAAGAGCTTCTTCTCTCTTTAGTGAATAATAAAACAATATATGGCATTCCCAATATGTTTGATGGAGATGCCGACACAAATGATAATGGAGTTGCTGACACAAATAATACACAATTTTTTAATGACATTGATGTCCACGAATTAAGTGATGCGGAAGACGACGACGATTTTCAATCAAGCTCTATTTTTACTAAAGAGTCCAAACCATCAACTTATGTGGTAAATTATTTTGCTTGAGTGTTGCGATTTCATTTAGAATATATGTGTTTCAGGAAAGTTCATTCAACAAAAAAGATGAAACAATTATTACAACTCCACAAAGCCATATGGATGAAGGAGGTGATAATGTATTAAAGTCATTCAATATTTTTGTAGGTGCTTCATTGTTATATTTTGTAGGTTCCTTGTTCAGCACGATCAAGTAGAAGAAGACCGAATTTTGTGAGGACTCTTACTTCTTCTGTTCTGACTGAGCAATACACCAGTTTGTTGAAGAAGAGGCATTCAATAGCAAATATGCAAGAGCAACTGCTCCACGATCAGATAAAACAGGGAAAGATAGAATATGATCTGCGGAGCAAAAAATTGCAACTGGAAATCTCTGCATTAGAACATAAGTAGTATAATTATATAGTGAATATTTGTTTTAACATATCTATAAATAAAAATATAATAATAATAATCATAATTTATTTTCATTTTAAAATCCTAAGAGATTGTCATAAATAACATTGAATCAAAAATATTATACTTCATTGAAATAATTGTTAATGAAGTCATTCCTAACTTGAACGTTGACATCATTATTCAGGTGTGGTATGGCAGGTAATTGGCCCAACAGTATAAACCGGTTCAATTCATTCTCATCGCAACCCTCTGCTGTGGGGGGCTCTTGGTCATTCATTACTAAGGCAATATTCTGAAGCACTGCACAAGCTAAAATTACATTTAATGATGTCTCCACTTTTAAGCGCAATCCGTATGCTAGAATAGGAAAACGTCTTTTCCAACAACCAAAATTTCGTTCCACTACATTTCTTGTTCGAATGTGTGATTCATTATAGCGTGTCTGTGCTCTCCCAACTGGATTCAACAAGGGTGTCAAGAAATAATTTCGCAGGGGATATCCACTATCTCCTAAAATTAAAATGCCTTCAGTTTTCAATGTTCTAAATATTTTTTAATTAATTACCTAACAATATGCAGTTCCTGAAATCTCCTTGTTCAAATCTTGCTCTTATTCGAGAGTTGTTAAAAATAGTGGAGTCATGTGTTGATTCTGGCCACCTTGCTACCAAATCAAGAATTTTGAGTTTGCTATTGCATACAGCCTGGACATTCAGTTGAACGCAGGTTACAATATATCCTTTATCTAAGGCTGGTTACGAAAAGCGAATGGGCTTGTAAGTTGTAAAACACCCAGATAACAGTCCCTTAAGACATAGGATAGGCACAATCGACCATCTAAGGTAGGTGACACTTAACTGACAATATTGCTACGCAACAAGTCACTTATGTCAAAGTAGGTATCACCTGAAGTTAAGAGTCCCCTAAAAAGTCGGTGCAATCGGGCATTAGCATATCATTTTAAGATTGCTTCATCAACTGTGTCCAGATATTTTGATCTTGGTATCGACATACTTTTCAATCGATAATCATTTATAAAGTGGCCAGAACACAACTTTTCCAAAAATATACCTTCTTTTTTTTTCATGAAAAGACAACTATTATTATTGATTGTTTTGAAGTATTCATAGAAAAACCTACTCCTCTGCTTGCACATCAACAGAGTTGGTCAAATTATAAACACCACCACACTGTTAAATGTTTAATAGGTATTACACCACAAGGGACAATTTCTTATATAAGTGATGCTTGGTGTGGGAGCAGGGTGACCAGACGTCCGGCTTTTGGAGGACATGTCCTCCCTTTTAGGCTTTGTCCTCCTGTCCTCCCGGCATTTGGAAAATCTATAAAATGTCCGGCATTTATCAAAATTTGCATTTAAGTAATAAAATTTCAATAGGCTTCTCTTTGAAGTCATGTTCAATAAGAATTAGACACAAATAAAAGCAGCATTGTTCACTTTACCCAGGAGGAGGGTAGCGCTGTTGTGTTGGAGTTCTGAAACATAGCCAGTAGGCAGTACTTCGGTCCCCCTTTGTATCTTAACATCATGTGATCATGACAGATAACCTATTTGTTAGTGTTCAGTTGTAGTTAGTTGTTACCTTCCCTATCATTCTAGCGTGCTCGGTTTATTCAAAGTCAACACGAAACGTTAATTAAAGTCCTAATCGAGGTTTATTTATTAAACGAAATGTCGGAGAAACGAAAATGTAAATTTGGTGACATGTTAAAGGCGAAATATCCTAATTTTTCCGCTGGAAGAAATGACTATGAAGCTAAATGCCAAGTTTGTGACAATTGTATTTCAGTGTCAAATAAAGGTAGTGGTGATTTAGATCGTCATATTAATAGCCAAAAACATAGGAAAAACATCCAAAATTCGACTGGGTGCTCTAAGGTGAGTTCATTTTTTCGTCCCAAGTTTAGTAAACTGGATGAGCAGGTGAGTGCAGCTGAGGGAACTGTAGCTTTCCATACAGTTACCCACCACCTATCATACAGATCAAATGATTGCACTTCTGTATTGTTCAAAACTTTATTTTCTGATTCCGAATGTGCCAAAAAGTACGCCTGCGCCCGCACTAAAACCGAGGCAATAATAAACAATATTCTTTCTCTGCATGCCATAGAAATTGTAATCGAAGCTATGAGTCGAATTTCTTGCTTCGGTGTGTCCGTAGATGGCAGTAATCATGGGAATCAAAAACTATTTCCAATTTTAATTCAATATTTTGACTGGAATAAAAACCAAGGTACTTGATCTCACAACTACTCCAAATGAAACTGCTAAAACAATAAGTAGTTATATACTTGAGACGTTAAAAAAATACAATTTACAATCTAAATGTGTTGCCTTTAGTGGAGACAACACCAATGCTAACTTTGGTGGATTAAGCCGGAAATTAGGCGAAAATGTGTTTACTTACTTAAAGTCAGGTCTCGAAAATGACATGCTTGTTGGAGTTGGTTGCCCAGCTCATATTTTACACAACACCATTCATCATGGATGCGACTTACTTAGACACGACATCGATTCCATTGTTATGAAAATATATAATTATTTTGCGATATACACTGTTCGCACCGAGGAATTAAAAGATTTTTGTGACTCTGTAGAGATTCACCATCAACAATTATTAAAACATTGCAAAACAAGGTGGCTAAGTCTTTTCCCTTGTATTGAAAGAATATTAAAACTTTATCCTGCATTTAAGGCTTATTTCCTATCCCAAGAAAAAGCACCTAAAATATTAATAAATTTTTTTAGTGACGACTTATCTGAGGCTTATCTCTGCATTATTCGACCAGCTGCTACATATCAAATGGGTGGAATTCTTCACGAAATGCAAGAGCATGGAATGCTTTTCGGAATTATTAAAAATTTGTGAGTTTTTCTTTGCGCTGCCCAGCTCTAACTCTAGTGTGGAAAGAGTGTTTTCCCTCATTAATGTACAGTGGAGTGATGAGCGAAACCAACTGAGTATTGACGCTGTAAGAGGGCTATTAATGGTGAAATATAATTTCAAACATATGACCTGCACCGAGTTTCACAATTATTTAAAATCTAAACCAGATTTACTGAAAAAAATATCATCTAGTCAGAAGTATTAATGAAGATCAGTTTTATTCTATTTTATAATTATAGATAGAGAACAGAGAATTAACCTGTTATTTTATAACTTTTTTGACTGATTTTATTGGTTACCATTCTTTATCAGAAAGTTACCTTCAAAGTTCCTTTTTTCCTCCTCGTAACTCAGGAGTGTAAGATATCTTCATTTTGTTCAATTTATTAAGTTTGTTATATGTTTATTAATAAAATCTGATGATTTTTATATTTGTCCTCCTTTTTTTACCAATATCCTCCTTTTTCAAAAGAAATGTCCTCCATTCCATAAATTCTATCTGGTCACCCTGTGTGGGAGGGCTTCTGATAAACAAATTGTGGAGTCGAGTGGTTTCCTCAACTTTATTGAACGGGGAAATGTTGTGTTAGCCGATAGGGGCGAAATTGGTAATACCTGCTTTTACAAAAGGTAGAAATCAGCTAGATCCCTTTGAAATTGAGGAAACCCGAAATATCGCATATATTAGAGTGCATGTGGAAAGAATAATAGGCTGCATAAAAAATAAAATTAGAATATTTGAGGGTACTATACCAATAAGTATGTTAAGGGAAAATGATGATTCTGAGTATAATGTACATACTTGTTTGGTGTGCCTTAATTAATATTTCTCCTCCAATAATACCGATGTAGATAAGATGCTAAACCACGTATTTTTATTTACCATAAATATATTATACTCTTTCTTACCTGTAAAATGTCAGAATATTGTTTTAAAAAAATGTATGCTATTTTAGCCTAAGCGTGTTTTTTTAAGCCTTTTTTTCAAGCATAAAATTGCTTGGCAATCATATTATACTGCCGTCCTAAGCCCAAAGGGCGTATCTCAATTTTTTACGAATTTTAGATTTTACTTGCTAAGACTCCTTTATAACCCATCTATTAATTTTATTAAGAAATTTGGCCGGATCTCATCGTACTAAGCCTTCAAAAACATTAGTAAAAATAGACGTATATCCAAAATCACCGAAAATCCCAAGCTATTTAGACGTAACTCAGTCGTGGTAAGCAAAATGGGCGCAGCTCTGATATACGTCTTATTTGCGTAGGATATTTTACTAGTTGCATAAACATCCGGAGTACATGGCCGTGAATGTTAGCAGTTAGTCTTTATGTTTACAAGTTTGCAGTAAAGTTTTGTTCCTGTAGACGAATAACATTAAGTGGATTTTAGTGTGATATAATTAGGTAAGTGTTTACAGATCTCACTATATTATAATAAGTGGTACTTTTTTGATGCAATTTTAATGATTTGTCAATTTTAGTAAATTTGTTATTTTGTACCACTAAGACATAACCTAAAAAATAAATTTGCTTACTATTGTCTAGTTACAGGTCCGCACTTAGGTAGCAAATAAGCCTCTAAAATATTATGTAGACTACTTACACTAGTATTATTAGTGTTGTACCATTTTCCACTTTCTATTTCAGATTTGAGCAATGGAGGAATCTCGAGGAAAGAAAATGTTGATGTTAGCTTTAAACCAGCAAACAAAAGAACGTTTTAAAACAATTAAAGACAAAGTACCCAATACATCTTCTTCGAATAATGATCCAGATTACATTCCAAGTGATGATAATGATAGCGAGCATGGTTCATGCCATAACCAAGAGGTATCGGACGAAGAAATTTTAACCTTGCCAGAATCCAGTGCGGGAGTATCCTCAACTATGAAAGAAAGTAATCCAAATCAGTGCGCTAATATTACTGCAGAGGTAGCTGTGAGTTCAGTTAATTCTATAATTTCAGATTTTGATGGGGAGTTTTTTGATATAAACTTCCTGAGAGCATCCGTAACAAAAAATATGAGGTTAGATCCACCAGAACGCTGTAATCCGGTGGTTGGTATATCTTCTCAAAAAAAAATTTCGATATTGAATAATTTAGGTAGCCTTATACCAAAAAATCGCCTACAATTTTGGGAAAATCTTCCAGTATCAGATGGGTAACATTTATGTTTGGATAACTTATTTTTTTTATATTAGAAAACTGTTGGACTTTTACTAAGGAAAATTGTATGGTTTTGTTGTTTTATTATTTTTAGGGTAGAAAACTGTTTGCTTTTGTCGATATTTTTTAAGTGTATTACAATATACTTGATGTGCATTATGTAACATGCGAATTCATGATTTTGTTTGAGTCGTTAGTGTCCGTGACTTTTGAATTATGTATTTTTTTCAATTTTTACTAATGAAAATTGTATGGTTTTATTGTTTTTTTATGTATTGTATAAATATTTTACTAATATCCGTTATGTAAAATTGAGAAATAAATTTTGGTTCCACTCTTTATTATTACTACTTACTGTTCATTTGTCGGCGTATCTCATTGTAGTTTAAGAAAAATCCTTAGCAAAATAGGCGTATCTCAGTTTTTCAACTTAATATCGAAATATTTATTGAATCTAATAAACTTCAAATATCGTTACCCTATGAAGACTTAAACGCCAAAAAAAAAATTGAAATATGTTGGGTTAAAATGTGTGCTGATTTAATTATTACAAAATGCTGAATATCTCAAAACTACCCAATATTGACTTACGCCCTTTGGGCTTAGGACGACAGTATAGTCACATTAATATTTCTTAAAACGTTAACATAGATTACTTGCAAAATAATTATTTAAAAAATCATTTATTCTTTTTTTTGAAAGACTTAGAGTTGATGGTCTCATCATCGGGCAGATTGAGTTAAGAACTTCTTAACACAATCTGCCCGATGATGGTCTAGTGACCGAAATTGCAATCGCAGTGTTAAATTTTTCAAAATATTTTGTGATAGTAAACTTAGTAAATTCAAATTTAGTTTTGTTCATCATGTTAAATTATCACGCAGTAACGACGGATTCCATCAACTATTTGTAAACATATTAAAATATTACAAATCCTTGCATTTGTTGCAATACCAAACATTTGTCGGAGGATCTAGTAAACCAACACATTCAAAATGGAACTATTCAATTTCGCAGTTGTCCATATCGCACTTTATCATAGGTCTTCCATCATCTACACTTTTGCAGGTACACCAATGCATAACGTTTGCTGTACCTTCATTTCTAGTAAAGTATCTGCCCAGCAATTCAGACAGAATAACTTCTGAATGAAATTTTAATAGAACTGGAAGTTTTTCTTCCCACAATTCAAAATCAGGCAAAATTCTATGTTTAAAAAATGTCAGGTGACCATATAACAAAATCACAATATGGCAATGTTGAAACAAACATTTGCAGTTGAATTTGGTAATAATATGTATGGTCTTTCTTTAAAACAAATTCATTATTTTCTTTTTCAAGACAACAACTTATTAATTTTAAATAGTCCTCTAAATTTTTTATATTATTAGTGTATAATAAATATGGACACTTTACTTCAAGGCAACCCCCTGTACAACAATCACAAAACACTTATCTATCAGGTGATGCAACTGTTGGTACTCCTTGCTAATTATAAGTCCCACTTCATTTATGATAAAACTGTCATGATTTTCGATCTCCATGTGTGTGCGGTATTCTTCTACTGCGATATGTTCATGAGTTATACCCCACAAAGTGGCCTTCGTGCTAAATAACATTTTTGTGGGGTAACAAAGCGATTTAATTAATGTAAATGGCGCTTTCGTATCCCATTTTTAGGATTCGTGATGTAAAATTCCGTACTGTTTTCGTACGGAAAATCCTTTTCTGCGAAACTCGTTATACAGTAATATCTCGATTGTAAGCAATGTAAAGTCTTCGAACTATGGGTCTCAAGAAATAAATAATGAAATTGTTGAAGCTGTTGATCAAAGGCAATCAATACGTTCTATATATACACCTCAAATAGATCTTAATTAATGTAGTAAGCTGAATACACTTGTGTATAACAATTATTAATATAAGAACTTTGTATAAAAGTGTATAAATTAAATTTTATTTTAAAAGAGCAGAGCGCTTTCGACTATCGTCATCATCAGTGCATCCTGAAAGTAAATACTCTAATTGAACCAAAAGTTATGAAATTAAATTGATGTTGATAAATTAGTTGAGAAATTTGGAAAATAAATTCTTAAATTTAGAGTACTCACTTAGTCAGGTAACAGGAAGACATCAATCAGAGAAGAAACAGATACAAGAGTTAACAAACTCAGTTACAAACATTTAGGATTAATCCACTAACGTAAATTCAAAGTAAATGATATAATAAATTGGCCATGTGGACATGTCTTAGCAATCAATTGCATATCTGTCAAAGTCAACGAACAACACACCAACCCAAGGTAGCAAAATAAACTGAATACTTAAAGTGACAACCTGATAAAATTAAAATTAAGGTTAATGAAGGAATATTGTGAAAACAATCTAAAGTATAATTTTATGGAGAGGAAGGAAATCTCTGTCTAGTTTTACCTGAGAATTCAAACAATGTTCATTAATGAGACGTTCTTTGGAAATCTCCAGTTCTTCGAATAAATCTAATCTAAGAAAATTTCTATCATTAATTTGGTGTAGAATTTTTGAGTTACTATATGGGCTGAAATTATGATTGCTGAATTTTAAATGATTTCCAAAAGATGAAGTATCAGGTTTTTTCAAGTGTTCATTAATACGAGTTATGAGAGGCCTACAAGTTCGGCCTATGTAGGAAGCAGAGCAATCAGAACAGTTAAGCTTATAAACACCACTTCTTTTAAGTTTGCTAATTCTATCCTTGGAATTTACTAATAAGTCCCTCAACTTGTTGCAAGACTTTAAGGAAATTTTTTTATCAGGAATGATTTCTTGTATGAATTTAGAAATGTCATTACACAAGTTAAGATCAAAAAAAGGCATGGAAAAATATCTGTAGGTAGGGGAAACATCAGAAGTAGCGCTAAAGGCAAATCTTCTGTCCCTTCTGTATTTGAATTTATGAATTAATTTATTGATTATTGAAGATTGATAGCCATTGTTAACAGCAATTTGTTTTATAATGTCCACTTCATCTATATTTAACTTGGGTTAAAGGCGTATTTAAAAGTCTATTGACATAACAATTAAAGGCAGCCATTTTATGTTGCATAGGGTGATTGGAATTGGAAGGGATCACATGGTCTGTCTGAGTAGGTTTCCTATAAATCGAGAACTCCAATTTCTTGTTAGTTTTTGTAATAGTTAAATCTAAAAAATTCAGTTTATTATCAGTTTCTATTTCCAAAGTGAATTTTATTTTTGTAAAAACTCACCACTCCAGTTTCGAATTTGTCGTCCTTTGTCTTGCAGTTGATAAAGAGCTTTACTAATTACAAACCTGCCAATTCGGTAAGCAACACTTCTGATTTGATTTAAAAAATTGAAAAATTTAAACCTGACACCAATACTCTCATGATATCCTTTGATGTCAGCAACCTGTTCACTTCAATTCCAAGGTCTGAAACCTTACCATTAGTTTCCAATTTACTTTCCCTTCATTCTGTATCTGAAAACACAAAAACAGATTTATTAACTTTGTTGAACTTTTGTATTTCTCAAGACTTCTTCTCATTTAATAATAAATTCTACCTTCAACCTGAGGGTCTAGCAATGGGTAATCCTCTGTCTCCCTTCCTGGCCGACATTTTTATGGAGAATTTGGAGAATTCCTTTATCGTTGATAAAATTAAAAATGTCCTAAAATGGTACCGTTATGTTGATGATTGTTTGGTTTTTATTGAAGGCAATATTGAGGATGCACACGAGATTCTGAACTCCCTCAATAATTTACATCCAAAAATAAAATTCACTTTGGAAATAGAAACTGATAATAAACTGAATTTTTTAGATTTAACTATTACAAAAACTAACAAGAAATTGGAGTTCTCGATTTATAGGAAACCTACTCAGACAGACCATGTGATCCCTTCCAATTCCAATCACCCTATGCAACATAAAATGGCTGCCTTTAATTGTTATGTCAATAGACTTTTAAATACGCCTTTAACCCAAGTTAAATATAGTGATGAAGTGAACATTATAAAACAAATTGCTGTTAACAATGGCTATCAATCTTCAATAATCAATAAATTAATTCATAAGTTCAAATACAGAAGGGACAGAAGACTTGCCTTTAGCGCTACTTCTGATGTTTCCCCTACCTACAAATATTTTTTCATGCCTTTTTTTGATCTTAACTTGTGTAATGACATTTCTAAATTCATACAAGAAATCATTCCTGATAAAAAAATTTCCTTAAAGTCTTGCAACAAGTTGAGGGACTTATTAGTAAATTCCAAGGATAGAATTATCAAACTTAAAAGAAGTGGTGTTTATAAGCTTAACTGTTCTGATTGCTCTGCTTCCTACATAGGCCGAACTTGTAGGCCTCTCATAACTCGTATTAATGAACACTTGAAAAAATCTGATACTTCATCTTTTGGAAATCATTTAAAATTCAGCAATCATAATTTCAGCCCATATAGTAACTCAAAAATTCTACACCAAATTAATGATAGAAATTTTCTTAGATTAGATTTATTCGAAGAACTGGAGATTTCCAAAGAACGTCTCATTAATGAACATTGTTTGAATTCTCAGGTAAAACTAGACAGAGATTTCCTTTCTCTCCATAAAATTATACTTTAGATTGTTTTCACAATTTTCCTTCATTAACCTTAATTTTAATTTTATCAGGTTGTCACTTTTAATTTAAGTATTCAGTTTATTTTGCTACCTTGGGTTGGTGTGTTGTTCGTTGACTTTGACAGATATGCAATTGATTGCTAAGACATGTCCACATGGCCAATTTATTATATTATTTACTTTTAATTTACGTTAGTGGATTAATCCTAAATGTTTGTAACTGAGTTTGTTAACTCTTGTATCTGTTTCTTCTCTGATTGATGTCTTCCTGTTACCTGACTAAGTGAATACTCTAAATTTAAGAATTTATTTCCAAATTTCTCAACTAATTTATTAACATCAATTTAATTTCATAACTTTTGGTTCAATTAGAGTATTTACTTTCAGGATGCACTGATGATGACGATAGTCGAAAGCGCTCTGCTCTTTTAAAATAAAATTTAATTTATATACTTTTATACAAAGTTCTTATATTAATAATTGTCAAATAGATCTGTTAGTACCATCACAAAAAGTACTTTGTGAACCATCAACGAGCACATTTCTTTCTAAGAAGAATTTGTTTGATAATTGTTCGAACATAAAATTTGACATTGGAAATTATATTGGTCAAAACAAAAACGAGTTGGAATAATATATGGTGTAGTAAATTCACAAAACTGAGTTTTATAATTACTGAATCGTGGTGCGTAATTACTTCCAACGCATTTTTAGTAAAAATATAATAGAAATTTTCAACAGTGTGGCCGAAGCCACGCAAACACTACGACGCCGACGACGACAATAACGATGCCAACACCGACGCCCACAACGACGCCAATAACGACGCCGACGTCATCTACCGACGACATTGCTAACCTGATGAAAATTATTTCCGGTTTGGACACCGGAAAGCGTCTTGTGGCAATCAACAAAGTCACAAAATCTCTGACCGGCGCAAAATCCGCAGGTGAAATCATGGTAGCACTGATCAGCTGCCTGCCAGACATTGCGGCAATCTTTGCTTAGGTATAGCAAAGATAGCCACAAATGAGAATAAAAAATCAACAACCAAGTTTCAAATGAGCCAAGACTAGAGGTTAAATATTCAAAATATGGGAAAAACATTATGACAAAGAAAAGATCCGAACTTAACATTTGAAGAAAGTCCTGAAGAATCGACTAGAAGTTTAAATGAAGATTCAGGGTAATGAAAAAAAATTTACTAATTCAAATGAATCGAATTATAAAGTATATTGTTTTTTGAAGTATTTAAATGGCCTCATGAATCTATTCTGTTACTTGTTGAGGAATATCATAAATCAAGTTTCGGCAGTGGAAAAATTTCCTGAAACAAATTGTAGAAGAGAATAAGCAATCATTTTCATGCCCATTGTTGTAATGTTACAGGCCCTCAATACCAGTCAAAGGTTTCAGGAATGAAAAAAACTTATAAGAAGATAAAAGACGATAAGAATAAATCTGGCAACTCAGCTAAACATTGGCCTTATTTTTGTCTTGAAAGGAATGTTTATTAGAACATTTCTTTTATCGTTTCTAGAAAAAAAACCCAAGATTACAGATGCAAATCAACTTGTGACTGCATTAGAGGACCGAGTCATTCTAAATGAAAAGAATAAAGAACGACGATTCCAAGAAATAATAGCTTTCAAAGCTCAAAAGACAGAAAATGCTCATCAATACAAAAAAAATATTTTTACAATTTTCACGAGGTGTATGTTGGAAACAGCAGCAATTACATCAACTGGTTAATAGACGCGCAATGAATCCAAACTATGTTGCCAGTGATGAGACCATGCTAGATCTTGCTAGTTGCTCGATACCTGCTATTTCTCAACCAAGATAAATGGTTCAGGTTAACAGCTTTGGAGTTAGTAAGCATGTTTCAGTTTATAATGATGATACTGCGAGTGAGGAGTGTCAAATTATGAATCGGCGAGCAGCTAGAGCTATCGTAGGTAGACATATGAACGGCATTGTGATGTCATGGATGACAATCAGACGCCTGACGAAGTGCAAGTGAGTGATGTTTATCCTGGGTTTAACGTGGTAAGAAAAGGTATATGTGCTAACACTCAATTAAACGCCGAAATAGGTCATGAGATTTTTGGTAAAACTTTTGATGATAGAACAGAGTTGGAGATGGCATTAATTGACAAAGGCGGTAGAAAGATAAGTCTGATGAACTTCTGTAATAGGAGGTTCTGTCGACTAAATCGCTTTGTATCAGCCTATTTCGTTAGAGGATGGTTGGCAGGGGCTTTCGATGTCACAGGTATATCGCCAGATGTCTGTAGCAATATATGCGAAGCATGTGCGTGTATAAAACTAAAGAACGTATTCGACTGAAATCTTAAGGTGTCGGGAAATTTCTTAAAAGTAAACGTGTGTATAGGCGAGGAGGGTGAACATGTCACAGGGTTAAGAAGTCGGTTGGACGCAGAAATCAAATATTCAGGGAAAGTTTTGGAGTTAGGGCATTTGTACACGATTGACGATGAAGATTTAACGCTATCACGGTCACTTGACTTTATCCGCGTGTTTCGTTGCGCCCATAGGTGTGTAGAGATATTTTGTGGAACGTGCCAGATATGTATCGTGTTGATCATAATGCTATATTTGATCATACCGTTCATGTCATTGACTGGTCAGATAAAAACGAGGGAATTATCTAGAAGTTGCTAAATTGTAGATTCAATGTTGACCAAATTGTTATGCCGAGAAGAGATAATAAATTCAGTTAGTTTTTGGGAATTAAGTCATTTCTATAAAAATAAGAAGATACAAACCAACCGCCCATATTTCAGTAACAGGTAAAAATCGACAAACATGGCGTCCACCCTCGTGCATCTACCACAATTAACTTGGTCCAGCAATTTTAACAACTGGAAATTCAGGGTAAAAGTGATATTGAAAAAAGATCAAATACCTGAAACACTTGAAAAGACAGCAGAAGAATTTACATAAGTAGATTCGAAGAATGATTTCTCATTAAAGGACTCTAAGGCCAAGAGTATCATCGTATAATGTCTTACAGGCAAGCATTTAGACCTGGTAGAAGATGCGAAAAATTCAAAGGACATGATGAAGGCCCTACAAGACGTCTTTGAGAGAAAAAGTGTGTTCACAAAATTGGCACTCAAAAAGAAATTGCTTACATTAGAGAAATAAAAAACTGGAATATCATTTCTTAAATTTCGATACACTGTTACGTGAACTTGAAAGTGTAGGAGCCAAAATGGAAGGAGAGGATGTCAAATCAAGACTTCTAGACGAAGAATTAAAAATCAAATCAAAATGCAGATCGAGTAATGAAAACTCTGAAGTATCATTTACTGCAGGTACTGAACATGCTTCAAGTGTGGCAAAAAGAGCCATAAAATTGCAGAATGTCGCCAAACCTAGTTAGAGGAAACTTCAGAGGAAGAAGAGGCTACAACAGAGGCGTTTACCACAACAACAGAGGACAAAGCTCAACTCCAAATGGCAATCATAATCGGGCAAACCAGGCTGATATTAGATGATATTACAAAAAAGAACTTAATTTCACATCCATGGGTGCCTCCTTCGAATTACGTTTTTCCTTATTCTATACATTTAAAAGATGGAAAATAAAGGAAGCGTTTTTCTGGTCATAATTATCTAAAATTATTTGATTGGCTCGTGTACTCCTATGAATATAAGGGTTACTATTGTATATATTGTGTACTTTTTGTAACTTGTGGTTTTGGAGGTAACCACAAGTTTGTTCCTTTGAAATCTTTAGTCACTCAACCTTTGACAAAGTTTGCTAAACTTTTAGGAACTAAAGATGGAGCTTTGACTACCCATAGTACAAAAAATATCACTTGAATGCTTGTAAAGCAAGTAAGGCATTTTTAGAAAGGTATGATAAGCCTGAAATGAATATTGTTATATTGTTAATCAAGTCAATACTGCCAGAGCCAAAAAAGTGAATGCATATCGAAAACGTTTGATTTCTATTATTGAAACAGTAGTCCTTTTGGACCAACTCGATGATGGAAGAATTGATGAAGATAGTGTAGTAAAAGAAGGAAATTTTCGAGCTATTAATTCATAATAGCTCGAGCAAAACATGATAACGTTTTGAGGGATCATTTGGAAAAGCTACTACATAAGCAAAACTACGCAGAATGAGCTAATAGATTGCTGCAGACGGTTTATATCAGATAGAATCATTTCTGAAATAAAGTCTTCACAATTTCACACAGTGTTATGTTTGACGAGACAACTGATTTAGCAAGCTCAGCCAACTTTGGTACTGCGATATGTTCATGATGGTACTGTTTTTGAAGATTTTATTGAATTTATTGATGTGATAGAAAATGATCCCGACGAAGATTAAAATGATGAAAATGAAATATTTATTGAAGAAATAAAAGTAAAGCTCACCGGAGAATTGATCAACTTGTTTTGAAAAAAATTAAAGAGTTAAACTTGGATATAAAAAACTAAATGGTCTCAGAAACCTGTTGCGCTGTAAGAACTACTAAAATCGAAGCACTCAATGCAGTATTTATTCCATGTCAAAATCACCCTTTAAATTTAGCTTATTCTCGGACTTAAAAAGTTCAGTCAATTAGAAACACAGTGGAAATTTTGGAAGAAACTACTCGGTTTCTAACTGCTTCTCTCTAAATGGTCTGCAGTACTGAAAATGAAACTTGATAAGAAATTAATAGAATTATAAGAAACGAGATGGATTGAGAGACACGATGCAGTATTACAATTTCGTTATTTGCTGACAAAAATAATTGATATTCTTTTAAGTATTTCTAAATGGAGAGATAGAGATGCAGCAACGAAAGCTCAGGGTTTAATGACAAAATTGAAAAAACCTACAATTTTAGTGTTTATATTTACTCTATCAGATTTATTGAATTGCACCCATGGTTCAAGTTATGCAGCAGAAAAAAATAGATTTAAAATCAGCTGATAATGAAATAAAAACTCTAATAAAGGTATTAGAAATAAGACGCGAGAAAAGTATAGAATACTTCAATAATTTATTTAATGTAGTTACTGGAGTTGCGGAGATGATTGACTGTGAAATAAATATCCCTCGAATTACCGGAATAATGACTTACAGTCTTACAAATAAAAAAACTCGTATACTTAGGTTATTCCAAACTTATATTAGGAATAGTTATCCTCAATATAAGGTAAGTATAACAACTGAATATATTTTCACAAATAAACTATCTGTATAACTATTCTACCTTTATTCGAAAATTATGGTTTGGCAACGTCGAAACTCCTAGCGTATGTACATAGAACAGCATAAATTTAAATGACATGTGTCTAATCTTTATCTCCTGTGGTATTGGCAAATGTATTTTTATGAAAGAAGAACATAAAGAAGAACTCTTATTTGTATAAGCACGTGGAGTTTATTATAAGTTAGTTTGGTTTTCATATATTCTTTTAAATAAGTATTCGAAAAAATGGCCAGTAATAAAAGGGAACGCTGTATGAACTGGGAAAGCGAAGAAAAAGTAAGTAAATATAATTTCCCTACTTGATTATTAAATTAATGTGAATATATGTATTCTATTTTAGCGCCTTTTAAGGGATATTGTGGGAGACTATCTCAAGATAATAGAGAATATAGATTTGAGTACCAACACAAAAAAGGCAAAATTAAATGCATGGTTGGAAATTACTGAGAGGTAATTATATATTGGAATGTGATTATTTTAAATTTTGTAAAACCAAACATTTATAAAAGTTTTCAATTTCAACAATGTTATTAGGTTCTTCCGGTTTAATTCTGCTAATGTTAGAAATAGGGATAAAAAACTGATGAATCAGTGGAAGTTAGCTAAACTAAATTGTAAGAGGGAAATGTCCCATTTAAGAAGGGAGCAAAACAAAACCGGCGGCGGTCCTAAACCCCCATCTCCTCCTCCAGAGGTATTGGAGATAGCTGAAATGATTCCTTTGGAGTTGGAAGTAGATCACAACGAATTTGATTGTGATAGTGCAAAGGTACCTACACCACATTATTGTTGTTTGTTTTTCCACATAATAAACATTTTTTTTAGAAAGCAACATATGTTATTGATGAAAACGTACCTAGTACTTCACATGAGGTAATATATTTCAACACAATTATTATGATAATACTTGCTTAGTATGATTTTTGTCATGGTAACAGTGCAAAGATATACTATTACATTGTTTCTGCAATGTGCTGAACATTTTTTTTTAGGAAGCCATATATTATTATTATTATTATTATATTTCAAAAAGAGCCAAGGCCAAAGCCTGTTATGGCTCAGAAATAAGAGTAAAAATTAACAGTACATTCGTGAAAAAAAAACAACTTAAATATAAAAAAAAATACATGGTATCCAATTCAATAAAAATAGAACAAAAAAATCAATGATAACAAAATCAATGGTAAAGAACAGAGAGCAGCAATCTCAAAAATACCAAAAAAATCAAATAATAGTTCGATTCACTAGGCCTCCATTCCAAGCATCCAGTCTGTTTTTGAACGCATTTATGCTCGGTGCAGTGACAACTTCATTATGTTAATAGTGAAAATGTACCTAGTACGTCGGTCGCATGAGGTAATATATTTCAACTCAATTATTATGATTAATACTTGCTTAGTATAATTTTTGTCATGGTAACAGTGCAAAGGTATACTATTACATTTTTTCTCCAATGTGCTCAATATTTTTTTTTAGGAAGCCATATATTATGTTAATAGTGAAAATGTACCTAGTACGTCGCATGAGGTAATATATTCTAATGCAATTATTATGATTAGTACTTGTTTAATATGATTTTTGTCATAACAAAATTAGTTATGATCCTAATAAATATATAACACATTTTATTACTTTTTACAATTTTTTCGTAGATGAAATATGATATTCAAAACCTGAATTTATGTACACCAGAGAAAGCAACGCCTAAGAGACCTGTAATTGAAACACCGGTATGAAAAAAAATTATTATTATTTTACAGCAATTGTAACACATATATTTTTTAGATATCCAAAAAAAATAATTTCAATTTTTCCGAGGCATCCTTTCAAGACATTCATATGTTTCGGAAACTGGAGGATGAAAGATTGCAACGGGAGCATGAGTTGCGCATGGAGCATATGTCAGAGCAACATGCACAGCTCATGAAAAATTTAAAATTGCAAGAAGAAATTCTTATAAAAAATT
The DNA here is from genome assembly GCA_030704885.1 of Cynegetis impunctata. Taxonomy (NCBI): domain Eukaryota; kingdom Metazoa; phylum Arthropoda; class Insecta; order Coleoptera; family Coccinellidae; genus Cynegetis; species Cynegetis impunctata. The sequence continues at coordinate 707,950 of JARQZK010000026.1, forward strand.
TAACAACAAATAACATTAAATAATAATTTTTAAAGTAATTTAAGTTTATTTTGTTCTCAGTAATTTTATTTTTTAGTAAAGGTCAGGTTTACTGCAATTTTTTAGTTTAGGTTTATTATTATTGTTATTTTTTATTGTTCATATTATGTTAATATATTACATTCATTCATTAAATATTAATTTTATAAATGTCTAGTTATTCTATTAAAAGTTTTCCTCTATAAATAAGGATCTTGCTGCAGCACCACGAAGTACATTTTGGCGATTGACTGGTGCTACTGGTTAAAGGTTGAGGTGGATGTAGCATACCATCATCAACAAAGGGTGGTTCTTCCAATTCAATAGCAATGTTATGTAGCACTGCCAAAGCTACTATATACATTTTGGTGTTATCCAAAGATGTTCTGAAACCAGTCAATAAACACCTAAATCTGTTTTTCCAAACACCATAACATCTTTCAACATTATCACGGGTTCTAATATGTGCATAGTTGTATCGTTCTTCACTTCTGGTTGTTGGGTTGAGCACAGGTGTGAATAAGTAGGGAGTGCAAGCATAACCTGAGTCTCCTAGTAACAGCCCGTGAAATTCTCCATCTTCTAAGCGTTGCTTTAGCGTGCTCTCATTAAAAATGCGGGAGTCATGGGTGCTTCCACGCCAATGGGCAACAATGTTTCTTATTTTCAGGCTGCTGTCACAAACCACCTCAAACAAAATTCTCATCACAAGATCCATAGCAATCACAAAAAAATTTCATTTTACCTGAACATTCAAGGAGCTATATCCTTTCCGATTGATATAATATTGTCCATGAGGACCTTGTACTTTTGGTATTTTAATATGGGTGCAGTCTATTGCACCAATAACTTTTTTAAAACCAGCCAAATTTTCAAACTGCTGCAAGATATTAATTTCTTCATGTAAAGAAGGCATTTTTATTAAATTAAACCGCTTCTCCAATACTGCCATTGCAACACGACGACATACATTAGTAATTGACTGTTGTGTTAGACCATGAATGTCTGCTGCATCATCTTGTATCTGAAACCCAAGTATAATTAAAAACACTGCCATATTTGGTATAACTGTTGCATATATACATATATCATTAATAGAAGGAATTTATACTCACTTGATTGCGACCCCAATATCTTAAAGCAACCAGAATTTGAAAAGTAGAAGATAAGCCGCCACCACGTTTGTCCATATTAAGAGAATTACCAATTAATTGCTCTAAAAACCTTACACCTTCTTTAGAAAAACGATATTTCATTCTTAACTCTTCATCATTGCATAAAGTAAACGGGTCTTCTCTTTCTTTGAAAGTTTTCCTTTTCCTGTTGTTTTCTATATTATTTATAATATTATTCACTTCCTCAATAGCTTCTACAGCTCTCAAAAACATGTTTTGATGAATAATAAAAAATCAGTGTTAAAATGCGCCGAATGATTTTTAGGTTATAACGTAGTAAAACTAGGGTACGGGTTGGTATAAGTTTAGAATAAATATTTATACCGAGTATAACTTATATTTCAGTTATGCCGAATTTATTAGTATTTACTTTGCTTATTTTTTTTTCTTCTAGGTATAATAATTTATATCTTGTTTATTTGTTAGAGAGTTAGAGAGAAAATTACTCCTCGCAAGATCCAAAAACATATCATCGTCAATCAATTCACATTTCAGCGTTTAACAATCTACTAGGAGATCTTCAATCTAAATTTCCAAAGGAAACATTGGAAGAATTTAATTCTTCTGTACTTTTTCCTGAAAACAATGGTTGAAACATTATATCCTAGGATATCAATTTTCCTTCGCATTTGAATAACTTTACCAGTAATGCCTCACCAGAGAGGACGTTTTCATCGTTAAAACGTCTTGAAACCTGGTTGAGAACTAGTATGGCACAAGAAAGACTTACTGGTTTAGCGCTTCTACATATCCATAAAAATATGGAAGAAGATATCGACAAGATCATTGAGATATATGCAAATAAGAAAAAAAGGCGCATGGAATTCGTCATTTAAATACTATTGAAATATTTATAGTGATTACTGGTACTTTCATTAATTATATTGAGGGTTTTATTTAATATGTAATGTTTTCAAACAAAGTTAATGAATCATTTTATTTGATATAAGTTTATTACACCATTTTGTTGTTCGGCTGAGTAATGGATAAACAGTTTATTTAAAAAAAAGAATGAAGGTCCAATTACGCTACAAATACATCCTCAGACTCATGACTCATTGTTAGAAATGTCATAAACGTTTTTATAAACAATTCAAAATAGATTTATGACTTAGAATTTATGGTATATAATTTCATTTATTATCACATATCTGCGATAATGTAGAATTGTTTGGTGAACTTGACAATTTTTCTGCTTTTCCCTTCGAAAATTATTTAGGCCATTCAAAGTCCTTAATTAGTAAACGACCAACTAATCCTTCACAGCAAATTCATCGAAGACTTGTTGAACAGGATTCATTGATATCAAAGCCTGAATATGAATGGCCGCTTATTCATCGTGAAAATCTTGAATGGCATGAACAATTATTAAAACTTTACTTTAATGGCATTTGTTTATCTGTTGTAGATCACTCTAAGGTCCGGTCTTTTCATCTAGCAGTTAAACATCCCGCTACGAAACCTGAAGTTCAGTTTAACGGTTGGAGTTAACTGTCGGTTATCTATTAGCCGTATTCATAAATCTTCCTTATATTATCTAACAAGGAAGCCTTCGTTGAGGATTCCTTATTTGAATAAGGGCTCCTTGTTTCACAGACAAGCCTTGAGGATTCCTTGTAGAAGGTGGAACTTGTCTAGGAACTTTTGTTTTATAGTATCAAATCTATGGTGTCTGTGGTCGAACTGTCATTTCTGTGGACATAAATGTGCCGACAGAGTATATAATTACTAGGTTAAATTTACAAGTTCATTACTGTTATAATAACTGTTGTATGTGGTTGGTGCAAAATTGTAATTGATTATTTGAAAAATGTCTTGCGAGCAAAAGAATGCTCATTATTCTGAAACAGAAAAAATGTTGCTTGCTCAATTGATTACACAAGATGTAGCAATTGAAACCAAAAAAACTAGTGCAGCTGATCTGAAAGATAAGGCCGCAGCATGGGAGAGGATCACTAAAAAATACTGTAGTCAAGGTTTTCATTCCCGGACAAGTAAACAGCTAAAGAAATGCTGGGATAATATGAAACAAAAGTAAGTAATTTTACCTGATATACTGACTGAAAATACAGACAGAGAAGATACTTTTATTTTATTGAAACTATAATACTATACATTTCAGAAAGAAGAAGTTGAATACATCAGTTCAAGTCCAGCGTCTCATGACTGGAGGAGGCATTGCACCAAAAGAACCTGTAGATGCAGTGATGAGTTTTATGGATGCTGCACTTCCAAATTTGGATATCGAAGTGCCATGTCCGTTTGATAGTACAGCCAATTTCGAAGAAGAATGTATGTCACTTTTATTTTTCATATATTTTAATTTTGTTAAATTTCTCTCATTTCAGATAATGTTACAAGTAGCAATAAGAGACAATATTTTGTATGCATCGATGTTGAGGAGGCTGATGAGTGTGTAGTAAAAGAAGATGAAATGAGTACATCATTATGTGAAAATAATTATGGAGAAGGGCCATCAAAGAAGCCGAAGGTCATGGATAATAGTATCTCTACCCAACGGAGTGGAACCGCAAAGCCACCAGCATCAAGCTTACCACGAGAGATATTCCAAATACGTGATGAAAAGGAATTGAGGTTAGTGAAAGTGCGGGAAGCTATAATCCAGCAGAGAATTGCATGCCAAAAAGATGCAACTGGCAGATATTGAGATTGAAATGGCCCTCATGAAACTAAAGACAATGAAGGAAGAAAGTTCAAAGTCGCATTCCGACATAGTTGAATGAACCTTTTTTATTTGATTAAGGTGTGAAACAGTGCAAAAATAAATGTGTTTTATTATTATTAAAATGTTTTATTCTATCTTGAAGCTTTTATTTTTATTGAAAATAGACTCTTCGTTATAAGTTCGTTTCTTTAAGAAGCTTTGTTCAAATATGCAACCATTTATTAATTATTATGAAATTAAAATAGTTCTAAAGTAAGTCAGTGTTTTATTAATATTGAAATGTTCATTATTTTAAAAACTATACTATCTTGGATCTTTTATTTTGAGTGAAAATTTTGTCTTCAGTATAGGTTCGTTTCTTCAAAAATCAAAATAGATATATGTGTTATATTACTATTTAATAATTTTTATCAATACTAAAACAGTGCACAACAAATAATACATTTAAATACATAACCTATATAACGTTTCTTACATTGAAAAATATAGTTTATAATAATCTCTTTGTTTAGTACATGAGTAACAAAAATTGATTAGACAGTATTTTAAATTGCAATGAAAGAAAATATAATTCTACATTATTCACAATTATAAAAAAATATTTTTATATAAATTATCTCAATCCTGATTATAATTTTCTATTCTTAAATGAATTCTCAAACAAAACTGTTTCATCAAAAATGTCTCCTTATAAAGTCTCTTCTATGTGCAAGTCCAATTCCATCTTCCACATGATTATGAACACCATCAAATATCTCATTCTCCAAATTTTCTTCAGGAACTTCTTCTAATCGATTCTGAATACATATATTATGTAATACTGCAGTTGCACAAATAATTGCAACTGTTAGTCAGTTTTGTCCGCAAGCCATAAAATAAACATGGGAAGCGACGTTTCCAACCGCCAAACAGTTGTTCAACAATAACTCTAGTCCTTCGATGGGCATTATTGTAGCGAATTTCTGCATCATTCTCCGGTCTCAAGACTGAAGTCAGTAAATATCTTCGACAAGCATATCCACTATCACCAAGTAAAATACCATTTAGGTGTCCTAGTTCAAAGCGGCATCGAAGGCCACTCCTATCAAAAATTAAAGCATCATGCGAAGAGCCAGGATGTCTTACAACTATGTCCAAAATTTCTCTACTAGGGCCAGATACTACCTACATAAAACAAAAATAGATATAAGAAAATGTGTAGTTCTTTAAACTGTTTCACAGTTAATATTACAGGTCAAAAACATACTTGTACATTTAATGAAACCCATCCTTTTCGATTCCGAAATACCTCTCCATTTTCTCCACCAGGGTTGCAAATACGAATATGAGTGCAATCGATGCATCCTATTATAGATGGAAAATTAGCTACTTCATAAAACCGGTTATTGTTTTGAATGCGATGATTCTGTGTAGAGAAATTGACATATTGACCTAAATGTGAAGCCAATCTTCTGGACACTCGTGCAACAATACTGTTGATTGACTGAACCCACGAAGATCACCGTTAACAATCTAAAAAAAATAATATAAATAGTGTGCACTTGATGGTAATATAAATATGTACGTACCTGAAAACTACATGTTGCATAAAATCGTAAACTTATTAAAAGCTGCATTACAGTAGCAATTGGCAGCCCTCTATTATCATTTCCGATTCTCTCCTCAGTTACAAGAGGTAGTAAAACTCCAATCACTGCTTCTTTAGTAAATCGAAACCTTTTTCGAAATTCTTCGTTTTCGAACCAATCAATCGGATTTTGACGATCCCGAATATATCGTTTCCTTAAACGCCATCGATTATCATTTTCTACAATATCGTCGTCTGAGTCTGAGTTATTTAAAAATTCGTTGTTCATTTTCGGATTTGTACAAGAAACAAACAGTTCATAACACTGACAGATTTGATGTCTTATAGGTTATAATGCTTACCTTAAGGAAGCGCGCGACCTGCCTTGAGATAAGGAAGGTAATAAGGCTCCCTTAGGAGGAAGCTCTATGAAATGTAATTGAACCAATAAGGATTCCTTGTTCCTCAAGGAAGATCTATGAATACGGCTATATGTTACGTCTTTTCATACAGACAAGCGTAACTGGAAGTATCTGGAGAGTTCCGGTTAGGTATCTGATAGAATATAGAAATTTAGCGGATTTCGTTTTCAATAGGACATTCTGTGGCTATAACTTAACCTATATAAATATATACGGCTGTGCAGAACTGCATAAGAAGTTTTTGAGTTTCTATCATTTTGTTCTTTTAGTCAACAGCTTCTCATTTTCGTAAAAGTTTTGTGTTGTATTTAAAATGAAAAGGAAGAGAGCACCAAATTTTGCATCTGCAGAAGTGAGGGCATTGATACATTTGATAGTAATGCACGCTTCTGTAATAGAAAATGAAAAAATAGATTCGCAAATGTGGAAAATAAAGGATGATACGTGAGAAAGGATAACAGTGGTGTTTAATTCAAAAAACACTTGTAAGTAATTATTATAGAATAATGGTGAAATATTATTTTGGTACTTTTCCAGCCAATATGTATAGAACAATAGAGAATTTGAGGCAGAAATATGAAGCAGTGAAGAAGGATGTTAAGAGGAAAGTAAACAGGAACAAAAACGAAACCTTCAAAATTGGAGGTGGTGTTCCTGTATATGTTCCCATTGAAGACTACGAACAAGAGTTAGCAATAATTTCTCTAAATATTGTGGGACTTCCAACTGAATTTGGCAATGATTCCACGCTTCCAAAAACAAGTAATTATTAATAATGCTTGAATCCAACAAGATTAATAATATTTATATTATAGCCCTAGATGGTAAATTATCTGTTGAACCAAGAAATTGTGCAGAAAATGATTCAGACTTAGATGTGAGTACAAACGAGTCTGTGTACATACCTTGAAATATATTTACATTATTTATATTGCAGATGGAACCCCAAAATAGGTATTCTTTGAAGAAGTTGCAATTACATCATCCTTCGCAAAGGTAACAATATGAAAAATATGTCTTCATGTTATCTCATAATTTACAATTTTCAGGAATTTGAATAGAGCCATTCAGCCCCTTGACCAGCTACTGATAGCTCTTCGTTTTTTGGCTACTGGAAATTTCTATATACAGCCATTGAGGTATCATTATCCAACTTACCAACTTCTCAATCTGATATACCTTTAATGTATATACCATAAGGAGCAGTAACCCATATGACTATTCCAGAAAGACCCTATTGTACTTTAGATTTGGGATCTGGATACAAAAAACTTTGTTAGTAAGTTGGAACTTGGCCAATTCAGAAATTCCATTAAAAATAACATGCATTGCTGAGTATATAGACACGTCCTGTTATACAAATTGGATCTTCCAAAATACAATTTCTGAAGAAGGATTAACACGTAGGGATTTTTATGCAGAAGATAAATTTTTAATAGAACGAAAATACGGAGATATAAAAACTTCTGATGCAAAGATGTTTATAGCATCTACGTGGAGAGAAATGATAGAAGATGAAATGGTCTCTTGTAGCTGGCTCAGTACAGATATAAAGAGAACTAAAATTCTCTCCTGTAAATTAGAGTCAGATTTGGAGTGGTATGAGACCGGTAAGTTTTCACTACAAGGAAATTAAGGGTCTATGAAACTATCAAATCCCTCCTTAGAAAATTGCCAATTTTAGAATTAGGGACTGAAGGATGTTTATCTAATCATGATAATATCATCTGTCCCAAATCGAAAATACTTTTTAACTTTTCAAAAAAGATCTGTTCAAACAATAAAAATCACATCTATTTAACAAAATCCGGGACTCTCATATCACAAAGATTTTTTAAGAGAACGAAAAGGGATAATTCGATGAATATCCCAATAGACACTCTTTTATATTATCAAAACTTAGCCAAAACCTATATCTCTTCTCTAAAATCGTCTCACTTGAGAAAGAGACATACGAATGAGGCTATTGTAGTTGATCCAGAAATAGCTGCATTATCTGTCAGAGAATTAAATTATCCATTGTCTAACTTAGATTAATCAAACGGAATGATATATTCAGAAGCTTGTAAAATGAAGCAAGATTCTTGGGATGACATAATATCAGCATCTCCTATAAATTGTCACCGATTACACAAATTCTTAACAGGATCTTCCAAAGTTTTATGTAGACTAAATGGAGGAGGGTGGGATATCCAGAAGACTGTTCCTATTCCTCCAGAAGAAGCAAAAAGCATCCACTTTGAAAGAAGGATCTAGGAGAATAACTATAAATGAAGAATTTTTTACTTGGGAGCCTATAACAATATATATATATATATATATATATATATATATATATATATATATATATATATATATATATATATATATATAGATTTATCCTACACTTTGGGGACATATTTTTTTGATTTTTTTTGATTTTTGAAATAATGCAGGAAATTGATCAGGAGACCCATTATAAGGATTTCCTGCATTCTTAAGCAGAAAACACACTTTGAATTTCTCCTAAAGTGCATTTTGAGGACTCCGAAATTTTAACTTCTTTCGCGGTAAGATTTCAGAACTGATTTCGATTTATTCTCATACGCAGGTTCTCAATTGGTTACAGCAGTCCTAGGGATCAAGCGGGAATTTGCGCATTCACGTCTCACGATTATTTTGTTAACCAAACGATCGTGACTGCGCAAGGTACTTGATCAAACAATCGAAGCTGCGCAAGTCACATTTGATAAATAACTCTCTAACATAACAGTTCCCAAAACTAGTTCTAAAATCGCGGTTTAAAATAATTGGTTCTAAATCCTTACCGATAATAAAGCTTATGTTTTAAGCTTAAAAAACTCAGTAAAATTAATTCATAGAAAAAACTTACAAAAATTTCGATTCTAATTTGTAGATTAGAGGATGAAAACTATTAACTGTATTACAAGGAAATGTTTGAAAAAATTATTACAGTAGAAATGAAGAATCTATCTCACAAATTTAATAGTTTCATCTTCAACTTCAACAAAAATAAAATATGCTACTATTGACTAATTAATGTCGTTTGAAATTATTGCTGTAATGGCAAAGTTATGTTGCACTATTACTAATAGCGTTCTATATTGGTAAAACTGGTGCGGCACTGGAACTCGATTAGTTCTGTCACAAAGCTGCCCTAGGTCAATCCCAATGGATCACAAATTTTATAAATTCCGTTTCGGGTTTCGGCAACACTACAGCTGTTTGTTTTTTGAGGTTATGTAAGTTAAGTTCTGTTTTTTATTTTTAATCGTGAAATTGAAGTTTTACTTTGTTTATGAAATGTGAAAAAATTACGCAAGAAATAAACCTTCAATTTGAAATTAATAACGAATTAGTAACCCTTTGTGTCCATATTTATTGTTGACTGGGATGCGCTTTTTGAGTTGACAACTGAGTATTTTTATTTAAACTTTTTCTGGCCAGACTGCTTCTTGAGAGAGTGTGCTTTGATTACAGATGACGATGAATTTATCTGTTCTTACATTATTGATTTGATAAATAATGGTATGGTTTCATTGAAAGAACCTCTACCAAATATTTATTGAATGGAAGGTTTTGACAGGTAGGTTGTATGAAGTCAGTAATTTACCTTATATGAAGTATATTGATTCACTGATTAAGATTTTTTTCTATTTTTGATCTGTAAAACATTATATTAGTAATTATAAAATGCAAGATATTTCCTATAAGGTGATGAAATTAACTATTATTAAATGTTGGTTGAAAAAACTGGCAAAGCAACTGATTAATATAACTCTTGAAGTACATACGTTTATTCTCTTAAAATGGTTCAAGTAACTATATTGTGTTTAAGTCATTCAATAACAATTTTCTGGCTTATCTTCACACAACAGAATGTATATTCCATTATATTTAACTGTCACGAAGCAATTAGGTATTAAAAGTACAGGAATAATTTTTTATTAGATCATGCTAAAACTATATAAAATTATTAATTTAAAGTTCTCACTATTAAATATTCTGTTATTCATTCGAATCGAATGACTGCACTGACCTCTGCATGAGCTCTCGTACCTCGTGCCAAAAAATATGCACTCAGTTCAATTTCTACTGCACTAGTTTTCCAATGGATCAAGAACCCTCACACTAAGCTCTCCAATGGATCATAAAAATTGCACTCAGTGCGCACAAGTTCTACCAATGGAGAACGCTATTAGTATTATTGGTTGATCCATCATTTCACAACCATTACGTCTTGTGCTAAAATTATCGATTCGCAATAGTGACTTTCAGACAGGAGTAAAACGATACGAACAAACAGCAGATCATGTTTAGCTTCACTGGTTTCGTGGTGAAGCACTGTACCCCTTAGGGTAATTATTTAAGTGGAATCTGAAATTATACCCAACAAACATTGCACAACCGGCTGATCAGAAAAAAGGTTGGATATAACGACTAACTGCTCTTATCGATTTGTTAACTAAATTCACTTGTATATCTTAAATTTTAAGTATCTATTCAAGATAATAATTCTACCTTATTGGTATAACTCTTTTCTGCAGAAAATTTTCTATTGAAATACACCTTCAGGTTTGCAACCCAATTCATAAACTTCACTATACAGTATAACTATTCAGATAATATTTGATACTACATCTGGTATTCGCAATTTTAGGAGACCCAGTCGAATTCAAAAAGATTGACACTAATATTATTGTTTTCTGTGGTGCATAACATTTTCAACACAGATTTTATTTTCTTCTCTTCTAGACCTTTTCATTATATGACAAGCGCATGCGCAGCCGCCATGTTGAAAGAGCGGGAATTTAAAAGTTTCGTACCATAATGGCTGGGGATATTATCTCCGAAAATCTATCGATCATTGAAATGAATTATTGATGGTACTGTACTTTTTCACAATTCGGTTGAACCATATCATTGTGATCAATTAAAAAGGTGGCTTAAGTGCCACGGACGTTCTCAAAAATGCAAAAAAGTGAACTGGTTGAAAGGTTAGCAACGAGAACAATATTATATTAATTCAAATATACTAACAAATTAATTTTGTCAGGGTTAAGAATTTTATACGAAATGAAGTACCTGTTGACCCTGCTGTTGACAGAGGAAAATGGCTGGACGTTTTGAAGAAAATAAATGTGAACCATAACATCTAAAGCCATTAATTATCCGCAAGTTTGGTAACCATTTCCTTCAAATGATGTGCCAAAAAACTTTAATTATGGATGTATTCATCATTATTGAGTAACATCGTGTATAAATCAAGATGATGATGAGAGTGATATTGAAAATGTGAACAATAATCAACACTCAAATGAAAATTATAGCACATCTAAGCTTACCCTGTACCAGCAAATTATGCATTAAATGCTTCAAAAAACTATTAAAATTTCTAGAACAAAAAAATGAAAATAGATGATAATACTAAGCTTTTATTTTCAATACAATAACAACAACAAAATTATCAAAGTTGATATATGTATAAGTGCATTAATAGAGTTAATAAATGACTTTATTGTCATTTATTTATATATACAAATATTTATAAGTTCAATGGAACTTTTATATACCTATGGTACAGAAAATGTTTGATAATTTCTATTAACTATTTGTTTTGTTTTTCAATTTACACAATTATTACATTCTTTTGTATTTATCAGTCAAAGGCTACAGGATTTTGAAAGTTAACCACACATGCATAAACAAATATAATTTGTGACATCATGGTATGCATATTCAATGATAAAACCGTTTGAAGAAGTCAAGTACTACTTCTCCAGGTTGCAAAAAGTCTGCAAGTTTCGATCGTTTAAATATTTCAGGATCCGATATTGATCCTCCATAAGCATCAGATACAAAACTAACTCAGCCATTTGGAGTATTGTAAGCTAAATCTGCAATCAAATATCCCATGCGCAATCTCAATGATACCAAAATTAACTATTGCATTGATTGTTTAGATTTTTGAATACCCAATACTATAAGTCTTCACAAGCTGGACTCAAAAATCTTGTAAAGCTATAGAATTCAGACATTTTTCCATGGCTGAACTTTTCGGTTGATTAACCTGAATAATTTTATTACATATTTTCACGAAATCGGTTTGACTTTCTCTGCTTCCAGTAGTTTTGATGGTTTTTTCACTGATTTCACTTCTTCCAAGTACAGCCATGTCTGAAGATAAGGAATTATCTGGAAATTGTGAATTGAAACACAAATTTTTATCAATAATACTGTGAACCTTTTCATGAACCGTTGATGTCTATAATAATAGAAAAGAGTTTTAATTTTAATCTAGACTTTTACATTTAAACTTTACCTGCTTAGTAATGACAGTCCTTTATTTTCTCTTCTATTTGTTTAATAAACTGGTTCTTGCTTTCAGGACCTACAAACAAGATAGATGTTATAACTATAAACATCTTACTCATTGAATAACAATACCTTAATTGATCAATCAACTTGTTGAAATTCTCGATAGCTCAGAAGATTGGGATTTTCTTCAGTTGGACTTTTTCCATGAAAATGTAGTGAACAGATATAAGTATCTTTAGTAACAACATCAATCGTTCGAAAACCTCTGTCACTTCGACCACATTTTTTCACCCATATATCACATTTTGAACATGTTTTGATATGTATTTTGCCTGATGATTTGATAATTTTTTTTTGATATTGTAGGCAAGGTTTTGGAAAATTCATGAAGTAATAAGTATTGGCTTTGAATGCCTTATACCGTGTATCACTCTCACATACTTCATAACAACACCGTTTTGTTGTTTCTCTTCGTACAGATAACATCACTATAGGTGACTTGAAAAATTTATTTTGTAATTAACACACTTCTTGTTTTATTTTCCTGTTACTTTACTGCAATTTATTTCATGTATTTAATAGTTGTTGATTTAAATTGTCTGAGCACAGGTATTTTAACATGCTTGTTTACAGACCTAAAAACAGTACGAAAAAGATGGCGGAAACTGACGCATGCGCACAAAAAAATCTGTGATGAAAAGGCCTATTAACCATAGATATATACTATATATATATATATATATATATATATATATATATATATATATATATATATATATATATATATATATATATATATATATATTAAGATTTCTATGGATATAACCAAAGATTCAGATATTAGATACTACATCATTAACCTTTTGGTTTAATAAACAATTATGGTAGATTATATCCTTCCTGTCAAGAATCCCATATAAACGGAATGCAAATTACGGAACGAAAATTACAGCGATAATTGCATTGTAGAAAGCTGAAGAGCCCTGCGATAATTGCATCGTTCGTATCCCCTTATTAAAAACATGTTCCTTCCCTCAAAATACACTCGTGCATGAAAATAACAGGATAATATAAAAATATAAAAATTGCATTCGGTCATTTTCATATTTTGGAGAAACACCTTCGGTGTCGGGCTCTTTCTCCAAAAATATAAATGATCTTATATAGTTTTTTGACAACACGCTGTCATGTATAATTATAGGTTATTCCGATCCACTTGTGCAATTACTTACGAGAAGATTGTTTGATGTTACCCGCTACGATCCACAAATATACAAATCATGTCCTGGGATGGATTGAAGTGAAGCTATTTGACGTGTTAATTTTCATCACGGAACTAAGTCCCTAACATTTTAACTGAACTACTTTTCGCTCATCTGCTTAGCACGCACCTTTTCACACATGGAAATGTGGGCAATCTTAGGTTTTTTAAGATTCAATAGCAATAATAGCATATAACATTCCTTAGTCAATTAAATTGCTATGAATGTTATGTCCATTCTAAATATAGGTTGACTTACTTTTAACAAAGAGTGTGAGCTAGGAAGTCTGTAATGAACACTCTCAGTCCTGATTTTTTTAAAAGATAAAATTTTATGACAACGAATTGCTTTATTTATATTTTTGAATAATTTTGGACATACTCAAAATAATTTGCAGGGTGTCTTGAAACAACATTTATTGTGTACACACAGAACTTGCAAAAGTTACTACGTTTACATATACAATAAAAAATTAAGTTTAAATAATGAAATGGACACAAAGAGAAAGAAACACACAAGCAGTAAACTGGAAAAAACCATTTATTTTTTAATATGGTCATTACACACTGTTTTACCCATATAAATTCGGACATTACATTTTACGCAATAAACATCTGACCTTGTTTTGCTTCTTGCAAGGTGATGCAAAGCTTTTTTCATCAAAAGTTGGCCATTGATCATTGATCACAACTATCTAAAGGGACATCATCTATAAGTCATATTTCGCTGTGAGGGTTATTGGCCTGAGTTGAAGGAGCAGTGGACGCAGTTTGCTGTTTTTATGTTGTAATCAATAAGCGTCTTAGCAATGTATGCAGGGAGAGCGTAAAAGATCTAATATATATCTTCTGCCAAACCAAGTTGGGTGGCCTGTTCTCTGAAGCATTACTTCGTATTCTCAATACCGAAGAACGAAGATGCAGGCACTGAAGAAGTGTTTGCTTCATGTCCTGTATTTGTATTATATTCTAAAATTGGAGGTTGGGGACCGACACGTCACATTCTCAATCACTAATGAGAGTTTCCGCTCAGAAAACAGGTAGCATTATTACATTTTTTTACCATCAAAAATCAATCTTACATTCTGTTTCAAAAGAATACTTTTTGTAGAAGAAACTGACACGTTTCAGAAAATTTCAGAATCTAGATTAAGAAAACTAAATCTGACACCTACATGAACTTTACGTACACCGTACACCATACCGCAAAATAATTTTGCAAGATAAGGGAGACTTTCTAACAACGCCGTTATGTTATAAATATGATTTTCAACAGTTTTCCGTAATATAAAAAAATACATTTTGCAGATGGAGATCTATGACAAATCAAGAAAACTGTAAACATATAACATCTATTTGTGAAAACCTGCCGCACCTCCAAAATTAAAAATCTATAAGTTTGGTTAGCTTTCGATAGATGGCGGCACAACTTTTATTGGTGATTTTTTATAGACTTGGGAAGAAGCGGGCTGTCACTTTTTAGAATTAGAGGGAAAAAGATAGGAGTCTATTCCTATTGTATTAGGCATATTAGTTTTTATTACAGACAAAGAATAAAGATCGAATAAGTAATAACGTTCCAAGTTATTTCCACGGGACTCTCACTATCTCACCAAAGGTGTTGGATTTTACTGATACCCCACTCCGCCTGCTTGATTGCAAAATTCAAATATTAAACACTTATTCATCACATTGTCGCACAAGTAGATTTAACCTCTCAATCTCTAAACACATTCAGAGATTATGGGTGTGCTCTGTTCGAAGCTTCACGTCTGAATTCCACTTCTGGGACTGTTACTAAAATAAGAAGTTAGGAACGCCAAACTCAACTGTACAATGTCTACATGAACTACATGTTAAGTAGAACAAAATGCACATTGATGAAGAAAATAGAAGAGTAAGATTTTCTACAGGAAATGATCAAATTATATTTGCAAATGTTAGTTGGTTTACTTATTCGTCATCAGCTATCAATAAACACGCGTCAAAGGTTCTATCATGACGGGACTACATCGACATAATCCATGCATAACTCGCCATTCTTTCAATTATATTCTAAGAGCCGAAGAAAGATCGACTTTCACCAATTTGTTAACCGAATGAAACTATTTTTTATGAAGTTTCAAAAATAGACGAATATGCCTAAAATGCGTTGCTTATCGAAATGTTGATGTAGCTCTTTTTAAATACATTATTTTTTTTGCTTCACCGGTTTATAAACCAAACGAATTTAATTTCAACCGATAGTTTATAATATAAAGCATATGCATAGGTATGGCCTACCATAATGGCATCACCACCTGGCAAGCAGTTATGAATGAAAAGGTAAATAAATATAGATAGCTACACTGATCTGAAATATATATGAGAAGATAGATCATTTATGGTACACGCTGTGGTATAGTATAACCTGCAATTAACCGTACAGGCTTTGAAGTTGGAAAATCAGAGCAACCAAATATCCGCGAAGAGAAAGTCCGAAGTCTGTATATAACATGTTGGTATTTGGTTAAACTTGGACGCTTGGACAGTTTTATTGTTTTTTTTTTTTTTTTTTTTAAAGGGGATGATGGGACACAGGCGACTGTTCGCCTGTGTTCCATCATCTACCCTCATGGGCTCGCAAACTTAGTACATACACCCAGACTCTAGTGAAATCTTCGTCAAATTTTAATTAAATTGTAATGGGACAATCACAAACACCCAAGGACATGGTGGGAATCGAACCCACCGACTCCGCCAACGAAGACGGCATAGTGTTATCTATACCTCTCCGCCACGGAGCCGCCTAAGTTTTATTGTTTCATTGTTATATCAATCATAGAAAATGAAGTTAGTGATCTATGTACCATAGAATAAGTTTGAATGAAAATAACCTAAAAATTAGTAACGTATTTTAAGATGGACAAAATATAAAAATCAATAAATAAAAACGACATAACATAGCAGCTGGTCATTCAAAGAAATTAAATACATAGCAAAATAACATTGTCAACCTGATGAGCATTATTCAATATCTGAATCATTTGAAGCTATACAGTGATTTCCGGACTTTTTTTATTTATGTTTCAAAGTAGTTCAAAGCACTAACTTAGTAACTTTAGCATAACACGTGGAGTGTGGAGTGATAACCAACATAATCTAGTGCTTCTTCAGTCAGCTGTTTATTTCCATACTGGAATATTTGTTCTTTACGAAAGCACTTCGAACACGTGTTCGACGTAGTTGCTCCGAAATAATTCCCGACAATAAATACGAAAAAAACTGTCTGCTCTCTTACATTTAATTGACATTTTGCGCACAGCTACTATGTTATATCTGCCTCTCTTGCACATACCTCGGACACTCTATTTTCTCTCTCTAGTATCATTGCTTGCTCGAAATTTCAAACTTCAAAGCCAGCAATACTATTTTATGAACACTTTATTGCAGGCAATAATATACCACCGCATTTATCATTGAATTATCTATTTTCTGATATACATTTCGATTGATTTATAGATCAGTGCAGTTACCTACATTTGCTTATCTGTTCATACCTGCTTGCTAGGCAATTATTACAAGAAATAACTGGGCAATACTACCTAGGCGTGTTCTTTATATTATAAACTATCGGTTAAAACGGAACTCGTTTGATTAACAAACGGATGAAGCACAGAAAAAAAAATTATTAATATTAACATGCCAACATTTTGATAGGCAAGGCATTTTAGGCCTAAATCTATTTTTGAACTTCATAAAAATTATGTTTCATCCGGTTATCAGGTCGGTGCATATATCTAAATATCAATGGGATTATATCTAGAACGGATCTAATAAAATATACAATCAGCATTTCTATACAAGACGAATGGCAGAATTAGAAACTCCCACAGATCAAAATAATATATTTCAGAAAAAATGTATCATCCAAATTTTGTGAATATTCAATCCAACATTAAACACAATAGGTACTCCCATCTGAATTGAAACTTTCAGTTTAATGCATAATAAAGTATAAACATTGTATAATCTCATCTGTGTCGCTGACCTTGAATGTGCAGATTGAATTGATTACGATAAGCGATACGACCCCTACCGGTGTCGAATATTACTAACGTATGAGCCATATATTGCTTTGTTTACATCTGATCTGTTTACATGTATATTATATGAGTTGTTGTGAGTTTTAGTAGTGTTTAATTTTGTTTGGGATCGTTTACAAACGTTCAGAAGAGATGAATCACTATTGTTGTGTAACCTATTGTTCATCTTAGGCAACAAAAAATCCGAATATAGCTTACATACCTTTCCGAAATCTGGACAATTCAAAGTTGTATTCCAAACAAAGTTGGGAAACAAGGAAATGATGGACAGAAGGTGTGGATTCATAACTTGCAAATTGAAAAAAAGTGTCTGAACAGAAGAGAGTTGTTCTTTATAGTTGACTGAGAATAATTATTTTCTCTGCAGTAAGTTTGTGGATTTTTCCTTATAGAATTATACCAACTGATGATGTGCAATTTTCAGCTAACCGAAAACGTAGGGTTTTTGAAGTTCAATGCTTTTCCAACAAAATAAATGTTTATTTGCACAACCAAAATAACAGTTTATCATAACATCAAGAATATGAAATAAAACGTGACTCTATAGCTAGGTAAAAACTAAAATATTCAATGATATAAACAGGAAAATAAAGATTTTATCAAAAAAAACCAGTTACTCTCAGAAGTCCACCGTACTTTTAGGAGAGCTGTTATACGTCAGAAAAATTCGAAAAATATGATAACTCATTACGTTCAAACCATTCAAGCAGAGTATTCATGTTAATTCTTCTTTTATTTCATGTTGTTTCTTTCAGTTTTGCTGGTAAGTACTTAGTTTTGTCCATTATACTCAAAACCTCTTCAGTTGGTAATTAAAGTAGATATGTCAGAGATGTTTTCTTGAAACTTTTGAAAGTTTTTTTACTTTTTAAATAAATAGGTGTTTTATCATACAGCCTTTTCATGATGTATACATAGTTCCTGTAACCAATTAATTTATTCGTCCTCTCCTTTATTTTATTATTGATGTACAATGATAATGACTCTGTGTAAATTTCAACTTGATGTAGGTAGGTTATCTACTGTTGAACAGAGATAATATTGTCCTCAATCGAAACACAATGAACCACTGGAAAATACGAAGTCCAAAAAAACACAAATTACGAAGCTAAACGTTCGAATACTCAAAATGAAATTAACATAAATACCATTACCAAACAATGTAAGCAAACCGTTAATGGCCCATGGAGGTCTTAAATTCAAACGCCAATAAATTCAGGGATGACATTTGGGCTACTCTCATTAAAAACATGCAATTCCTTTACAGAAATATTCCCAATTAGAGACAGACTAATGTGTTCAGGTCGTGCGTATTTCGTCACTTTAGCCAGTCGGCCATGAGGTTTTGAAACTACCCTTCCAGATAACTTGGATACTGAAGTGCAATGTAAATTCGTTACTCTGAAATTAAACAAAATAATTTCTTTCCATTAATAATATGAATTTACTTCTTTGCATTTCTTCACAAATAAAAATCGCCTCAGAATAGTGTTCCTGCTCCTGCTGAGAGAGTTTTTCGCTAAAAAGTGACAGTTTTACTATCACCTACTTTTTTTGAATTTTTATAGTATTATGTGGATTTTATTTGTACCTCACATTAGTATATACACGCGCACATGACTATAATGAAGAGAAATAAAAATTCACTTGGATATAACAAACAAATTAGAGAATTTTTCTTTACCTATTTTTCATAGTTTGAGTTTTGATATTTAGAGAAAACTTTCACGGATTAATGTATATGCGTCGGAATGAAACCATCCTAATTTCCATAAATATTCAACCTTTAAGAAATTTCTATTATCAAAACCAAAACAATAAGCTTTAAAAAAATAGAGGGATCTGAAAATTTCATATCATTAACTTATTTCTGTCCTCTATCAGAAAAAGTTCAAAATTATGTATTATGCCGAAAGGTGACAAATTGACTTATTTATAATCTTTGAAAACGTTCAAACGCAATCATAATACAAACGATAATGTCTTGCTAAACGACCAAATTGTCTTAATATATTCGACTATATTTGATATATTCAAGCAGTAATGTATTCCAAGAATGATCAATTTGGAAAACTCATTTTATCAACCAGCCCTTTACGTATTTTCTTCAGAATCCATTACATCTAATAACTGTATCGGAATTTCTTCGACCCCTGGAGAGATAATACCTACCCTTATAAGAGAGAAACATTCACTATTTAGTTTTAAACTCTATCCGCCCAAAGATGACTGTGTGATCAAAATTGCAATAACAGTGTATATTTTCTCAATATTTTTTGATAATAAACATATAAGAACGTTTTTTTGTGTTCGTCGTTATAACTTATGAAGTAAGGACAAATTCCATCAAATTAATGGAATTAATCCATTATTTCTTTGCTGATTTTGAGACTGTGTAATTAAGTTGAGTAGTTTAGTTTCTCTAACTTCTAAAACCTATACCTCAATCTAGAACGGAAATCCGTTTACAGCGAAATGTGAATCAGTGAAAATAAAGAAAAAGATTATTCTATCATCTATGACAACTTGTGACCTTGTGAGAATTTTAGTTTGGCGGTAAATTCACAAGCAGTGGCATTGGAAAGAAAGTGCTTTTTTTAAGTAAAATTATTTTTAAATCTCATATCATCATCGGCTGCTGTATAATTATTTTGATAGAATTCTTAATCGAAAATGCCAAGTAAGTATTAATTCTAGACATTTATTTATTTCCGCCAAGTTAAGATTATAGAATTTGGACCATCATGTTAATGAGGTTCTTCAGTCAGCTATTTCTTGTAGTTGAAATGTATAAAATTTTTTGTGATTGATTAGTGAAAACAGTTTTGTTATGAATTTTCAGGAAAATACGCTTTAGTGCGTTTTATCGATGATGGTATCTACAATGTATGTCCCACAAAATATATGAAACCATGTGTTACGTCAGGGCATTTCCAAGTTCCTTACAAAAGGTATGGAACGTACGAGGCAGAATGTATTGCATATTCTGGTAAATATATATTGCACAATATTCCTATTTCCTTTTATAATTTTTGTTGATTTAGGAAAAAATCAGATATTAACTACTAGTTTATGTACTTAACTTGTGCGAAGGATATAACTTTTGTCGGTATACCCTTTTGTCAAAAAAAAATGTATTTATCATGTTTTTCATTTGACTTTGATAACAAAAATTTTAAATCTTTCAGATTTTCATGAAGTGCTTCGAAATTTTCAAAACAACTTGAACAGCTCATTACCTAAAGTGGGCGAGTTTTTGTTATTTTTCATTGTCATTTACATATCTGAGTAATTATGGAGGTCTGCCTAAATTAACTGTTTTTGATAAAATTTCGGATTCGTGCTTATATTGGGTTGAAAAAGCTGAATATGAATTTCGTTCGATAAAAATTTTTTCTAAAACAAGCCTAACAAGCAAGTTCAAGAAATTATCAAATTCATGAGATACTTAGATGAATTTGGGATGTTCTTTTTCAAAATAAAATCTGTTTCATGAATAGATACTTTTTTGATCTCTGAATTTAGGTAAGTGAAGCTAGAATAGGTTAGGTTTGCTTAGTTTTAAAAAAATGCTAATTGAGCTACAAAGTCTGAGTTCATATTCAAAATTTTATCAAAATTAACAACAGTGAACGGATCTCCATAATTATACATATATGTTAAGTGAATTAAAATTTGTCCTCTCTAATAAGGTAAGCTTAGAAATAATATTGTTTTCTGCATAGTTCTAGAGAAAATCAAATTAACTTCTATAAGAAGTCAAGAACCTGCAGAAAATAAATTGAGAACATTTATCAAGGAGAAATGCGATATGAATGATGTGTTTCATAGTAATAGTATTTCCTTTCAACAGACTGAAATAAATTATAATTATTGATATAGGAAGAACTTTGGGTAATTATGGAGATCTCCTTAAATTTGCGAAATTTCATACAGTACCTATTGTTAGTTCACTTTTGTCTAAAAATCATGTTTTTGAACTCTTATTTCGTTGATTGATAACCTTGCTTCCTTAGAGATATGTAAACTAATTTCTAAAACATGAATTTGATTTTCTTAAATTGTTAGTTTTATGAAAATCACCTTTGTATAATTCATAAATTTACTGCTTCCTTAAATCCTGAGTTTAGGTTCGCTTCATTTATAAAAAAAGAAATAACACAGTGCATAGTCTATGTTCTCAGACCAAAAAATGCAAATATCAAATTTTGAGTCTTAAGGGATCTCCATAATTACTGAACTTTGTATATAAACTTGTGAGAAGAAGCATGTTTTGTTTTATATGGATTATTTATCACTTTATACAAACTGAAAGTTTTTTTTAATGTTAGTGTAGTTGTTTAGCAATGTTGAGTGTTCATTTAATTTTACAAGAGCATTTTTGAATATACATCACAGAAGAAGTACTAGATTTGATTTTAATTGATGCTTTAATGAGTAACTTTATTAAATATGTTTCCAGTTCACAATTTTTAAAACATTCTTCAGTTGTAGAATTAAAACAGCAAATAGATTTTGATGTAATCCAATTTTTAGTTTCCAGTAAAAGTTCTAAAAAATACTATTGTGTATTTTGTGGGAAAACTATCACAAAGACTGCAAGACACATAGAGCAAGTTCATAAAAATGAAGAAGATATTAGCCGTATTATAAATCTCCCCAGGGGTAAGTGTTTAGTATTTTCAACATGTATACAATCTTATCTAAATACCTACATAGATGCATTTAATTATAATGTTCAAATTGATGTACAATAGGAAATCCTTGCAGTGAAATTTTAATATCACTTATGAGCGCAAAGTATAGTAGATTGTTACTAGTTTACAAAGCTTAAGTGTTTTATTAACAGATGCATGAGATTATGATATTTATTTTCAACTTCATTGAGGGATGTCTCATTCAAATGATCTTTATATAGTTACGTACTTGACAAATTCATACTTTGCTCACTGTGTGGAAAAAATTATCAAGTGGAATATGTTTGAATATAGTCATAAAATTTAATTTTAGGTTGTCCTGAAAGAGTAGCATTGATACAAAAGATTAGAAGGCAAGGGGATTACCATTTCAACAATAAGGAGAGAGGAGATAATGATGAATTATTAGTTACCCGTAGATCGAATCATGCGGTCAGCTACAATTGTTGCCCAAGCTGTAAAGGATACTTTTCCAAAAAAAGCTTACGAAGACATTACATTAAGTGTATGGGTACAGCAAGTGTTACTGGAGGAAGGGGTCTCATGAAGGCTAGTTTAATTCATGAACTTGTTCATAAAAGAGCATCTGTTCTTCTTAAGGAAAATGTTTATTCTAGTCTTCGTGAAGATGAAGTTTCAACTTTAATTAAACATGATGAGTTGCTTACAATTGTAGGTAACAAAATGTGTAAAAAGTTCAAGTCAGATTTTAACAATAAAATGATAAGGAGTAGGCTGAGATTACTAGGACGACTCTTATTGCAGATGAAAAAACTTAATCCATACATTAAAGAGTTTTCTTCTTTATATAATCCAGAATTTTATGATACTTTTATAGAAGCTGTTAATAAGCTGGCAGAACTCTCAGAAGACGGTTTACGATATAAAAAACCAGCAGTAGCTACTGATCTAGGTACTATGATTGAACAGATAGGAAGTACTTTTGTAAGTGAATGCATCAAAAGAAAAGATTCACCCAGAAAAAAATGTTGTAAAGATTTCCTAGAGCTGGTTGCAGATGACTACGGTGCATCAGTCAATAAAACAGCAGCTGAAACTATGTCAGAATTGCAGAGGAGAAGGACAATTTGCTTACCTACTACTAAAGACATACAATTATTAGAACAGTATTTATCAGATAATAGAAAAAAATCGTATGAAGAACTCAAAAATAAATTTTCTTATAAGTCTTGGAAAAGTTTAGCAAGCTATACACTTGCTGTGCTTCAAGTTTTCAATAGACGTCGAGCAGGTGAAATAGAACGATCTCAAATAAGTGATTTTTTATCATATCACAAAGCTAGTGATGATATAAATAATCATCTTCAAGGCAGTTTAAGTCATACACAAACGAGAGCTTCTGAAAAGTATGTTCGGTTCTGTATCAGAGGTAAACTGAATAGAACAGTACCTGTTCTTTTGAGGCATGAAGAGTTTGAAAGTATACAGTTGATTCTGAAACATCGAGAAGAGGCAGGAGTAGCTAAAAAGAACCCTTATATTTTTGGGTTACCTAGTGGAAAAGAAAATTCTACAAGTTATTTATCAGCTTGTGCTTTACTAAGAAAATTTTCAGTTGAATGTGGAGCCCAGTTTCCTGAAAGGCTGCGAGGAACTCTTCTACGAAAACATATTGCAACAAAAAGTGCCATTATGGATTTAGACGAAGGTCAAGTTTCAGAACTGGCAAATTTCTTAGGGCATTCTGAATCTATTCACAAACAGCACTATAGAATATCTCTGCCAACAAGGCAAATTACTAAAACATCCCAAGTGTTGGAAGCTGCAATTGGCACAGATTATGAAACAGCTATAGAGAATCCAGTGACCAATGCATCAGCTTCATTTGAAAGTGGATCTAGTAAATCAATAGAAAACAGTACAGAGTTTTATGATGACAGTGATGAAGATTACCGTTTATCAGATGACTCGGACTGCCCCTCTGTTGTTCGAAGGTTTCCCTCAGGTAAAATTTATATATGCTCAAATTCATTTAGATAATTTGCTTAAATTATAGAAATATGCTTCCATTCTGAGCAACAATGAGAATACAGTTTGTTTCTTGAGCAAAGTAAAATAATTTTCCAATTTCAACGTTCATTATCTATGGTTGTAGGTTAACTGTGCTTGATGTGAGTTTCCTGAAGTTTAGTTAATATCGAAATGTTTTAACAAGCAATACCCTGTATTGCTTCCTGTAAAAAAATTCTCCAAACGTGTTTCATGCAAAGAAAACAATATTACTTGCTTTTTACTATTTTTCAATCACTCTACATTAAAATTATTTTGAATTACAAATATTACACAAATTCCATTTTTCAGAAGAAAATTCTGATACTGATTAAACATCTAATTCTATAATTTCTCAATTATTTCAGAACGACATGTGAATAAAAGAACATCTTGGAATAACTCTGAGAAAGAAACTGCAGGAGCTATCTTTGCAGATCATATAATAGAACAATCTCTGCCATCAAGAGGTTATTGTGAAATGATCATAGCAAATCAACCAAATTTAAAAACGCGAACGCCTGAACAACTGAAGGCATGGGTGAATAATCAAATAATAAGGAACAAAAGATTGGCTGAACAGTCGCATCAGTGCTTGGAGAAAAAGAAAGTTGTTAAGAATATCAAAGATTTTTATAATTGTTCTTCTTAGTGCCTACCTTTGCATTTTGAATAAAAAAATTTAATGTTGTTTGTTACTTTGAATCAATTTAAATTTGATACACAATATAAAACAATCTTACTATAACTATTTTTAGTCATACAAAAAAGTATAATAAAGCTTGTTTTATTTGCAGTTATCACAAAAGATTCATATTATCGACACTGGAAAGAAGGTATACACAAAGTATACAATACGTCGTACCTTCAAAAGTCGAATACTCGATTGAATGACTAGTGTTTAGTCTCAAATTAAAAGTTCCCAATTTGTAAATATTATGGTGTTGAATTACTTCTCTCCTTAGGGTTCAGCTTTTTATTCATATATTTTATATCCTGTCAACAACTTATATAAAGTACTGTTCAATTCTGGTTCGAATGAATATTCCAATGAATTATCCTTTATTTACAATTTGTAAAAAATAACCACACTTTTAAATGTCACATTTTAGAAGAACCATAGAGATATTACCTCTTTGGATAGAACTGTCAATTGGACTCTGTGGTCTTAACGTTTCATTCCGAGAATACATAGAGCTGTTTTCCCATAGATCTTCGAAGCTTCAAGAAAACTTAGTCGGCCTTATTGTTTTTCGTAACAATATATTGTATTTCTTCCTCTCATAAAGGGTTATGATGTACACTCATAAGTAGAAAGCCCCTAGAAAATATTCTGAACAACGTCGTCAGTAACTATGACCATTTAGGCATAATCAAGTTTATTTTCAAATTTTACTACTGTCGGCAGATTTTGTAAGATCTAATTTTCAATCTTGGTTTATTCTATTATTTTCCCGGAGATAAAGTTACGAATTCGATTATCACAACACAAAAGATATTTGGAAGGTTTTATGTGTATCTAAACTAGTCTATTTTTGTCTGGAATATTGTCATCATCATTTATTAATAGTTTGAATTCAGAAGTTATACTATTATTCATCAAAATAAAGAAAGAAATGCTTGTGCTTTTTCATAGTTGAGAGTTTGATATTATACATACTTACGAACAAAAGTTAATTACTTAGAATTTTCGTTGGAACGTATTTTCATAAAGTATTTTAGTCTTGATTTACTTTCTAGTTAGACCATATTTATGAAAACTCGGTTTCATATGCTACTGATTCCGGTTTCAATAAACTCCAATATCTAATTGAATATCTGTTAATAAACAGTAAGAATAACGATACACACTTGTCAACTGTCACTGTCAGATTTACATTTAAAACACTCACTTTGCTTATTATTTCCGAGCACAGTGGCTGATTGTGAATGAACTAAAGGGCGACAATTTGTGCTTCCTTATATACACACCATTTTCTCTAGAAAATTATCCTTCGATATGATTCAAGTTCCAGAATATAGTTTCTCGAAATTTCTAGAAAACACGGAGTCGGCCTTATTTGTTTCCTAACAATATCGAGAGTGTACGAATATTCAATTCTACTGTGTAGCTATGAACCTGCTATTCTGGAAAAAAACTAGCAGTTCAAAATCTGTGAAAACTTTGAGCTACGTGGTTGTGATTGTCTTGTTTCATTCGTGAAAATTTGGAACATCAACTGTTCTAAGTTTGACATTGCTTATCCAGTAGTAATCACCAAGATACACTCAGTCTCCCAATATTTTAAAGTTATTTGATTTATGTAATGATGAATGAAAATAGAATGAAGTTCATCAAAATAAAAATTGGGAAAAAAGGCCGAATCTTGCTAAAAATCAATAAACATTAGGATAAATTAAATATCTATTTAATTTCTACAAGTTTATTGAATTATTTATGACGCGTTTCGGTAGACCGTACCGTCATCAGATATATTCAGTTATTCAATCTATCTACTGATGGTACAATGCACCGAAACACGTCATACACACTCAATAAAAATAGTGAAAATTTAGTAGATACTTCATTCAACACAATATATAAAGATACTTAGGTGTAGCAATAGAATTATAGAATAGAGATTGATTTACCTAAAATTTTATATAACAATCAACCTCATTGATAATTCGATAAGTCGAAATTAAAGCTATAATTCTTTGGATTCTCAATTTTGTTCGCTATTAGTCGTGATCCTTTTACTAAAATACAAATTTGTCCAATCTTTACATGAATATCTTCCATATCAGAAACTCGGCTGCACATTTCCTTCACATTGAGGTCCAACAGCTAATTAAAAATTATTTGGTCCTCAAAGTGTACTATGTAAGCCATGCGCATTTCGAGGTCTGTCCCCAAAATGAACAATTGTCCTCAAAGTGCAGCATATATGCGCAATTTGGTCCTCAAAATGAAGGATAAATCTATATATATATATATATATATATATATATATATTTATATATATATTTATATATATATATGTATATTTATATATATATATATATATATATATATATATATATATATATATATATAATAAAGTCTATGAGTTCTCGGCAAATAAAAACCATTTCGTTAATAATGTCTATATTTCGGATATAGATTATATCCTTCCTCAGGACTCTACAAATATACATGGTATTAAAACATAATTAAAAAATTAAAATATTCACAACTTACAACTAACAAGGCTGGATGTAAATTAAGAGAGAAGATGACTGTAGTCATCTTCTGTCACTGAATTTCTGATTGTGTTTTTGTCCAGGTGTTTCTTTGTCTAAAATTCATCGTAGTTTGTCTATCAAAAGTTTTGTTTTTCTGTTCTTTGTTGATTTTGGATTTGGCTCTTATTTTTGTTTCAGTGTTTTATTAAGTACTGTTTGGTGACTCTTATATTCAACATACACTGCATTTTCTGTTATGGTTTAATTTACATCCAGCCTTGTTAGTTGTAAGTTGTGAATATTTTAATTTTTTAATTATGTTTTAATACCATATATATTTGTAGAGTCTTGAGGAAGGATATAATCTATATCCGAAATATAGACATTATTAACGAAATGGTTGTGATTCTTCGTTAGTTGGCCCTTTTTATTTGCCGAGAACTCATAGACTTTATTATTTAAATTTTACGGCAATACTCTTTTTCCTATATATATATATATATATATATATATATATATATATATATATATATATATATATATATATATATAACTTTGAAATATGTATCAATAAATCAAACAATCCTCTCAATAGAGGATTTGATTTATCAGATTCAGGGTGGATGTCACCTATTTCAGATTTGATTCATTCAGCTTCCTTCCATCAATCTTTGTTGAGTAATATCATTGATAAATCTTCATCTGAAATATTATCATCTCTGTGGGATTTTACATATCTTCAATATATTATAATCATTTTTCTTATGGTCATATTTGTACCATATATTTCTATGTGACAATGGGAGATTTCAGTGGCATCCATAAATCCACTGTAGGGAAAATTATGAATCGTGTGATCACATCTATTGTAAATTTCCACAATATATATATATATATATATATATATATATATATATATATATATATATATATATATATATATATATATATATATATTGATATAATCGACGCTACCAGACCTGATACATAGAGCAGACAACCTAAGACCAACCATAATTAAATGATTTAAGTTCTTATATATCACATAAATATAATGTAGCAAACTTTTTAAATTCACGCATCTTTCTAGGGGAAAACTAAGTTTACAAATTATTTATATTGCAACATCTAATAATCGTTATGAAACTAAGTATATAGCAACGATTTTTCAGACCAGTCAATAAACGAATAGCAAGGGCTAGCGACGTTACTAGACCATGCGATGTTGTCATCGCATGGTCTAGTTACGTCAGCATCATCTAAGTTTATTTGGCGCCATAACGCCGTTAAAGTGAGGTTATTTGTGTTCATTTGTATAAGTGATTCAACGTATTCTTACACATAATGAATCGTGCTAGATTATTAGTGCACTTAGCAAGAAATCCGAACAAGGTAAGTAAATTGTTATGCCACCAATATATTATTATATTTTTGCAGCGGTCTGTTTTTTCGAAAACCTTATCGGGTTCAAGAAATAATATCTAGGAAAGTCAAACTTAATTTATTGCTACTTTCTATTGCTTTGATCTAGAGATCTCAGAGATATTGGAAAAAACGGAAGAGATCAAGATTATAGATCATTTCAGAATTAACAAAACAGTTTTCTAAATTATTTTCTCAAAAATTGATACTTTCGATGATCAAACGTAAGAACTGAAAAATCGAGTTTTCTTCAGGATTTTATTATTTATTCATAATGTGCTTTTCTTGTCATACAACGGTAGCCTCTCAATCTGAGTTCGATTTTTTACTTGTTATATAACTTGCTTTTCGGAAGCAGCATGCAACACTATTATTTTTGAGTTATTCGAGAAGAAACGAACAAAAAAATAATTCGAATCGTCCTTCAAGGCGATTTTCTCAATCACCTCATTAGGAGTTAACACTTAAACATTTTTTAAATCTGTTAACTTTGGGTCTTGAAGGTTGACGTTCACGTCTTAGTTTTAATTCCATTAAATTTCACAAATAGGACAAACAATATAGACAAAAATATCGATCATGTCATTATTATGTGAAAGACTCGGAAATGTCATTTTTTGATTTTTATTTTCTGTAAACATTTGAAAGATTGAATGAATTATTATCAATCGAGAAAAATCGAAAAAACTGTAAAAATCTGTATTTTTTTCCAAAATCAATAACTCCGCTTTTTTTAAGTTGAAGCGCAAGTACTTCGCAAGGGTTGTGCACACAAAAAATTCGCTTCAAATTAAAAACTGGCGGCATTCTTTCAAAACCGCTGATTTTTACAGTTTTTCGATCAAGTCGTTTCAGAGTTTTTTTATATCAATTCATTATAATTTTGAAAGCCATGTTCAAAAAATATATAATAAAAGAGATTTGCGTGTAGCAAATATAATAGAATATAACAACGAATTTTCTTTTGTGGGATATCACAGTCAGTAGCCTGGAACTACTTTTGTCGCCAAAAAGTTTCATACAAAGTGGTAAGCATGGAAGCATTTTCCAGATTCTTAGGTTACTTCAGCTGTGTCAAGCTTCTTCATTAAATTTTGATAGTGAAATATTTTTTTTAAACTCATCATAGTTTCAGAGTAGTGAAATTATGTAAATATAGAGGTTCCATACATAGGTTAGTTATGTGTTATATGTATTTCATATTTAATTACATAATATTCAGTTGAATTTTTCAGAATTACACTTTTACACTGTCTATATGAAAATAGTAAGTGAATGTTCAGGCTCCCCTCTATTCCAGTATTGAAAAATTTAAGATTGGAGGAGTCATAAAATATTTCCAAAATATTATAAAATATGAAACAGGTCTCAAAGATACTTTCACTAGGATCCACCATGGGAAATTACACACAATTACCTACTTGATTAAAAATTGTTTTCAGCTCCAAGTGATATTCGATAAGTTTGAATTGAAATTAGCACTGGACTTTCACGAAAATAAATAATAATTTTCTATTTTTACTGTAGATTATTGTAGACACCATACAATTTTTGCAGCCATCTTCAGTATCTTTTTAGTTTATTGTAGATTCGAGGTCACCACTGCAAGTCTCATATCGAGAAAAGGTTTACCATTATCTTGAAAATCTTGAAAGTGGAAGAAAGACCAATACTGATCCCTTTGATGCTAATAATAACATCATTCCTGTACGAAATCAAAACGATGGAGAATTATCTTTCTCTAGATCTATTTCCTCTCAAAGCAATCATAATTTTGGAGAAACTTTTGATATCGAGGAAAAAAACATGCAAAGTAAACTTCCAGAACAAACACATATATTAACATCCATAAATCCCGAATTTACTTTTGTGAATCAAAATGCAATTATTCATAATAGTCAAACAAATGTCGATTTCATCCAAGAAGACCATTATCTTGAAAATCTTGAAAGTGGAAGAAAGACCAATACTGACCCCTTTGATGCTAATACTAACATCATTCCTGTACGAAATCAAAACGATGGAGAATTATCTTTCTCTTGATCTATTTCCTCTCAAAGCAATCATAATTTTGGAGAAACTTTTGATATCGAGGAAAAAAACATGCAAAGTAAACTTCCAGAACAAACACATATATTAACATCCATAAATCCCGAATTTACTTTTGTGAATCAAAATGCAATTATTCATAATAGTCAAACAAATGTCGATTTCATCCAAGAAGATGCATATGTATCTGAAGTTCCCGAACATCAAACAGATAAGGAAAAAATGCGAATACTGGACTACAAAATTTTCCCAGGAAAATCGAATGAAACAAATAATGAATATGATTTATACAAACAAGATAACTTCAATAATCCTGCTTCCATCAACCTAAATGAAAACAACAATGCTTTTCAAGAATATAAAGAAATAGAGGCATATAAAATGACTTCTACAACAGATGGAGAAAATACTTCCAAAAATAAAGTATATAACACACGCTTGGTGGAACCAAATATTTTTCCTGAAGACACAATTGAATCATTTTCGGATGATAATTCATTTGATGTAGACTACACTCTACCTTCCGATGAAACTGATAACTCTTCAATTAATGAAGGTAGTGGGCCTATCGAAATTTCATGTAATGGCAACAAAGTGGTAAATATATCTGTTTTGTTTGATGAAATAATGGCGTGCAATAAAATAAATAATGTGTATGTTTGAGAGTGATAGAAAGAGAGAATGATAGAGAGAGAGTGAGGTGAACATTGATATTCATTTTATAATTTTAAGATCATAAGGTATCTCATTGTCATTTTAGGATAATCCTGTATTACCTGTACCACGAAACCAACCGCATGCCCATTTAAGTGTTTCCTCCACGGTTACTCCTACGTCTATGCCAAAAGAGGACAGTAGTATCTTAGATAGGATCAAAAACAAACTTAAAAAAGACTTGTGTCCTTTTTGTTTTGAAGAAGTGGACCATTTTGCTAGACACTTATTGAAGAAACATGTTGATGAAGAAACAGTTAAGAAAATTTTGGAAATGCCTGTTAACAGTACAAAATGGCGGCTATAATGGCTTTGCGAAAAAAGGGAAATTTATATTGAACGAACAAAAAAACACGCTTAAAGTTGTGAGAATGCCGAACAAAGGTAATAATAGAAACACTGGTGACTATTTTCCATGTGTGAATTGCCTTGGGTTTTACAAAAAAAGTTACCTTTGGAGACACAAAGAAAATGTAAGTCTAAAATAAATAGTGATACAGCTGGCCCTCAAAAAGATTTAACTGAATCTCAAACATTCCTATCCACCACTGGACTGCTTGGAAATATACTAAATATGAGTAGAATTAAAAAGGAAGTATTTAGTATCATGCGACCAGATGATATAAGCTACGCGGCTAAAACTGACCCTTTGATTTGCTTGTTTGGGGAATCTTATATTAACAAACACAAAAGAAAGCAAATGAACACAGTGGTGTCCAATAAAATGCGGGAGCTTGCTAGACTTAAAATTGCATTAAAAAAATCTTCGTCAATTGAAGCTTTAATAGATGCATTGAGACCAGATTGTTACGAGCTCATTATAGCTGCAACTAAAATAATTTGCGGCTATAATGCTGAAAACAAATCATTTACGGCTTCTTCGTTGGCTCTACATATGGGAACCAATTTGAAATTTTTATGTGATGTAGCAACAAAGGCAATATTGACTAAGAATCCTCTATTCATAAAAATTAATAGATTCAAAAATAAATGAAATTAAAGAACTATTATTGACATGCACTGTTGCAATGACATCTCTAGTTTGGCCAATAAGGTATTGAACGAGCAACAATTTGTGCAACCCAAATTATTACCTTTTACAGAATATATTAAAAGACTGAACATGTATGTGAACAATTTGGCTAACATGGTTTTCAATAATCTTAAGAACAACGATGATGTAGAAATCAACTACAAGATTTTGGCTGAGTGTACACTAGTCCTGGTTTTAGTTTTCAACCGGAAGAGAGTCAGAGAAGTTCAGTTTTTGAACATTGAATCCTACGAAAATAGCACATTTTCTATAAACCAGGAGGAATGCTTGAGTTCTCTAAGTGAATTGGAAAAAAACATGTGTACAGTTTTCAAACGTGTTGTAGTGTTTGGAAAAGGTAGCAAACCAGTGCCAATTCTATTTCCTAAACTCATGCAGAAATACATTGAAATGATGTTAGTTATTCGAAAAACAACTGAAATAGTTCCCAAATCCAATAAATATATTTTTGCCAATCCTGGTTCATACGACAGGTGGATGAGTGGACCATCCATTTTAACACGTTAACCCCGGCTGTATATAAAAAAAATCGGTCACTCAGCCGGCAAGTTTTTTTTTCATTATTTGCTTCCATTTTTATCATATACGACATATATAAGCCTCTTAGTTGGAAATTTTAAGTTTTTTTTGGTTTTTCAATATATTCAATTTGTGGCATCACATTAGTGCCACGCCGTCACAAGGAGCTACTTTGGCATGACATCAACGTGATACCGCGGACTGTCACGTGATATCTAGATGTCGTTACATCCACCGGTGGACGGGAAACACTTGTATCACTGTAAAGTAACAAATCTAGACATAGAGAGCTCACGTGTTACTTGTTTCTATTTACTAACATAATAGGTGACTACGAAATTTTTTTTTGATACCCCGTTTTTTTTCCTGAGCCCAGGAAACACTTCGTTCACTCAGCATTGTGCAATGGTTTCTAAGGAGGTACACGCCGTCTAAATCACATTCTGTTGTGTGGCATTACATAGATGCCGCGCCGGCTGAGTAACCAAAAGAGCGTGGCATACGTGTGATTCCACGCCGGGGTCAACGTGTTAAGAAAACACGCCGATAAATGTGGTGCAAAAAATCCAGAACTTCTAACAGGTAACCGCTTCAGAAAACAATTAGCTACCATCCTTCAACTCATGAATTTTGAGCAGGATGAGATGGAACAAATCGCCAAATTTATGGGTCACACAGAAAAAACGCACAAGGAATTCTATAGGTAATATAAATTATTCCAATTCTCCTTTCACATTTTAAAGCTAGCTAGATAACACTTTTTCAAAATTTGAATCAATTCTAATTATACAGTGAAACACGTAGATTGGAACAAAGTCATTTAAAACTCAAGGTTTGTTTATGCAAAAAGGCATGAACAATTCTTTTTTAATTTTTGGCTGCGGGTTTTTTTTATGGTGAACTCACCTTCATAGAATGGCCCAATTGTCAGTGACGACCACCAAATTAATTTTTTATAAAGGAACACCCTAAGTATTATTGCATTTCCGGGATCTATAAATAATTCTAGATATTTTTATTGAATACCTCCTATATATATGTAATATGAACATGTTTTTGAGATATTGATGAATGAATAGTGACGTTCTTGTTACTTTGGTTTCCTATAAAATCTAAATAATTTATTTTAGAGAGAAATGCACCTTCTTAAATTGATTTTTTATTGCCTATCCAATAATATTCCGATTCAGCCGGATATGCAATGCATTGTTAGTAATAATTCTGACGAATTTCTCATTTTAATTTTCAGACTTACAGAAGATGTTTATCAAACAGCTAAAGTTGCTAAAGTACTTATGTTATTGAATATTGGGAAGGGGTCAGAATTTAAGGGAAAGAGATTAGCAGAAATTGAGGTTGCAGAGGAGTTGATGGATTATGGCGAGGATATGGATGACAATAGTGAAGAGAATGCACCAGTGAAAAATAAGAATGAAGAAAACGTGATAATATGTATAGATAATAGCAGAAAATCAGAAGTAATAGAGCAAAAAGGAGCCAGCATTAATGCCGTTCAAGTCGCTAACACTAAAAAAAGTGTTCGTATGCGCTGGTCAACTACACAAAAGCAGTTCTGAAACATTTTAATGGGAATATTAATAAAAAAAGTGCTCCTAAAAAGCAGGAATGTCTGCACTTTATTGATAGGAATTTAGATTTGTTTTCTCCGTCAGACTGGCTACGCCTTAAGACACTTGTCTTTAATACATACCGTGATGAGTAAATTATGATTTCAATGCGAAATATTCGTAATATTCACAGTTCTCCCAGAATAATCAGAACACGTTTATGCTTATAGTTTGTTTTCATATTTGTATAAAATATATATACTGGAAATTAATCTATGTGTTCGTTTTTTCCTAGACCATTTTTTAAATATTTTAACCACATAGATCCTACCTCACTATATTTTCCACTCGCACCCTCTCCTTCTTCTAAACATTCACTCACATCCCTCACACTCACTCTCTACTTATATCTCAAGATTCAGTATGTAAAATTTCTAAAATATAGCATTTGATTGTTAAGGATTCGTCGAATGAAACAAATTGCTTTTGCTCTATTTTTATTTAGATTAAACAAATTCCAGGCAAACTAAGTGATAATAACCTGTGCTATGACATAAATTCAAAAATAGATTCAAAAGGCATGTAACTAAGCAGTAATGTACAAAAGTTTCATAGCGAAATAAAGAAAACATTGAGTAAATTTGACATTTAACAGTTGAAAAAACTTGAGCTTATGTCCACAATTAATTTGAATCTACTCCTATACATATGAATTCAAAGTAATATTATTCATTGGAACAAATTAGAAATCGGTTCAAAATCTGTATCTATATCTGAAAATCACTCTTACTGGGAGAAGACGAAAATATTATAAGAATGCGCTGGTGCCAAATCTTGTGTTCAGCAACGTCGATCTCATATATGGATAATGAATATTAATATATACGATATCTGTATAAGACTGGAACGCCCTCTGGTTATATAACGTTTCAATTAATTCTGTATAACAGAACATGTTAGGCCGACTTTTTAGACCAACCTGATACTTCAGTACCTTCATCCTACTACCCTTCCCTACACTACTGTATAGCTAAACGTACCAGACCATTTGCTTGGTCTGATAACGTCGCTTTTGGTCTGACAACGTATACTGAATATAGCAAAATTGGTCTGTATCAGCGGTTGAATATATCTATATATATATATATATATATATATATATATATATATATATATATATATATATTTATATATATATATATATAATATATATATATATTATATACATATATTAATATATATATATATATATATATATATATATATATATATATATATACGAGGGCCATCCAGAAAGTAGATTACGTTTTCGTCTGTGTCTGCTAGGGGCGGGGCTAGCGCTGCCATCTTGGGGTCAGAGCGTTGCGCAGCTCAGTCGGCATCTAGCCGTGCTAGTGAGAGGTTCGTGCTGTGCTCCGTTCAGATACTGTGACGGTTTGAAATGTCTGCGTTAATTGAAAATCCCTTGAGCTGCGAGGTGCGTGCAGTAATAAGGTTTCTGACTACAAAAAACTGTAAACCGATAGAAATCTATCGGCAGCTTTGTGAAGTGTATGGGGACAACATTATCACTGATGGTGGAGTGCGTCAGTGGGTCATAAGTTTCAAAAATGGCCGAACCAATGTTCACGACGAAGATCGAAGTGGGAGACTCAGCATAGTGACTGCCGAACTTGTCGAAAAAGTCGATGCTAAAGTCCGTGAAAATCGAAATTTCATAACGGAACTTTCTTTGATTTTCCACAAATTTCGCGAAGTATGTTGCACGAAATCATCAGCGGAAAGCTGCAAGAAGAGGTAACGAAGTGGTTGAAAGCGCAGGCGGCCGAATTTTTCGACGAAGGAATTTCCAAGCTCGTACATCGCTACGATAAATGTATTAATTTGAATGGTGACTATGTAGAAAAGTAGTATTTGAGTGTGGCTTTCATCTGTATATAATAAAATTTGTTTCCTATACTTTGTTTATTTTTTTATTCCAAAACGTAATCTACTTTCTGGATAGCCCTCGTATATATATATATATATATATATATATATATATATATATATATATATATATATATATATATATATAACTTTTTGAAAAATATTAGCAATAACAGTCTTGGTGAATCTCAAAAAACTCGATTTTATTAAAAAGTTGACGTTTCGCCACGACATTCGTGGCTTTTTTTTAGTTTTGAAAAAGCCACGAATGTCGTGGCAAAACGTCAACTTTTTAATAAAATCGAATTTTTTGAGATTCGCGAAGCCTGTTATTGCTCATATTTATCAAAGAGTTAAAAATAATTCACAGAAAACAACAATTCAAATATATATATATATATATATATATATATATATATATATATATATATATATATATATATATATATATTCCTCGAACAGAAGAGAAAAGGCAAGAAACAATGTCAAACTTTTACCAGATTGCACGGTTCCCTAAAGTAGTTGGTGCCATTGACTGCACCCACATTAAGTTTCAATCTCCAGGAGGTCCAAATGCGAAAGTATTTAGAAATAGCAAGGGTTGGTTGTCATTGAATATACAAGTGATTTGCGGCGCTGAATATCGAATTACAGACATTGTCACTAGGTGGCCAGGGTCAAGTCATGATTCGCATATATTCAATAATTCTTTAATCTCTTCGAACAAGGAGTATTTTTGAAAGGATATTTGGAATACGGAAACGGAGGATCCCTATTCTTAGTTGGGCGGTTGAAAAGTATTTCAACGTGGGTGGTCTAGGTATTTCAGTGACCTGTTGTCACTCGTTACCCCAATGCGAAGAGCAGGTAGAATCCATTGTATGCGTTTTGATATAAAAAGTCTTTATGCTCACAATTGAAGAGGTGTCTATGATGTTATAAATCTGTTTGGAAGAGTAAAAAACCAATTCGAACTGTTGCTGCTTCTGTCTACTTGTTATCTCACCATGCCATCAAATTGAAGTTCAGTAGATCTGTTCGTGAGGAAATAGAAGGTAAGATTGCAGATACACTAATAGTAACAAAGCCGAGGACTACAATGTTGTTGACATGGAATTAACTTGCCAGACTACTAATAGTAACAAAGCCGATTACTATAATGTTGTTGACATGGAATTAACTTGCCAGGCTACTTATAGTAACAAAGCCTAGGACTACAATGTTTTTGACATGGAATTAACTTGCCAGACTATTAATTGTAACAAAGCCGATTACTACAATGTTGTTGACATGGAATGAACTTGCCAGACTACTAATAGTAACAAAGCCGAGGACTACAATGTTGTTGACATGGAATTAACTTGACCGACTTCTAATAGTAAAAAAGCCAAGGACCACAATGTTGTTGACATGGAATTAACTTGCCAGACTACTATTAGTAACAAAGCCGATTACTAAAATGTTGTTGACATGGAATTAACTTGCCAGACTACTAATAGTAACAAAGCCGAGGACTGGGCCAATTCAGACAGCAAGATGGTCAATAAAATGATAGAAGAAAAGTTGAAGTATGACAATGTTAGAGGAAAGTATGAGAGAGAAGAGGATAATTTACTCGAAGAGCCTAGAGCTCATGAATTCAGTATAAATATGGTGAGAGCAATGGCAGACCAACTTAAAATACTGTATCATAAGAAGTTAGGTAAAGACTGGCAACTAAGAATATTCGATCAAATCAAGGAGAGTCTTGCATCCAACACATGAGGAATTGGCAACACTAAAA
Organism: Cynegetis impunctata; assembly: GCA_030704885.1. NCBI lineage: Eukaryota > Metazoa > Arthropoda > Insecta > Coleoptera > Coccinellidae > Cynegetis > Cynegetis impunctata. The sequence goes on from JARQZK010000026.1 coordinate 746,431, forward strand.
GCTTCTTGCAACGTTGAGAAAAATAACTTTCTTTCAAGTACAGAGGTCATAATTCCAAGAACGAAGGTTGCAGCCAAAGTTATGGACAGATTAAAATCAAAACCAGATCAAACCATCAGATTATCTCTTTTAGAAGATCTTCCCAGTCTTTTACTCAAAACAACTACCAGAGGAAATATGATAACAGATCTTTTTAGAAAGCCTCAACAAGGTACAGCAAGAGAAATCTATGTTCAGATAATAGAGGAGAGATATTGCCAAGCATTTATTGAAGATTCGGAAGGAACAGTTTTACTTTATTCATCAGATGACCGTACTAGATGGAATCAACGTTTAGTAGTTGAGTCTTTTACCATTCTACTCTGTAGAATTTTACCAAATGAATTCCACGGATTCATAATTCAACTTCTGAATATGTGGGTCCATAAGAGGATTTTATTACCCGTTGGTTTGCAGATGTTTTTATTAAATTTATTCCAATATGATTCTCATTTCAATTAGATATCTGAAATAATAGCCGATGGCTATAGAGGTAAGAATACTCGCATTGTGGACAAAGATTACAGAATGATGAAGATACAATCTGGAATGATGCAAGGAATTCTTCACTTTCTTTCTTCATTATTTCATGCAGGTTTCCTTCAGCTACATAAAACATTATTTGTAGAAAGCTTTAAACTAGGATATCCAGAAGGAAAGATTTTGTTAACACACATGTGCTCATCAGATGATGCTGCATCATGTGTCACTATCACCAGCAAATCAGCCCATATATCTAAATTATATTGCATGCTAGCTTTTGTTAGTACAGGGGTATTTAGCAAGTATGTCTCCATTCATGATAGTGATAAAAAGTCTGCAAAAGGTCTTCATGATATTTTAGAGTTCAATTCGATATGGATATCTTGTGGTTCAGTTGTTAAGGCAACAAATAAGTGGTCAATGGCTTCTCTAGTGAAACCAACCTGCTATTCTTTAATAGGAATACAAAGAACATTTCAGTAATCTTCTATCTCAGCTATTGGAGACAGGGGCACCTATTAAAGAGTGTTTTCTTGTACAGTTATTCCAAGCGGTTTTCCATTATCAATTATTGGGTTCTGTATCTCATGGGTTATTTCCTATCTATAATAATAGAATTTTTAGGAATCTAGATCCTAATACTGGGTTCTTTTTATTAGACCATCCGGTTTTAGCTGGAATAATGGGCTTTGAGTTCAATAATTTCACTGCCATAAAATGATTTATAACTCTCCAATGTAAAGTTAATGCGTATTCAGAAGAGGAGTATGCTGAAATGACACTTCAAGGCAATTTAACAAGTACAGCCACTTTAAGCCATAGATCCATTCAAAAAAACAAGAAGTTCATAGATCAGTGCTCACCAAACTTTGATTGGAAAGTAAAGAATGATGAGAATCCCGAGCACTTATATAGAAAACCAATCACAATAGAGGAAGAAATGTGTAAAATAGTTAATAACTTGACTTCATCAGGAGTTTCAGATAGCTTTGCAAATACTAAAAAACCAATTCGAACTGTTGCTGCTTCTGTCTACTTGTTATCTCACCATGCTATCAAATTGAAGTTCAGTAAATCTGTTCGCGAGGAAATAGAAGGTAAGATTGCAGGTACACTAATAGTAACAAAGCCGAGGACTACAATGTTGTTGCCATGGAAATAACTTGCCAGACTACTAATAGTAACAAAGCCGATTACTACAATGTTGTTGACATGGAATTAACTTGCCAGACTACTAATAGTAACAAAGCCTAGGACTACAATGTTGTTGACATGGAATTAACTTGCCAGACTAGTAGTAGTAACAAAGCCGAGGACTGGGCCAATTCAGACAGCAAGATGGTCAATAAAATAATAGAAGAAGACTTGAAGTATGACAATGTTAGAGGAAAGTATGAGAGAGAAGAGGATCATTTACTCGAAGAGCCTAGACTTCATGAATTCAGTATAAATATGGTGAGGGCAATGACAGATCAACTTGAAATACTGTATCATAAGAAGTTAGGGAAAGACTGGCAAATGAGAATATCCGATCAGATAAAGGAGAGTCTCGCATCCATTACACATGAGGAATTGGCAACACTAAAAGCTTCTTGCAACGTTGAGGAAAAGAACTTTCTTTTAAGTACAGAGGTCATAATTCCAAGAACGAAGGTTGCAGCCAAAGTTATGGGCAGATTTAAATCGAAACCAGATCAAACTATCAGATTATCTCCTTTAGAAGATCTTCCCAGTCTTTTACTCAAAATTACTACCAGAGGAAATTTGATAACAGATCTTTTTAGACAGCCTCAACAAGGTACAGCAAGAGAAATCTATGTTCAGATAATAGAGGAAAGATATTGCCAAGCATTTATTGAACAAATATCTAGAATTCTTTGCTCTCACATCCACTTCGAAACTATGACTAACCCAATAAAAAAAACACATCTACCTTCTGATCATTATCAGAAAACTTAAATGTTCTTTGAAGATTCGGAAGGAACAGTTTTACTTTATTCATCAGATGACCGTACTAGATGGAATCAACGTTTAATAGTTGAGTCTTTTACCATTCTACTACCCTGTATAATTTCCTTGGAAAAATGCGTAGTATCCATCAACGGCAAATACTTTCAAGCGGAGCAAACAACACATGAAGAATATATATTTGAGCTACCAGAAATAGAAGTGACAACCGTTGAGGACAAAGAAGAAAGGACGTTTCGAATCAAACAAATAAACAACGAAAATATCAAGGATATAAACAACCTTGCGGACAACATTGTGTTTCGGATGTGGATATTTTGAGAAAAGCATGTTTAAAATTCAGAAATACTTTTATATCGTCCACAGATTTAGATGCCTTTTTAGAGACTGTTACAATAGCTGGTGAATGTAATCTAGTATATAGACGAAAATTTCTAAAGAAGAATAACATAGGCTTAATACCTCCTAAGGGTTATAGAATGAAAGATAATTCATCTATGGAAGCTTTGAAATGGTTGTTGTATATGCATGGTGTTTTGAATACCAATATTCTGGTATCAATTTAAAAAAAATGAGGTGCCTGAACTTTTAAAACATTTTGACCAGTCTAGAAATATGAGTTTTCCACACCATTTATTCTTCCAACTATGGGGGCAATATCGCGAATCAGATTAGGAATCCAGAATGTTCGGAGAGTTTGGAACATAAAACGCAATAAATTTCATGACAACAAGTGCATTAGTGATGATGTTATATTTATAGGAGATGGTGGAAACAATCCTTGGACTCTAGAGAATCTAGCAATAGATGAAGCAACAATCCGATACAATAATTGCAAAACCAAAGAAGACTGGAATTATTTTTCCAGAATGATGAATCCTAACAATCCATTTTCGGAAGCCCCAGAGGAGGAATTATTATATTCAAGGGACCTTGGTACACATGTTACAAAAACCTCCGAGACACCAAGAAATTCGCATACCTTTGTAAAACGTAGTAATATAATAGGACACAAAATTCATTAATATCTGCAAAAGGTGCAATTTTTGAGAAAAGAAACCAAGAAGTTTTTGATGTTGCTATAAGTTTGAATCCTTCTTTCCTTCAACATATCCCAAATTCCAAATCAAACCTTGAACAATATTTGGCAGCAAATCTCACTTTGTTAAATCAAGATATGGATCTTAGCAATTCTGAAATTAAAACGATATAAAGAATAAAATTGTTAGGTCGAGCCAGTTCAAATACCTTTTCGGATAACGATTCAGATTACATGGGGGACTCTGACTATAGTGATATTTGATTTTCGAATTATGGATTAATGGATGTCCAGAATTTAGTGGTTATATATGATTAAAAATTGTTGGGTAATGTACAGGTGTCCCAAATTCGAGGCGTATCATTGGGATCTCGGAAACTATAAGAGATACAAACTCGGTTAAATTAGGGCAAAGTTGCGGAATTTCACGCCAATCAAAATGCCGTCTTAAAAGTTCGAAAATTCCGAATCCTTCCGAAGATATTCGAAAAAAACCGAATATCCGCGATTTCGTTTTAATTTTTTTCGGACTCTATTTGAGTATTATAACAAAATAAATTCCATATTCTCACTTTTTCTGCTTTACAAGATGGCGCTGCTACATTTTCAATCCGACGTTTCGTTTCTTCGCAATCATCATCAACTTTGTTTTTTAAATAGGCAAAAAAATCCATTTTATGCTTGATCAACTTTAATTTTAATTCTAAATTCAATGACATAACACACTTGGCATTTATTTGACGTCTCGTGGCGAACATCCATCATCAGTGCAAATTGTTGATGATGGCCCTGAATAACTTGACTTCATCAGGAGTTCCAGATAGCTTCACAAATATTAAAAAACCAATTCGAACTGTTGCTGCTTCTGTGTACTTGTTATCTCATCATGCCATCAAATTGAAGTTCAGTAAATCTGTTCGTGAGGAAATAGAAGGTAAGATTGCAGATACACTAATAGTAACAAAGCCGAGGACTACAATGTTGTTGACATGGAATTAACTTTCCAGACTACTAATAGTAACAAAGCCGATTACTACATTGTTGTTGACATGGAATCAACTTGCCAGACTACTAATAGTAACAAAGCCTAGGACTACAATGTTGTTGACATGGAATTAACTTGCCAGACTACTAATAGTAACAAAGCCGATTACTACAATGGTGTTGACATGGAATTAACTTGCCAGACTACTAATAGTAACAAAGCCGAGGACTACAATGTTGTTGACATGGAATGAACTTGCCAGACTACTAATAGTAACAAAGCCGAGGACTGGGCCAATTCAGACAGCAAGATGGTCAATAAAATAATAGAAGAAGACTTGAAGTATGACAATGTTAGAGGAAAGTATGAGAGAGAAGAGGATCATTTACTCGAAGATCCTAGAGCCATGAAATTCAATATAAATAATGAAAATTACTTGCTTTCCGCTATGGTTGTTTACATCGTACAACAGAGCCACCATCGGAGACTAAATTCGAGAATCCATCATAGTTGGCCTTGGAATTTTCTTTTGTTTCAAAATGGCGGGATTATTTTAACGTTTTTCATTACTTGTTTGAGTCTAGAGTATTCTCGATTTGTGTTATCAATAAAAATGTCTTTTTCGTGTTTAGAAAACCGTGATATGATCCGTATATACTATATTTGTCATAGAAATGCCCAAATTTCAAGTCAACAATATCTGCAGGAATACCCTGAAAGGCAACAGCCACATTTTTCATATTTTGCAAGACTTCACAAAAATTTAGCAGATCATGAAGGTTTTGAAAAACCAAGAAATAAATACGGCAGGCGAATGGATCAGGCAGAAGAAGCGCGTATTTTAAATGCTGTAACTTAATATAGCGTACTAAAAGGTAGCTAATTATTTACTAATTTCTATATTATAGGTTGAAAAAATGCACCTAGATCATCTCTTAGGGCAAATGAAGATGATTTAGAAATGCCGCGCATGAGAATTTGGCGAACTCTTAGATCGCATGGGTACAAGCCATTCAAAATTCATGACTGTCAAACTTTAAGACCTGGTGATCCCGAAAGGCGTCTAGAATTTTGTCAATGAATGCAAAATAAATTAGGAGAAGATGGTAATTTTTTAAATGAAATAATTTGGACGGACGAGTGCACCTTTTCTACGTCCGAAATATTGAACCGGCACAATGAACACTATTGGTCTGTGAATAATCCGCGACAAAATCAAGAAGTGAGACCTCAAGGAAGGGAATCGTTTAGTGTGTGGGTGGGAATGTGGCGTAACAAAATCATTGGCCCATTTATTTTGGATGGTCACATCAAATCTCAAAAAATATAGATTTGATAGAGCAAGAAATAATGGATGCCTTATCGGCCGAACCATTAGAGGTACTAAGAAATTCATGGTGGCAACAAGATGGCGCTCCTCCCCATAATGGAAGAGGAGTAACAGAGATTCTCAATAATTTATTTCCGGGTAAATGGATTGGGAATCAAGGGGTTGTACGCTGGCCAGCAAGAAGTCTGGACTTAAACCCCTTAGATTACTATCTCTGGGTTTTTTTGCAAAATCGATTATATCAGAATTTGCCCGAAAATATCGAAGAATTGCGTCATAATCTAGTGAGAGAAATAAGAGCTATACGAGCAAGAATCATTCAACGCGCAATTTACAAAATCAATCGTTTAACCCAAAAATGCATTGCAGCAAACGGTTTTCAATTTGAATACTTGTTGTAAATAATGTTTAAATTTGTGTCTCGTTTCGACCACAGAGGCCCCGAACCAAAAACGGAAAAGTGAGGCGAACCACCCCCTTCCGGCGCAAGTGAGGCACCAACAGGGCGTGTGTGTTAATTTCAATTTGTAAAATTTTTGTAGTTTCTAAATTTTTTATTTTTTAATGAAAATATATTCTCGAAGCTTTCACAGAAAAAAAAACATTTTTTTTACCTTTTTACAAAGAAATTCATAATAAAATCAAATTTCAAATTCATTTACAGACATAAATTTTAGCAAATTATTTTTTTCTGAGTTTCCTTAAATAAGTAGACCAAAACAAGTTCCACATTTTCATAGCCATTTTTTGTCCTGGCGTCATCAGACTTTTGATCGGACGTTTCGTTTAATGGCCATCATCAAAAATTTGCACTGATGATGGATTTTCGCCACGAGACGTCAAATAAATGCCAAGTGTGTTATGTCATTGAATTTAGAATTAAAATTAAAGTTGATCAAGCATAAAATGGAATTTTTTTCCTATTTAAAAAAACAAAGTTGATGATGATCGCGAAGAAACGAAACGTCGGATTGAAAATGTAGCAGCGCCATCTTGTAAAGCGGAAAAAGTGAGAATATGGAATTTATTTTGTTATATCACTTCAAATAGAGTCAGAAAAAAATAAAAACAAAATCGCCGATATTCGGTTTTTTTTCAAACTTTTAAGACGGCATTTTAATTGGCGTGAAATTCCGCAACTTTGCCCTAATTTAACCGAGTTTGTATCTCTTATAGTTTCCGAGATCCCAATGATACGCCTCGAATTTGGGACACCCTGTACATAGTTTACAAGCCCATTGGCCGTTCGGAACCGGCGTTAAACTGTAGGTCCCTCGAGTTAAAAAAAAAGTATGGAAATGTGAATTTAACGAATTTTTGAAAAGTAATCCGGGTATGAAAGCTAATTTGGACATACACTATGAGCAATATAAAAATCCCTTGAACCCCCGGGATGATTTTTTGGAGGAAGAACTAACGCTGATAGGTTACATCACAGCGTTAATTCTGATGAAAATGAATAAATTCATTATTACGATGTTTGTTCGATGTATCCATTTGTAAATAAATATAAAAAATATCCTATCGGACATCCCAAGATCCATATAGGTGACGAATGTTTAGGTTTAGATTTGAATAAGGTAAAAGGTCTTGTAACGTGTTTAGTTCTACCTCCACAAAATCTGTATCATCCTGTGCTTCCCTACAGATCTAACGGTAAACTTATGTTTCCACTGTGTCGTACGTGCGGAAAGTATATTGCTGATGAGTTACGCAAGGCAATCGAACTAAATTATACTATAATAAAAATATTTGAAGTTTGGGAGTATGAAGTTACACAATATAATACGGATAGTAAGGAGGGTGGAGGGTTATTTACAGAATATGTTATTCAATTTTTAAAATTAAAGCAGCAATAACGAGCAGAACAAAATTAATTATATAGAAGAATATTTTCAAATAGAGGGAATAAAATTAGATAAAGATTAGAGAATTAGATAAATTCGGTCAGAGGGAAAATCTACTCCAAAGTTCAATTATTATAAATCCTGAAGAACTTTTTAAACTAACTTTAGATCCCGCGAAAAAAGGCAAATCCATTTTATTCATAGATGCCGAGTCTATTGTAATAAATTTATTAATCAATATTTAACTATTTAAGAATAAAATCGCTTTTTCCTTTGATGACTGGTTATTAGCGAACCCTGGCAAAACTATTTCTATTAGACATATCCCATAGTTGACGAAAAAACCTTATGAAGGTTTCTTTAAGAAACATTGTAAATGCATTCAAACATACTGGTTCATATCCTCTAAACGCACAAATTTTCAATGAATCAGACTTTAAACCGAGCAATGTAACAGATAGACCACATCCAGATGCATCGCCAAATGATTACACACACAAAACTGAGGAAAGTAGAAAAGAAATTGAAAACGACACAAACAAGCTGAGCAATATTAATGACCAATACAATGAACTGCCAACGAGTAAGGTTCATTCAGAAGACAAATTATCTTCGATCGAGTGTCATAGCGGTGCAGCGAATGGATCTCCCAAAGTCCATCGACAAATGAATCATCAATAATTAATTTAAATGGCTCGACCTGGGAGCACCACCTAATAATAGATCTACAACAAGTGAGGCCATATCCCAAAGCAGATCTGAGAAAACCAAACTCGAAGAAAAGAAATGTTGGTAAAGCTAGAATACGAGGGCGGCTTGAAAATGAAGCTACCTAGCGCTAGATAGCAGCACAAACACAAAATTTTTTTTAGAAATTGCGATCTGTCAAACGTCAGCTGTTAAAATTTCACCCAAATTCATCGATTAGTTTATTTGTTATAGTCGTTTGAAGTAAACAACTTTTGTGTTTCTTGAAAAATGGAAAAAAACGAATTTCGTGCAGTGATTAAACACTATTATTTGAAAGGGAAAACGGCGAAAGAGACAAAAGAAAAGCTCGATAAACATTACGGTGAGTCTGCTCCGTCAGATTACATGGTAAAATATTGGAATGCTGAATTCAAACGTGGCCGAAGAAGCACTGCAACATTACCATCAACAGGAAGGCCAAAAGAAGTGGTTACTAAAGAAAATATCAAGAAAATCCTCGATATCGTTATGAATGATCGCCGAGTCAAGTTGCGTGAGATTGTTGAAATGGTAAACATATCATATGAACGTGTGTTCAACATTTTGCATGAACATTTGCATATGTTATCGGCTATCGGCAAGATGGGTGCCGCGTTTGCTCAGTGTCGAACAAAAACGAGTTCGACAGACCACTTCACAGCGGTGTTTGGACATGATAAAGCGTAATCCTGTTGATTTTTGGCGTCGATTAATTACTGTTGATGAAACGTGGGTCCACCACTACACACCTGAAACAAAAAATCAATCGAAACAATGGGTGGAAGCTGGTGGAAGTGCTCCGAAGAAGGCAAAGGCAGTGAAATCGGCTGGCACGGTTATGGCCACTATATTTTGGGATGCACACGGAATATTGCTCATCGATTATCTTGAAAAGGGATCCACAATCACAGGAAAGTATTATCGTGCATTATTGGATCAATTGGGTGATGCAATCAAGGAAAAACGACAACATTTAAAGAAGAAAAAAAGTGCTCTTTCTTCAAGACAACGCACCGGTTAACACAGCATTAGGTACGATGCTAAGGGCCGAATTCAGAAACGACACGACTACTACACTCCTTTTACACTCAAATCGCGACTCGTTTGAGAGTGAGTGTAACTCACTCTCAATTTTGGTATTCAAAAACCATGTAGGTTGAGTAACTCATGTGAGTAGAGATTGTAGTGCACTAGTTTATGTTTCGAGCTGGCAACATTGTAATTTTTTGTTCACTTGAACTACATTTGACAATTTATATTAATCATTTCCCTTGTGTCATCCTTGTGTATTCATTTCGAATATAGATAATTTCATCGATTATATTGAAACCTTCATCTAATATGAGCGAACAAAAGAAATATATAACACCAAGTGAAAAAATATATTTAACGGAGTTAGTGGCTCAATATAAAAATATTATTGAGTGTAAAAAACGGATTTAGTAAATGCATCCGAAAATAAGAAAACGTGGGCTGTTATTACTACAGAATTTAATTCTGTACCGGATCACACAAACGTAAGTAGTATTGAATAATGGCAATTTTCATTCCTATCCAGTATTACCATAACCTATCTTTGAATTTGATTTGACAGCGAACTCCACAATAACTTCAAAAAGCATGGGAGAACATAAAATGCAGAAGGAAAAAGGAGCTATCAAAAGAAAAACAACAGAGAATGGCAACTGGCGGTGGAATTATTAAAGCACCGCCTAATGATGATGCAACCGATAGCATCTTAGATTGTGTAGACATCGAGATAAAATATGTCATTGATAGCGACGAGGCTATGCTAAGCATTAATTATGTTCTAGTTGATGATAATTTAGTACCAATTGAGACCAGTGAAGGTAAGGAAACAGAAATTCGAAATACAGCTATTTAATTTACACCCGTTTAAAGTGTATGTAAGAGCTATGGCTTATAATTTGAAGGGACCGAAAGATGATGGTTTCTGCAAACCATTTATTAGCTTTAACGTTTGATTTTTATAGAAATCAACGGTGACAATAATGCAGGGGACTTACCAAGCACCAGTATGAAACCTCTTACTACCATTATCGAGGAGGAAACCTCAAATAAACTTCAAAGAATAGGTAACTATTCATAGCAGACCTATCTCCCTAAACCTCATATCTTTTCTCTGAATTTCAAATTGGTTAATATTGTTCCTCGGTTTTATAGATACAACGAGCTCTCTTTTGAGAGAAAAGGACAAAAAAGGGGGTCTGCAATTGATTCTGAGTTGGCAGTACGTATAGCCCGATTGAACAAACTTGAGAAGCAAGATGAAGAATTTCAAATGAAACGGATGAAAAATGAGAGACACTTACATGCTGTCCGGTTAAAAGCTGAAAAAGTAAAATTAGCAGCTGAAAGAATTATTTTACAACACAACAAAAAACAGTTCATGGAATAATGTATATTTTTATTGAAATAATAATAAAACTTAAGTACTAGTCAATATTTTAATTCATAAAATGCCTGCGAATGAAAGCTGCTCTGATCGCATTGCCTCTGTCATTTTCCGCATCATTTAAATGCTGTACTGGAATATTACCTCGGTTTTCATTTTCCTCTAGTAGTAGCAATTATTCTCTTGTTGAAATTGCAATATTATGCAGCACAGCTTTAGCAGCAATTATTCTAATTGTGTTTCTTAATTTATTGTTTAACCACAAATGCAGGCATCGAAATCGTCCCTCCCAAATTCCGAAAGTTCTTTCAACAACCGTTCTAGTCTGTATGTGTGCTGTATTATAGCGATGTTCAGCAGGTGTCTGTGGGTTCAAAAATGGTGTGAAGAGGTATCGACTCTGTTGATACGCACTATCTCCTAACAGCAATCCTGATAATCTTCCCTCATCTAATTTTAAATTCACTGCACTGCTATTGAATATTCGGCTATCATGTGCAGAACCTGGCCATCTAATTACGATGTCACATATTTCATGAGTGGAGCCACAGACAACCTGAACATTTAAAGACATCCAGCCTTTACTTTCGAAATCTTTCAGCTGTAGGTCCCCCAGGACTGCATATTTCAATGTGTGTCCCATCAATGCACCCTATTACACCTGGGAAGTGAGCAATTTCATGAAATTTATTTCTGCATCGAGCAATGTCTCTCTCTGGAAATTTTATATATCTGGGTAATTGCCGGGCAATTATTTCTGATACCTCATTTATAATGCGGCATGCTGTTGCCTGACTTATTGCCATGAGATCTTCTACAGTTCTCTATAAAAAATTCACATTACTAATATATTCCTTGAAAACTTAAATACACGATTACCTGATAACTTCCAGTGGCATAAAATCTTAAGGCCATGCAAAGTTTTATTATTGGTGGGATTGGTAGTCCACGATTTGAGTTCCCATTATTTAGTGGATACACCATCGGTAATAACATTGTTTGAATTGTGTCCCTGCAGAAGCGATATCTCTGATACAGTTCGTTATTTGTATACAATTCCAACGGATTAGCATTATCTCGTATCAGTTGCCTGAAATGAATACAATTTTTACCTACATAATAAAAATTTGACTATTAATTTTACTTACCGCGGAATAGGCAAATAAGCTTCATCATCTTCGACATATTGGATAAACTCGTATAGATCAGCCATTTAAATACAATAAATTAAAAATCAATGTTGAAAAACTTTAGATACGTCGTTATTAATTGCTTCAAACACAAAAATGTGAGGTTATGTTGATAATGTAGGGACCAGCTAGTTACCCTCAAAATAAACTCATTTTACACCTCAATTGTAGTGTCGATTTGCGTATTTCTTGTTTCTGGATTCCAAATTGAGCATGAGTGTCGATTCGAGTACAGATTGAGTGTAAATTGAGGGTGAGTGACGTCTTTCGGCCCTAAAATTACGTGAAATACACTCCGAACTGGTTGATCATCCACCTTATAGTCCAGATTTAGCTCCTAGTGACTTTTTCCTTTTTCCAAACTTGAAAAAATGGCTCGCAGGAAAAAGATTCATCTCAGACGAAGAAGTGATTATCGAAACTAACGCGTATTTTGAGGGGGGGAACTTTATATATATAGATATATAGATATATGTATATATATATATATATATATATATATTTATATATATATATATATATATATATATATATATATATATTGTTCGGTTTTCATTGAAAAACGAGCTAGATTCGTTAAAGAATGTAGAGAATATTTATTTTCGTTTTTTTTTGTTGTCACATATTTTGTTGGTCGCAACGCAACGTAAAGCTTGCCAGATCACGGACAGTGTGGTTCGAGAATTCGCTTTGTGAACCTCGCTTCGGTATACATACTTATTAATAATTTAGTGATTGATTGATCGGAGTGCCGAATTACAGACAAAAAAGGTGTGCTCAACTCGGGGTACCCCTCAAGAAGAAATTTACAAGTAGAAGAACACTAGAAAGGGTGAGTCTTGGTACTTTTTACGTTTTGCTTAGTGCGACCTATATGGACTTGTCGAAGATAGTGTTAGTTGAACATTGTCTCACACATTTTTTGGTCAATCGAGCTCGGATTTTTCGTTATTCATCCTTTCTAATTTTGTTAAATTTATCGTCATTTAATATCGCTAGAACGTAGATTTCATTAAAAATATACCAACATATTTTCTGTAATTTAAGTATTCCTTATCGTTATTTGTCTACACGTTTTTTGTGATTGAAAGTAAGATAAAATCGTTTGATTCTAGTAAACGCCAAGTATTAATCCCGCTGTTGATTATTGGACAGAGTGGGGTAACGCTTGCGCGATCATTTTCGAATTTCCTTTCATATTGTCGTTCGTAATTAACCTCTCAGTGGTCGTACTACAAAATAGTCTATAATTCGCAGAGGTAATAACTGTAATTTCTTCATTAAGTAATTTCTCGAAATTTGATTTGTATTCGTGAAATACACTTTTAATTAAATAATATATTAGTTTCTTATATCAATTAAACTGTATTTTAAATAATAATTGATCGTAAAAATGCCACTGCAAAATCGCGGAGAACAAAGATTGACGCAACACAAAACAGCTCGTGATGTTGCAATCCATCGAATTAATGATATTTTAACTATTGCCTTAGATGCTGAAAATGATCCTACTCAGTATACCCCATTCAGGGTACGTTTCTCGAGTTTAGAGTCGAATTATAAAACCTTTGAAAGTTTTCAATCAAAAATTATAAGTACTTTGAGTCTTAGTGAAGATCCTGAGTTAATAGAAGTGGAAAACCGAATTAGATTCGAAGTAGATAGAAAATATTTTGAAATTAAAACCATCCATTATAATATATTCGAAATTCCCAGAGATCCTTTGAATGAATCGAATCGATCTTTTCACAATAATGCGTCTAATGCAAAGTTACCTAAAATTTCACTTCCCTCTTTCTGTGGTGATTTAAGCACTTGGCAAAATTTTCTTGATTTATTTTCTACATTAATTGATGAAAATAACGCACTAACAGGAATTGAAAAATTTCAATACTTGAACAGCTGTTTATCTGGAGAAGCATTAGCGATAGTGAAGGGAGTGCCTCTTTCGAATGATAATTATGCTATAGCTTTTGAAAATTTACGAAAACGCTATAATGACAAACGCCTATTAGCTACTTTCTATTGGAGGAAGATCATTGACTTTCCGAAAGTCGAGAAAGAAAATGTAATATTGTTACGTCAATTACTGAATACTTTTTCAGAAAATTTAGCTTCACTTGGTAGTTTAGGATTTCTAGTAAATCAGTGGTGTTTTCCTTTATTCAATATTTTGTTGGACAAAATTGATTTAAAATCACGTAATCGTTTCGAACTAGAAAATAGTAATATTGAGTTGCCGTCTTATGAACAATTGAACCTGTTTTTACGCAATCAGTGCAAAGCTTTGGAAACTGTAGACTTTAGTAAAAATATTAGTATTTCTTCGATCAAACAAAGTGGTTCATATCAATTCAATAAAAATGTTAAATCTAATGTTAAATCTTTAATTGTATCCAGTAATGGTGGGGTTCAAATGGACAATAGTTGTTTGTTTTGCAAAAATGATCATATTCATTTTAAGTGTCCTATTTTTCTTGATAAAACACCATATAACAGATTTCTAATGGTGAAGAATAATAAATTGTGTCTAAATTGTTTAAAACCATCACATAATTTGAAAAATTGTACTAGTTCATCACGTTGTAGACGTTGTAAGAGTTCTCATCATACATTATTACATTTTGACAAAATACAAACTGATGCTAACAGTTCCAATAATAATCTTGCACATTCGTTATCCGTCAATGATAGTTCGAACTCAACTTCCACTAATGGTGGGCTTATGTCAAGCTTGACTACAAATAGTTCCTCGGGTACTAAATTCACTATTCTATTGTCAACTGTGGAAATTAACGTACTAGATTCATTTGGCAATTCTCAAAAAATTCGTGCGCTTATAGATAATGGAAGTCAAGCATGTTTTATTACAGAGAAGTGCATTAGAAAGTTAGGTTTGCATTATGTCCCTATGGTACATGTCGTCAATGGAATTGGAAATTCTTTTGCTGTCAAACCGAAAGGCAAAGTAAGTTGTACTATTAGTTCGGCTCATATCGAAGGTCCCCAGTTTTCAGTAGAGGCCTTCATTCTACCTAAAATTTGTTCTGATATGCCTACGTTTTCGTTCGCGCCGGAATCATGGCCACACATTACGAATTTGACTCTTGCTGATCCTCAATTTTATAAATCAAAACCCATAGATATGCTGCTATCTGCGGACATATTTGCTCAGATTTTATGCAATGGTAAAATAGAAGGTGGGTCACATGAGCCTATAGCACTTAACACTCGTTTTGGATGGATATTAACTGGTCAGATTCGGTGTGAATCAACTCTAATTTCCAAAATAAATTCATTTGTTACGTCTTTGGTAATTTCTGATATAGATGAGGAATCTTTGGATCATACCTTGAAAGAATTTTGGGAATTGGAAAATGTCTCCAATACCACAAGGTTATCCCCTGAAGATAAAAAGTGTGAAGGTTTTTATAGTGGTACAACCTACCGGAATCCTGAGGGTCGTTATGTCGTGTCATTGCCTTTTCACCCAAGTTCGTCGCCAGAATTAGGAAATTCTCGTGATACTGCTCTTCGTAGATTTAAGATGCTAGAGAATCGACTTTCCCAAAATCTTGAACTTAAAAAGCAGTATGCAAATTTTATGCAAGATTATCTAGACTCCGGCCATATGTCATCGGCTTCAATGTCAATAAATTCTTCCAAAACATATTTTATACCACATCATTGTGTCGTAAGAACGGAATCCAACGTAACGAAGTTTCGTGTAGTTTTTGATGCATCGATGAAATCTTCCAATGGAAAATCTCTTAATGACACTTTGTTGACAGGCCCAAAGTTACAGACAGATATTGGGGCGTTACTTCTTCGTTTTCGAACGCACTCAATAGTTTTCTCAGCGGACGTTCGTCAAATGTATCGCCAGATTCTGATCATCCCAAATCATCGTTCCTTTCAACGAATTTTTTGGAGATTTTCTATACAAGAACCTATTCAGGAATTCGTCCTTAATACTGTGACCTATGGCGTAAAGGCGTCTCCATTCTTGGCACATAGAACACTTCATCAGCTTTGTAAAGATGAAGGTCATCATTTTCCTTCAGCACTAAAAGTTCTTGAAGAAGATACATATGTGGATGATTCATTTGGTGGGGCTGAATCTGAAAGTGAAGGTAGTAGTAAAATTCGACAACTCATCGATTTGTTAGCTTGCGGCGGATTTGAACTCCGCAAGTGGGTTAGTAACGTGCCCTCTCTTTTAGAAAATATTCCAGATATTTCTCGCCAAATACCTATAAACTTTGATGGAAACACTACTATCAAAATTTTGGGCATGTATTGGAATCCAACTAGAGATACCTTTTCATACAATGTCAATATTATATCGAATAAACGAAGTATTTTATCAGAATTAGCTCGAATTTTCGATCCACTTGGCTTTTTAACTCCATTAACATTTTTTGCTAAGCATCTTATGCAATACCTGTGGACATTAGGTATTTGTTGGGACGAAATTGTACCAGAAGAAGTCGAACAAAAATGGAAGTTATATAAATCAGAATTACTTTTGTTGGCTAGTTTAGAAATACCACGTCACATTGCATCATGCAAACGGGTATGTGGCGAGATTCATGGTTTCTGTGATGCTAGTGAACGTGGATATGCCGCTGTTATTTATATGCGTTTCCAAGAGTCCATAAGTCGTTTCAACGTTTTTATTATTTCTGCAAAATCAAGAGTATCCCCTCTCAAACGAGTATCAATTCCCCGATTGGAATTATGTGCAGCAGTTTTACTAGCAGATCTCATAACATTCGTTTTTTCCACTTACAAAAACCACATTCAGATAGAAAAAACTTTCGCCTGGTCCGATTCTAAAGTTTGTTTGGACTTGATCAGATCTCCTCCTTATCGTTGGTCTACATTTGTTGGTAATCGTGTGGCTCACATTCAGGAGCAAGTGAATCCTGCTCATTGGCATCATGTGGCTGGTAGAGAAAACCCAGCTGACCTTGCATCGAAAGGTGGTTTGCCTTCAGAGCTTCTTATTAATTCCTTATGGTGGGCGGGGCCCTTTTGGCTATCTTCTCCATTAATACCTAGTTCTACAGATTCCAATCCTGATTGTGAAGAAGCATTATCCGAAGAGCGACGTTGTACGCTAACTGTCGACGTGGATGTTAATATTGTCATATTGTTGCTTAATAAATTTTCTTCTCTGGAGAAAGTTCAGCGAATTATTGTTTATTGTTTAACCTTTGTTTCTAAAATTTCACGTCGAAAATTTTTTGTCCCTTGAATATTCCTACCGACGGAAATTCATGTTCGCTCGATAGATTTAAGACTCTTTTAGTGATTGTTCGTATTGTTCGAGATGATGTTTTTTCCGATGACATTTCTCGTCTAGAAAAAGGATCATCAGTTAATCAAACGTCCAGTTGTAAAACTATGCCCCCTCTCTAATAGAAAATAGAAATTTTGTTTAATTTTAGTTCTGGTATCACTTATTTGGAAAATTCTTTGTTGTTCATTTGAAAAAAAAAATATTTTGGTATATTTTTGGTGAGCGGTATGTTCGGTTTTCATTGAAAAACGAGCTAGATTCGTTAAAGAATGTAGAGAATATTTATTTTCGTTTTTTTTTGTTGTCACATATTTTGTTGGTCGCAACGCAACGTAAAGCTTGCCAGATCACGGACAGTGTGGTTCGAGAATTCGCTTTGTGAACCTCGCTTCGGTATACATACTTATTAATAATTTAGTGATTGATTGATCGGAGTGCCGAATTACAGACAAAAAAGGTGTGCTCAACTCGGGGTACCCCTCAAGAAGAAATTTACAAGTAGAAGAACACTAGAAAGGGTGAGTCTTGGTACTTTTTACGTTTTGCTTAGTGCGACCTATATGGACTTGTCGAAGATAGTGTTAGTTGAACATTGTCTCACACAATATATATATATATATATATATATATATATATATATATATATATATATATATATATATATATATATATATATATATATATATATATATATATATATATATATATATATATATATATATATATATATATATATATATATATTGTAACGGTTTTTTGAACCGTTCGATTTGGTAAAAGGCTACCGCAATAAAACGCTCGATAAGTTGACGTACCGAATTACGTTGACCGATTGCGCACGACCCGGCTTAGAGTGGCCATTTTCACTTCCGATTACCGTCCCATCATAGACGTGACTTTTTCCTTTTTCCAAACTTGAAAAAATGGCTCGCAGGAAAAAGATTCATCTCAGACGAAGAAGTGATTATCGAAACTAACGCGTATTTTGAGGGGTTCCCGAAATCGTATTTATTCAGATGGTATAAAAAAGTTGGAATATATATATATATATATATATATATATATATAGTATACTATATATATATACATATATACATATATATATATATATATATATATATATTATATATATATATATATATATATATATAAACTTTATATATATAGATATATAGATATATGTATATATATATATATATATATATATATATATATATATATATATATATATATATAAATATATATATATATATATATATATATATATATATATATATATATATATATATATATATATATATATATATATATATATTGTTAGAGCCGTTATTTCTTCCTTTTATTTTTGTTTTATATCAACTAATTTTCTGTTTCTATTGACTGAATGGAACAATTAATTATTTTATTAATGGCTCAATAAATGAAGGGAGAGGAATAAATGTTTTCATTTTTATAATATTTAGATAAGGAATAATAATTCGATTGTGTAGCAATATTAACGATTTTAAGATTTCCTAGCGATAAGTCCGGACGTTTTTATAGTGTAGTTGTTAACATCTGCGGAAGAACGATAGACAATGCTGAATCCCCGCTTCGTCTCCCGTGAGATATGAAGTTAGTTCGCCTTGAGTTCCAGGACAGTGAGTTACAATACAGTGAATATCATTTTTAAGTGCCCATATTAATTACGATTTTCCGTCTTCGATTTTTCTTGTCGAACATACAATCGCCGATTGTATCCCAGCTGCCAGCTATACCCATTCAGGAGAACGTCTGGAACTTCTCCAGTACATTGTGAAGAAATTTTATCCTGTTGGCTGTACTTAGAATGGTTCATCACATCATCGAATTCAGGAGTTGAACTGTTTCGATCACACCTATTACCAGGTAATTTTATATTATCTTTCGTCGTTTGTCATACGAGCAACTCTTTGGAAACTCTCAAGTGCGGACTTAATATAAAGGAGAATTTCGACGGAATAATTTCTCATTTTTTTTTCATTAGATACTGAAAGACCCTATTAGTATTCATACCTTGTGCGGGAATCGTTTCGTTAGCGTATAAACATTCATTCATAATAAACATTATTTGTTTGAGTTTGATCTTTATATTTAGGTATAAGATATTGATTAATTATATTTCATTGAATATTATTTACGCTATGTGCAACTTTATTTCCGAGATTGTAGTATGTTTAATGTCATTTTGTTGACACAAAAAAATTAGTAATTTATTATCCGTTTTTTTCATAGTTGTAGTAACATAATTTTCATTGTTTAATTTCCAATTTTTCCTATTGTTTCTATTGTTTATTTTCCTTGATAATTGTTTATATTGTTTATTTTCCTTGATAAAGCAGGCCTGCATCGTATGATAACAATATTTTTTTTACATTTGGTTATTGTAATCATGATTGGTAAAATTTAAGGATTGATGTTACTAATTTATAAAACGAATGTATTTTCGGTTTCATTAAATCTTTCTTTATTGTCAAAACAGATATTTCTCTCGTTTCATTGAATTGACAATTGATAAACTTCATAATTATTTCAATTTCTATTTTTATAACTTTTAATTTCCTTTTGTTCGTGTGCTCAGAGGACTGGCATTATTTGATACGGGGTCGGAGATTTATACCTGTTGATTTGTTGATTTCTTTATGGTATCACTCTCCCCAACATATATATATATATATAATCTTTTGATAATTATTAGCAACAATTCGAATGAATAATTATATATATATATATATATATATATATATATATATATATATATATATATATATATATATATATATATATATATTGTAACGGTTTTTTGAACCGTTCGATTTGGTAAAAGGCTACCGCAATAAAACGCTCGATAAGTTGACGTACCGAAATACGTTGACCGATTGCGCACGACCCGGCTTAGAGTGGCCATTTTCACTTCCGATTACCGTCCCATCATAGACGTTATAAAGGTTATGGACCAGCCAAAATCGTTGTGAATCGATGTAATCACAGTGCAAGAGAGAGGAAGCGAGAAGGATAGAGCTAACGCGGGCACCTTTCAATGGCAATGTCTGCAGAAGCCGTTGAATAGACGTTCGTTTTGTTGCTTTGTGGAACATTTTGGATGATTTATTGGCATTGTTCGCCTTAAAGTGATTTTTGTGAGAAAGGAAGACTTCAAAAACTTCTATTTGTTTGAGTTTTTAATTTTAACTGTTTGGGATTTTGAACTATTTAGCTACAATAATGGTACAATCTTGCTGTGCTATAAATTGTACGGTCAGAAGAAGAAAGGGTGTTAAAATAAAATTTTTGAGGTAGGTAGTCAGTTATGTTATGGTGAATAGTTAAAAATCCAAAAACATTATAATTTTAGTTTACCCAAAGATGCTGTCCGGAGAAAACAGTGGTTGGTAGCTATAAGAAGGAAAGATTTTGATCCAAGTGATAGAGCAGTTATATGTGAAAATCACTTCACTGAAGACGATTTTGAATTTAATGTACATGGAAATAGAGTTTCCAAAAAAGCAGCAGTGCCTTCTGTTTTCAATTTTCCTGTGTATTTGCAAAAAAGGTGGTAGCAAGGAGACCCTTAAAACGGAAAATCATAGAAACAGGTTGTCACTTTATACATATCTCAAAAGTCGTGTTAGGAGTTTCCTCAAATGAGGATATTGTTGAATATGTGGATGTAGATAATGAGCAAACCACTTCTGCATCTCCTCAAAAGGAAATAATCAGAAGGTATAGTAAAAAGTATTTTCAGTGCTATGTATTTATTTGTTTTCAATAAAATTTGAGCCCTCAAGATTATGCAATTAATGCATAATCTATAAGCCTTTAATAATGTTTAAAACTTGATCTTTATGTAGAAGACGTAGAGATCCAATTTACTTCGGAAACTTTAATGAAAACGATTTAAATGATGAGGTTTAGAGAAAAAGATTTTGGAAGGTGGTACATGATGCTATTGGAAAGTCCAAGAGACTTAATTGGTATTATCAGTGTATGACCAGTAGACAAAAGCAGAAGATAAAAAGCTTAAATTCATTGTTGGTATATTTGATGAAAAAATACAAAATTTCTTCACAGCAGTTATTGGTGTTAAAGGTACCTATTTGAATAGTTGATACTTTTTTTTACTAACTGTAGATTATTCTCGTCATATTTTGATTTGTCTCTAGATAACTACTTATAGTAGTCTGTTGTTCGCTTTATTTGTAAGTAATGTAGGTAGGTATTCTCGTAGTACTTAATACTATCCATTGCATGATAAAATCCTCTGTTGAGTAGATTTCAAATAATGTTCGTTTTATTTTTGTTCTTCTATATCTTAAGCAAGGTTTATATTGATCTTTGCAGGAAAGTATTCCTGAAGTTCAAAAAGCCATTTTGTTTAGGCATCTTAGAAAGGGAACAAAAGGAGGGAAATATAGTCCTCAACTAAGATGCTTTGCCTTAACTTTAAATTTTTATTCTTCTTCTGCATATCAGTATGTTAGAAAAGTGTTTAGCAATAATTGTCTTCCTCATCCTAGAACATTGGCAAAATGGTATTCTTCTGTAGACGGTACACCTGGGTTTAGTGCTGAAGCATTAAGAGCTATTAAACATAAAGTTGATATTGAAACATCAAAAGGTAAGCAACTTATTGCAGGACTTATGATAGACGAAATGTCCATTCGACAACATGTGCATTGGACTGGTAGTAGAAATGTTGGCTACGTTGACTATGGAACTGGTATGCAGGACAGTGACCAATTGCCAGAAGCAAAAAATGTATTAGTCTTAATGCTTGTAGGCTACAACACTAGGTGGAAAATTCCCATTGGATATTTTTTAATTGATTCCTTATCGGCTGAAGAAAAAGCTATGCTGATTAAAGGGTCTTTTCTTCAGGTGGAAAAAACTTGGGTGGTGGTTAAAAGTATTACTTTTGATGGGTGTGCGTCCAACATTTCAATGGCAAATTTTTTAGGAGCCAAGCTTAGTTTTCCTGACATAAAACCATATATTTTAAATCCTACTAATAATGAAAAAGTAATGTGTTTTTGGACGCATGCCACATGACTAAATTAATACGCAATACTTTAGGTGATTGGGGCATGCTATCCGATGGTAATGGTAATAGCATCAAATGGAGTTATTTCAAAGAATTGGTAAAATTACAGGACGAATCAGGGCTTCATTGTGCTACAAGACTAAGGTCTAGACACATCAATTATTACAAAGAAAAAATTAAGGTTAACCCATTAATGCCTGAGTAATTTTTTTTTTGATAAATACATAATTTTGTTGAAACAGTTCACTTGGAGACTTGAAAAATGAAACTAACTTGATGAAGAAGAAAAATATATTTAAGAACACTCTTATTTTTAACATATGATATTTCATATTATAGGCATTGCAGTTTAAATATCAAGAAACTAAGTATATAAAAAGTATAAAAGTAGAAGTAAATGAAACTTGAGATTATTACTGATCCATGTCATATACAGTTCCTCCATACTGAAAAGTTCATTTGGATGGAGTATGGTATGCTTGAAAACACTCCTTAGGATGGAGTCCAACGTTGCACTTGGAACAAATAAATTTCGCACATTTTTTGTAATGCGCATTGTCTCTGTGTGACATTAGCAGAAACTAAGTGATCTACTTTGTCAAACCTTATTTCCGAGAGAATATTTCGACTGCATTTTGGTTTCGGGCCCATCAGGTGCTCGGGTGCGGTCAAAATCGATAAAACAACCTTTCTCGTAAAATCTAATAAACTCATTTTACACTGGCCTGTTGTAAGGCAAATCTGATCTATATCAACATTGGTTCCAATAGTAACCTGGCTGTTATCATGCCATCTTATCAAACAAGTGGATTTATCGACTTCCTGCAGGACGTGGTAAGTTCCACGTGGCTCCTTTTTGAGGTCCCTCAATGGTGCCTTCTCCACTCTATCGGATCTAATAGTACCAACACAAGATATTTGCTCTGCTTTCAAAACTTCCAAGAGTGGAAATGAATTGAAGAAATTATCAATGAAAACTGTGCTACCAGGAGGTAAGTACTGAAGGCATAAATTTTCTGTTACCGACGATCCCAAAGATTTGCCGTCTTTCTTATCACCAGCACCACAGTACGGAGTAAATTTTAGTAAATATCCTTCAGATGTGGAGAGACACCAAAACTTAAAACCATATCTTATTGGTTTGCCTCGTATAAACTGTTTCATATGGTGGTAGCCATAATACGGCTCCATGGCCTCATCCAAAGAAAAATTTTCACCAAGGGGGGTTGCTAATGATCGAGAGATTTCATTAATTCTATCAATGACGGGCTGAATCTTGTACAGCTTGTTGTTGGGGTCAATTTTGTTGTTATCGTTGAAATGTAAGTAACGATGTATCAGTTCAAACCGATCCCTAGATATGCTGTTGCTCACCAAATGATTGAATGTATCAGACTTTCCTTCCCAATACATTCTCCTTGAAGGCAAATTGTTATACCCAGATAAAATTAGGATTTCAAAGTAAACGTACATTTCCCTAGTGGATACAAAGAAATTATGGTCACCTTTGAAAGCAGCATATTTAATTGTTTCATTGCAAATTAATTGAACGAATTCTTCTGAAAAAAAATGTTTGAATAAATCTATGGGTGCTAATTTGTCGTTCTTTATTTTATCTGCAATATTTGGCAGAGGACTTTTGGAAATTTTCAATTTTTCAGAAATCGGCTTCAGTAATTCTGTTTTCCACTTTCTATCTCTTTTTTTCACAGATTCCTTACGATCATTCTCGCTACTAGTTTTATGGCCATTATCATCAATCTTCATTTTTTTAGCTAAAAGAGATAGTGGTATATCGTCTTCATCCATGTAATTATTAGTGACTGTGGAACTGGAGCCTGGTTTATTCTCTATAATTTTCTCCTTATTTCCTTTCTGAATAGCATAAAGTTCAACTGGTTGTTTCAAAATACCCTTGCCTAAATCATTTATTTCGAATTCTTCCTCATCACTCTTACCGTCGTCCTTGTCGGTATCATGGCCATCATCTGGAGGTAATAAAACAAAGTCTTGGTGATCACATTCCCATAAGGAATCATAATTTTCATCATCATCAGATATTTCATTTATAAAATTGATCAGCTCTTCAGCGTCTCGTGGGTTATCAGGATTATATATTTTCTTCCTGGAACAACAGTATATGTATTAGTGCCTATAATATGATATTTCATATGCTGAAGAAATTTTCAAATATTTAATAGACGGCGAAAGAAAATTCAGTAGTTTTGTTGTATTCCTTTAAAAGAGAGTACTAGCAAAAAGATTTTCACCATGACTTGACAGAAAAGTGATTTTCAACAAAATAAAATAAAACATAACCTTACCTTAGCGGCATGACAGCTCAAAATCTTTCTATCCTGAATTTCAGCGGCAACTGTACAAATCTGTTCGGTAGTATGGTGAATCCAATTGGTCTCACACACAGATACACTCACAAGGAATGTTAAAAATGAACTAAATCATCAATTTTCACAGACCGCTAGGCGTGTCACGACTTGACGTGGGTCAATGTTTTCTATATGAAATATCATATCATAGGCAGTATTGGGTTAAACTTGCAGTTCAGACATTTAGTGCTAGTGTTGCTGATGCTTTAGAATATTGTAATGAAGATCTGAATATTCCAGGTTTTGAAGGTAGTGAAGCAACCATTCTTTTCTGTAGGAACATGAATAACATTTTTGACTTTTTAAATGTTAGAAGTTTTCTTGGGAAAACTTCCTTTAGAAGGCCTCTTTTCAAGGGAAATAGTAAATTTGTAGAAAATTTGTTGAGGAATCTGTGGAGTATTTAGGTTCACTAAATGATATTAAAGATAACAAAATAATACAAACGGGTAGAAAAACTGGTTTTCTAGGGCTGATTATATGTTTACTTAATGTTAAGAATTTATTTGTAGATGTGGTTGAGGGTGATAATTTAAAATTTCTGTTAACGTACAAACTCAGTCAAGATCATCTGGAAATGTTTTTTTCAGCCATTCGCTCAAGGGGAGGGTTTTCGAACAACCCTACAGCATATCATTTCGAAAATGCCTACAAAAGACTCCTCATACACAGCTAAATAGCCTCATCAGAGAGTGCTAATTGCTCAGCTCAGGACAACACCTCAATTTTAAATGTCACGGTAAAAACCACAAATGAATGTCCTACTGCTGATCTGTTATATGAGCAGACAGAAGTTTCAGATGGGGAAGAGGATTTATTCATTAAAAACCATAATACCATTATGAACTGCATATTTTATTGTGATATTGTTGAATATATTGCCGGGTATATCTGTAAAAAATTAGTTAAAGTCTCAAATTGCCATAATTGTGCCAATGCCTTAACTTCAGAAAATTCTTTATCGCTGCTTTTAAATAGAAATAATCGAGGAGGTCTCTGTAAACCATCCAGAGAAGTTGTAAAAATTTGTGCTATTGCTGAGGGTACAATTAGATCGGAATCAAACTTCACCTCGCCAAACATTTTAATGAAATTAATATCGTCGTCAGTTAGAAAACTAAATATCAACTCATTATTTATAAGTTTAGATAGTCATTTCCTAGAACAGGATCCATTACAGAGTCATTGCCCACAATTAATTAGACTGATATTAAAAAATTACTTTTCAATTAGAATGCATCATATTAATTCCACAAAGAATGAACCTCGTTATAGAATAAGGCAACATCTTACTAAAACTATTACTTTTAGCCACTAATAGAAACGCCCAGGCGGAGAGACATACACTTGGGCAGTTGGCAGTTATTAAAAATACATTTAGTTCTAATAATCTCTGTCATATATAATAATCTAAGTCACTGGTGTCTGCCGCTCCTGATGCGCCTAGACAAACATGTCTATTTTCCGGGAGTGGTACAGATAGGAAAACCCCCTCCCAGAACATCTGCGGGAGGGTATTAACCGTCGCGGAGAGGATTTTAGTGAGTAGTACAAAATTAGCCATAACATCTGCCATGTGAGCCCCACACTACCCCCAGCCTAGAACACATCCCGCTGGGGCAATGCGTAAATGCATTTTCCTCTCCGTAAAAAAAATTCACTGGTGTCTATATTTGGTTTAATAAAAATTGCAGTGCCGCCCCCTGTACATAAACTTCTTGATGGGAAGCTCCGTAGTTCATAATTCTGCAAGTGGACTGATGCTATATTATTATTCTGAAGCCAGTGTTCTGATATGCAGAAAAAATCAGGACTGACATAATCCAAAAGTACTTCTATATTGAGAATTTTGTTATTCAAGCTTTGAACATTTATGTGATATTGCTTTATCATTTTTTTATATGATTCTGATGGCAATTAAGAATAATATTATTATTATTATATAATCTCTAGTTTTGCCTTATAAGTAATTTTATTATTATCATTAAAAACTTTACATTATGTTATATTAATAAAGATTTTTGTTTTGTATTGGTTATATTTTTTAAAATAACTAAAAATTAAAGTAATTAATTTGTTGCATGGCAGAAGTGTTTGATATTAACCCTTTATAGTTCCTATAATTATTCAAAAAAATACGTAAAATACATCTCAACGTTTTAATTAATTAATTGCTTTCGTTTTATCTACCTATAGTTGTAAAAAATAACCAATTCGATTTAAAGTAGGTATTCATTTCATCTTCATTCCAATGGAAACAGATTTCCTATAAATAAAATTAATTGATTGTTACAGTTAACACATTGTTTATCTATGGGTAAAACTATAAAAATCCCATTTCCTTTGCTTAAATCTAATTTAAACTAAATTTGAACCCATTCAAATAATGTAAAACGCGCGGCTTTTTGCTCGCGTTAGCTCCGTCTCTCTCTCGGATCTCTCTTCCTTATGTTGTCCGCAACCAGCTGCATGCACAAAGATAGGTAGGGGCTGGTCCATAACCTTTATAACGTCAATACGTCCCATTTTCTCGATTTGGTGTTAGTGAAACTAGTCAATGGATCAACAGATTACGTGAGTAAATCTTTCAAATTTCATTTTAATTAAAAGTTGTGAAAATGTATCAACCTTCCGTTTCATTTTGTACGGTATTTCTTCCCATCAATTTCATTTAATTAGTTGTAAAACATCGCTGTAGAATGGATATTAAGAGGTCTCCACATGGGGTAGCGTCCTTTGCAGAGCTGAATTACCTTTCAAATCCAATACCGAGCCAGTGGAGAGCTGAAATACATACCACATTACAATACCGAGCAAGTGTAGAGCTGGAAGACATCACATTACGATATCGAGCTGTCCATTGAATTTGGCCTGACTAGAGGAAGTCATCCCCGAGGATCCTATCGATAATTATTATCGGTGCAATCCAGCGGAAGCCACCCATCCCATCTGTCACATTAATTCACCTAGATAAGTGCACTTATTAATTGTAGTATATTAGAGTCAATATATTCTTTTGTTAAATTTGAGTTTAATTGAGAGTTTTTAGTACTGAAAAAGTTATCATGGCGCCCTATTGTTCACTATTAGTTTTCGTAGCTTGATTTCGGAAGTTTAGAACCCCACTTAGAGCTAGCTGGTAACATCTTGTGGCAAGTTTCATTTAAAATCCATTATAGAATTTTTATAGGGGTTGAAACCTTACAATATATAGATATATATATATATATATATATATATATATATATATATATATATATATATATATATATATATATATATAAATGTGAACACCGCTCATGAAAATTTTTGCTTCAAGCCCAGAGAGTACGGTAATAACATCTCTG
The DNA here is from genome assembly GCA_030704885.1 of Cynegetis impunctata. Taxonomy (NCBI): domain Eukaryota; kingdom Metazoa; phylum Arthropoda; class Insecta; order Coleoptera; family Coccinellidae; genus Cynegetis; species Cynegetis impunctata. The sequence continues at coordinate 774,555 of JARQZK010000026.1, forward strand.
TGAGTAGAAACAGAAGCAAATATGCCACACTCATGTGTCACATTCATATGAGTTCGTAGTTTTTTAGGCTGAACATTACTTAACTGTGGAAAAACCTGGATCACTTAAAAACATACTTTTTTCCACCGTTAAATAATCATAACGAAAATCATCGTGTATTTCATGAAGAATGCGGAAATGGAGGGTATTCTCCAGTTATAGAGAAAGAAGAAACAGTTTCTTCAGAGAAGGAAAATATTGGCGAAAATTGCCAGAACTCAGCAAATCATTTGTCAATTCCAGAGGTGAGGAAATATTACATTCTATATCGTGAAACTTTCTTTTTGGAAAAAAATTTGGTAGTTGCCAATAGAATTACTGTTCGAAAAGCCTCAATAGCTTCAGGAATTTGAGGAGTTTAAGGGGGTCTATTCATGGTATTTCTTCTAGTCAGCTGGTATGATCCCAGTGGGTTCAGTCTTTCATGGTGCACAGCATAGCACTCCATCAGTATATGGTGGGGTGTTTCTGGACGTTCCTTGCAGAATCTGCAGGTGCTGTTCCCCTCTAAACCTAGCTTCCTTAGGTGTTCTTTGAGTTTGCAATGCCCCGTAACAAATCATGTGATTGTCTTTAGACTAGTTTTGCTGAGGTTAATCAGTGTCTTCGATCTTGCTCGGTTGAACTTTCCGAGGAGATCTTTGGCCTGCCTCAGTCCTGGAAGTCATTGCCAGTATGTTGCTCTCATTGCTTCTTCAGCTTTATTGAAATCTTCTTGGTAGTAAGATCTTCCAAGTCCGCAGAAAGGCTCTGGCCCGATTAGTGGCGTTGACGCACCCTTTCGTGCCAGGGTGTCTCTTGTTCATTACCCTTCACTCCGACGTGCCCCGGCACCTAGAGGAGGATCACTTTATTGTTCCTGCCCAGATCGTTTAGTTTGTCTAGGCATTCACAAACCATCTTTGAGTTGATGTTATAAGAGCTCAACGCTTTGATGGCTGCTTGGCTATCGGAGAGGATCGCAATTTCCTTGTTCCGGTATTTCCTATCGAGGTTGAACTGAATGCACCTTTCTATGGCGTGAATTTCCGCTTGAAAAATACTGGGGAACTGGCCCATAATCTTTCTCTTGGTGTTCTTTATTCTCTCAAATGTTCTGATGACACTATAAATTTTTCAAATTAATATTTAATACTATAAAAAAATTATTTTATGTGATTTACTGTTATCAGCGGCGGTGCGTCCACGTTATAACAGCCGCGCAGAACGCTGATTTCGGCGTTAAATAAAAATTATAAATAATGGAGATAGAATTCCGAGAGTGCAGACTTTTTCAATGGAAATTTCCTCCTCTTCAAGGTATTTTTTCAGAACTTCTCAAATATTGATATTGTTTGAGTTATTAACGAAAAACTAAAAACCTAATTTTTTTAATCTTATTTTGTTTATAACAATTGAAATTGTTTATTTGCTGAAAAATGCTCGAGATACATTCTTCTAGATGATGTGTGTCTATAATATGTATATGAAAATATTCACATTATCACAGAAGAAATCGATTCTATCACAGTAGTTACTTCCCAGTCTTAACATCTAGTGCATCAAATGGTTAACATTTACTACTGATAGAAATTCAATAACTTGAATCTATGTTAATAAATATAACCATATTTTTCAGAGGAACAATCACCGAGTTCTTTACCGACAGATTTTCGGAAAAATTGATTTGTAGTTTAAGATCTATTCGTTACACATTATGTATAATGTCACATGTTATAAAATAAATATTCAAAAAATATATCGACTTAGCAGTCAAATAAACTCAAAATTCATATTTTCAGCGAGAATCATTGTTTGATTCGAAAATACTGATCAAGAATAAATATAAAAAAACCATTTGCAAATTTTGTGATGAAGAAATTATTTCAAAACACTTTGCGAGACATTTAGGAAACAATCATAAAACAGAAGATGAAGTTAAATAATTGAGTACGTTGGGAAAAAATTATCCTGAACGAAAAAAATTACTCACTCTTATTCGAAATTCTGGAAATTTAGAACAAAGTTTACGAGGCCACATCATTCCGAAACGGCAAACTAAAGATCAAGAGGTTAACTTAGATATATATTCCATTTGTCCATATTGCAAATCATACTTTTAAAAAAAATCACAGAAAAAAGTTTCGCAAATTCTAATAAAACTGATATTCATGGCAGGCCTCAAGCTATAACTGAATCGTTAATATATTCAGCTTGCCAAAAGAAATATGGAAAAATATTGAACAAATTGTTTCTGAAAAATGAAGTTATTGCTAGAATGAGAGGTGACGATATACTGAAAGAAGTTCTAAATGACATAGTGATTATATCATGGGGTAATGATCTCCTCAAGAAAACTCCAAGTAATAAAAGTAGATATCATCCATCTGCAAAAATGAGGAGTTGTGCAAAATTTCTGATATGTATGCGCCAAATAAATCCTCACTATACAGATATGCTTTCATGTCTTAAGCCTGATGCTTTTGATGACGTTATTGAAGCAGTCAAAAAGATGGCTAGGTATAATCCTGAGAATAGAAGTTTCTCATCTGCTTCAATTGGTCTACATTTCGATACTTATCTTAAGCAGATTGCGGACTTGACAATGAAAATTATTTTGAGGAAACAAATTCAATTTTCAGTTAATGACAGAGAGAATTGAAAAGATTCAAGACATTGATCGAAACTCAGTGGACTATCGAAATTGGAAGCCTTGCCATGAAGAATTTGAATAATTTAGCAGCGCAAAAACCTTCCCTTATACCGTTAACGGAAGATATCATAAAACTCACAAAATATCTGAACAGATGTGCCGAAGAAGCGTATGTTGAGATACATAAACACATCATCCAGAAAGCGTATTCTAATTTAGTAGAAACAACACTAGTCTCATCAATTCTTCATAATCGTAAAAGAGTAGGCGACGTA
>JARQZK010000026.1:782500-842125 GCA_030704885.1 Cynegetis impunctata
GAATCTTCTTACCAGCCTTCAGATAATCAAGAAAGTGACGACGATAATCCTGCTGAAGAGAGCGATGAGCAATCTAGTGATGACGATAATTAATTTGCTGCAGCCATAGTGTCCTGCAACCGCAACTAATCCTGCAACAACAAATGATACCTGGGGGCTTTGCGGACAAGTCAACCATAATTTTCCGTTCACTGCGCAAAGTGGATTTCAACCTAATCCAAATGAATTTTGCGACCCTTATAAAATGTATCGCTAATTCATCGACGAAGATGTGCTTGAGCTCATAGTGAGAGAAACAAACAGATAAGCGAATCAGTACATTGGTAGCCACAATCTTCCTCGCCCATCAGAAGTTCGTAAATGGACTGACACCAACAAAATAGAAATTTGCAATTTTATTGGAATTCTTCTATGGGAATAAATCACTTCCAAAAAATGCGCCTATATTGGTCAGTAAATCCAATGTACAGAAATTAACTTATTTGCAAAACCATGAAACGTTGGAGGTTTGACCAATTGCTAAGATTCATTAATTTCTCCGACAACGAGCAAAATATAGGAAACTCAGATAGATTGGTAAAGATAAAAAAGGCGTTGGATCGGATACAGAAAAACTTTCAGGCCACTTTCACACCAGAACAAATAGTGGTTATTGACGAAACCATGGTACCATGGAGAGACTGGTTTTTCGTCAATACCTGCCGGCCAAAACGCACAAATATGATATCAAGATGTACAAACTTTGCACATCTGACGCTTATACTTACAATTTCAAAATTTACTGTGGTAAAAACGAAGACATAAGTCAACATGGACATACTTTTGATGTCTCAGTAAAATTGATGGAAGGATTACTGAATGAAGGTAGATCATTATACACAGATAATTTTTATACCAGCGTGAAATTAGCGGAATACCTTTTACAAAATGATACTTACCTTTGTGGGACTTTACGGTCTAACAGAAAAGGAAATTTACAAATGGTTAGATAAAAGACCGGTTATAATGCTCAGTACTTGGATGAATTAGTCGCTACGGGAAAGATGAACAGGAAGGAAGAACATATAAAAAAGCCACAATGTGTTATAGATTATAACAATGCCAAAAAGGTGTAGATATATCCGACCAAATGTCTTCATACTACACTTGCCTGAGGAAAACAATAAAGTAGTATAAAAAGGCAGCATTTGAAATCATTTTGGGGACGTCTGTTGTAAATTCTTGGGTTATATATCAGAAAAATACTAACAAGAAAATCGATATGCTGAAATTTAGAGAACCTCTAGTACATTCAATATTCAAAGATATGGACGAAGATGAAGAAATAAAGGATGAACAAGACGTGCCGATACCGAGGAGAAACGCAAAAATTACACATAAAATAAAGAAATTTGAAGACACCTCTAGAAAGAACAGAAAACGCCGTATTTCTTGCTACAAGTTACAAAAAGAGAAAGGGACTGAGGAAGCAGGAGCCAAAACTAGGACAGTAATAACCTACTGCGATGATTGCGACAACAAACCAGCAATGTGTTTAGAATGTTTTAACGAAAAACATTGTTCAAAATAGTTTCAACAGTTTTTATTCGAGTATTTGTTTTCTCTTTTATCCGTTGAAAAAATTCAGTTTTGTTTTTTCTTGTGTTATCAGAAACTTATGAGGCTGGCATAAAACCGGAATGGCAGGCTGCGTTACAAGGACATAACCCAGTGTATTACTAATCTAGCTTTCATTGACATTCACATACTTGATCTAATAGCGGACCAGATCAATCATTATGCAACTCAATTTCTTATTGAGAACGTGAATAATGCCCGGGTGCAAAAATGGGAACCAACAACTAGGAAAGAAATTGTACATTTCTTAGGTTCATTAGGCTACATGGGTATATTGAGAATGAATTCCATTCGGGAATATTGGTCAACCCGCAGTGCCCATAAGGAGACCGTTAATATAAAGTGCAACCACTTCTTGATAAAACATCAAAAACTACCAAAAAATTTATACACCTGGGAAAATATTTTGCACAGACGAGACAATGGTACCATTTCGAGGTAGATTACTGTTCAAGCAGTATAACCCACAAAAGGGCCATAAATACTGCATCAAAATGTTTAAGCTCTGTAGTGAAAGTGGTTATACCTGGAATATGTCTATATATTCAGGAAAATAGAAAGAGAACGACGTATTATCAGTATCTACCAAAATTGTTTTGAAATTAGCAACAAATCTTTTAGGGTGTGGTAAACTTTGTGTAACTGATAAGTGGTATACAAGTCTACAGCTTGCTCACATCCTCTTGGATAAGAAAACACATTGTCTTGGAACTTTGCGACATAATCGCAAGGGAAACCCAGCCGAATTAATAAAGAAAAAACTCAAAAGAGGCGAGGTTATTGCCCGAAACAATGAAAGAGGAATATGTGTCCTCAAATGGCGTGAATGGTTTTATCCACCTGTCACAGTGATGAGATGGTTCAAGTTCAACGTCGTGGAAATCCTGTTCAAAAGCCTAAAGCAATAATTGACTACAATTCCGAAAAGTGCTCAATTGATTTATCCGATCAGATGTCCAGTTACAGTACGGCGTTGCGACGAACAATACGATGGTACAAGAAGGTGGCTATTCCACTTTATTTTCAAGCAAGTTGAGCAGTCCGACATTTCTATAACGGACTTTCGTTATTCGGTTATAAAAGACTTGCTACAATTCGAAGACGGTAATGGTTATGAATTTATTCGTGAAGTAAATGTAAGTTTGAGGGCACATGTATTTGCAAAGTTAAATTGTAAGGCTCGTGAATATAGAAAATACTGCAAAGGATGCTATAAAAAGAAACAGGATGGACTCCTTGATAAAAATAAAATTAAGAAAGTGATAACGTATTGTGAACAGTGCGAAGGAAATCTTAGATACTGCCTAGAGTGTTTCAATATTTTCCACAAAAGTCGTTAAATATATACATTACTTTTATAAACACCTGCAAGTTAGTTGTTTTCATTTTGAATCACTTAAGATGTAAAACCCTAGTTCATTTACAGTTGAGTTTTTCTATATATATATATATATATATATATATATATATATATATATATATATATATATATATATATATATATATATATATATATATTTATATATCAATAAAAACCTAATCATTTTTCGCCTCCAAATTCCGTTACATCAAACCTGATATCAGTTTAACTGTGCAGGGCCACAGCGGACACGCCACCTTGTTAAACTACATAAAAGCGTTTCCTCTCGGCCAGATACGAATGACAAACGTTTAAAAGTCAAGCGGACACCAGTGTCCTCTATGGCCCAGGAGACTGTTCACACATCGGACACCGGTGTCCGCCATGGCGCTGAACCTGTTAAATTCTGTATTTTCAGAAGGTAAACAAAAATTCATTAGAAATAAATCTAAAAGATGTCCGATTTAGAACCGCATGTACCACAGGTAATGTACCACCTTTACGTACAGCCATAACTTGTTTTCCAAGCGCTCTATGCAGCCGAAGCAGTTTTGCATACAATTAGAAAAGCAGGTCACCGTGTACCACATGTGGAACATGGCTGCTGTTGGGATCAGCCGTCATGTACCACCGGTGTTACATGACGTCGCGAACGTGTTAACGGGATTTTTAAATTCTAGAACTGCCGGTTTTCGACCATGGCGGTCGAAAAGGGGGTGAATTCGCTATTTAGTTTTGGCCTCTTTAACTATCTTTCAAATTCATTACTCAAATATATTATCGCAATCAGGTAGCCGGTTTTCGTACACTTTTAAGCACTTTTTTAAATATTTCCGTTTGACGGTCGAAAAATGAATATCACATATTTAGTTTTCGGCCGCCGTTCATATCATAAGATTTTGCGCGTACGAAAAATAGGTTCTGTTTCGACCACTCGAAGTATCTGAGATATTTATGTATTTTATAGATGCCGCCAGTACAAAAAGCAAATAAGCCTTCCAACAAAAACGGCCCTACTTTCAGGGCAATAAAAAAAAGCGCAAACATTTCCACTAAAGTATGGAAAATCTTCAATGTGCCCTGAAAGAAATTCAAGATGGTCGAATGTCTGTAAGAATGGCAAGCAGCGAGTTTGGGATTCCTAAAACCACCCTACAAGACCACAAATCGGGTAGAACTCCTAAGCTTGCTGGAAAAACAGGTCCCCGGCCCATTTTATCTTTAGATGGTAAGGATAAATTAGCCAACTGGGTTATTAGGTTAGCAAAATGTGGTTTCCCTGTAAAGAAAACTGGCTTACTGGAAACTGTAGAAGCCATAGTGATAAATACAGATAAAGCACATTTATTCAAAAATGGAAAACCAGGCCAAAGGCTCAAATTTCTTGAGAAGGCATCCACAAATTTCAGTTCGGGAGGCTGAGAGTGTGAACAAGGCGCGAGCTATCGTCACTGAAGAAGTCATATGGTCGTGGTTTCGTGACTCAAGGCAATATTTGAAAGATATTAACAACGAAGATATATTAGATGGCCCAGATAGGATGTCAATGATCAACCCGATCAAGAGATTAATAGAAAAGTCCACAAACGAAAATCATCCACGCAAAGATCATGTCCCAAAGAAGAACATCAGCCGCCACGCAAGCCATGGACACGGAAAGCAGCGACTACACAGAAGTCCCGGCTCTAGCGTTGTCTGCTGATACAGATGTCAGACACGATTTGTACGCTGACATAGGTACACACATGTGTGCCATGTCATCAGCAAGCACCGTCATATCCGCAATGGCGAGTCTGCTCGGTAGAGCTCCCAAGATATGCTATGGCAGAAAAGTGAGTTGTGCCACGATCGAAGGATCGCAAGTTAGGACACCTGAGGGGAGGCTAGCTATAGCGTTTATGGGAATGGCGGGATTCTGCGTGTTAGGGAAACCTTTGGTAGAGACTCCGTACAACAACCTAGCCTATCTTCATAAAAGATGGAAAGCATTCTGTGCTACCTCAGGATTGAAGATGTCGGAGTACCTCAACACACCAGAGATCAAGACAACAGTCATAGAGTTCCAGGAATGGATAGGAGCGAAAACAACAATGAAAAGAGCCTGGATCAAGGCCGTAATTGAGACAACCGACTTCTCCGTACCAAAACTAAAGGAACAAGTCATAATGGTGCTGCGGGGGCACGGGATGAAGTCGTACGAGCTCATGAGAGATTTCACTCGTGTCCCCTCATACGTCCTGGCGCAAGAAGAGGTGCATGATCAAGCGAGAGCCTTTATCACGCATTACACAGGCCTTAGTCGCGCTTTGGGAGATGCATTTCCATATGCGCATGTGATGGGTCTTGATCTCAGCTCTATGCACCATAGATAGTACCCGGACCTCTACTATTGCGCAGTGTATCGGGCGTCCAAGAACTATGAGCTGGGTGCGAAGGGAAATTACCAGTTGTCAACCTACCCGACAAAGATCGCAAGAGAACATCTAGAACGACTGTCAAGACCCGTAGTTGGAGGTCTCACCAAAGCTACACCCGACACGCTGAGACTGAAGATGAGAGAATTGGGAATAGACTTCACAGACACAAAATCCAAAAGGGCTCGCAGGTCATCAAGCAGCTAATCCGGATCCAGCACAACAACCAAGAGAGGAAGACTGTAAACGAGGTAGGGGTTCACATGATTAAAGATAGGATGTTTAATGGAGATGACGCGTATTTGCTCTTTGTCCGAAAACTGGGAAGTTACAAAAATCTTTGCTGCGTTGAAATGGGAAATGAGAAAGAAAATGTGACTGTTTTAATTGTCTTCACGGCAAGCTGAAGCTGTTGAGGATATAAAGGAAACTGATAATGTTATCTTGGACTTACGCACTGTTGAAAGTGAAACCAATGAAATCTGGTCGAAAACCGGCGCAGTCACCCTATATATATATATATATATATATATATATATATATATATATATATATATATATATATATACATATATATATATATATCAATATATACATATATATATATATATATATATATATATATATATATATATATATATATATATATATATATATATATATATAAGAGAAGGGTAGTCGCTGACTAGTTTGGAGGATAACTATTTGTAGGGACTGCAGCAATGTAAAAGGAAACTCTTTGAAGTTTTTCCAAGCTTTCGGAATTGTTTATTCCATCATCAGGGAGAATCTATCATGAGGATGATTACATAGTTGTTGATAATACGATATAAGAAACATTGAAAATTATGGTATTTGTTAAAAAATTAGAAAAGTTGATACATTTTTGAAGTTATAATTAAATTTCTGAACGAAATGACAAATCGGTCACTCATTTTTTTAAATTTTCAAATTGAAGTTTGACATTATTTCGTTACGTTAAATTAATTTGATTATGTGTTATTTTATATCAAGTGAGAGTAAAAAAGAATAAATTTCACTCAAATGGCTTATTTCTGTTTTTTTATTGATGGATTTATTGTCTTGATAAATAAAGGCCATTTCTAAAAAAGATCTTTTCGAAAGATGTGATTCTCTTGCAAGAACAGTTGTTGAAAGGTAGTTCATCTGGTGGTCACAATAATTGACATGTTTAGCTAAAGCACATCTCTCAGGGTGTAATCTACTATCACTCTTATGAGAAGTGATTCTGTCTTTTAATATTCTTTTTTTGGCCAATATAATTCTTATCACAATCATGACAAGGGATATTATAAACAACATTTGTGAGTGATAAAATAGGAATTTTGTCTTTTACTTTCGAATATATTTGTCTCATTGAAATAACTGTTCTATTTGCAATTTTGATGTTTTCAAAAGATTGAAAAATTCTGGGTCAGTTTAGGTGTTATTCTTTTATATAAGGTAACGAGGCATACAAAATTGAAACTTGACTCCATATCTGTAACAAGTTCATTATGAGAATTGTTATTTTGTCCTATAATTTCATTTTCTGATAAGGATGTGCTAAATAAAATTTTCTTGACTAAAGATGGTGGGTAGGAATTTTGTATGAAAAGTTCTTGAAGTTTATTCAAATTTTTGTTATGAAAAGATATATCAGAAATTTTGAGTACTCTGTTCTTCATTTGTTTTAACAAATTCACTTTCATCGAAAATTTGTGATAAGAAAAGAAATTCAAATACCTTCCTGAACTGCATGCTTTTCTATACCAATCAATCAATATTATGTTATCAAGCGATCGTATAAGTTTTGTATCAAGAAAAGGTACTGAAAGATCTGAGTCTTCTGTTTCGATTGTGAATTGAATGAATGGGTCGTAACTATTAAAAGTATCTAAAATTTCTGTTATACCATTATTAGGTAAAGCTAATATTATATCATCCACATATTTTTTGATGAAAAATAAGTTAAAAGAGAGTAATGGAATCACTGTTTCTAGCAATTCATCCATAACATAAGCTGCAAGAATAGGTGAGATTGAAGATCCCATTGGAGTTCCAAAAGTTTGTCTGAAATATTTATATATATATATATATATATATATATATATATATATATATATATATATATATATATATATATATATATATATATATATATATATATATATATATATATATAAATATATATATATATATATATATATATATATATATATACAGGGTGATTCATTAATATGTGTAAATATTTTAACGGGAAAATTTTGAGCTCAAAATATGAAGATTTAACCCAATTTGCTTAAACACAATATTTCTTACTGATTTACAGGGTGTTTTATTTAGATTATTAAAAATTAATTTTGTTCATTACTTTAATGCTGCTTGACATTTCGTCATGATATTTGGCAGTAAGTTAAGGTAGTTTAGGACACATCAAATAATAGTAAAGAAGACTTTCTCGCTATCACCAGTGGCGTACGGCAGGGGCACGGGAAGAGTTTTCGTTTCCTAAATTCTACACCACTGGCAGAATTTTCATTTTAGTATAATTTTTCGATTCTCCAATAAATTCGCTGTAAATAAGGCTCTCTATTTTCGTAACGCTGGAGCCACTATTTTTCGAGATATCTAACGTTGAACATATGGCTGCACAATTCTTTTGATTTGTATGTACTTATTATGTCTTCTTTACTATTATTTAATGTGTCCCAAACTACTTTAACTTACTGCCAAATATCATAAAGAAATATCAAGCAGCATTAAAGTAATGAAAAAAATTAATTTTTGATTATCTGAATAAAACACCCTGTATATCAGTAAGAAGAAATATTTTGTATAAGCAAATTGGGTTAGATCTTCATATTTTGAGCTCAAAATTTTCCCGTTGAAATATTTACACATATTAATGAATCACCCTGTATATATATATATATATATATATATATATATATATATATATATATATATATATATATATATATATATATATATATATATATATATATATATATATATATATATATATATATATATATATATATACAACTTCGTTGTGTCGTTGAGAGTGTTTTCTATCACCTTTGGTTAGAAGTGAGAGTTTGTCAACCACTGGTCAGATTTTAACCTCAAGGTTAGGAAGTAATATGTTCTATCACAATGTGTTAGCTACTTTTGACCAATGGTTGCTTCTGCTCGATCGTCTTCGTGACTGTAATAACCATTATAAAAATATTATACAAATTTTGAATTTTCCGCCCAAAACTTGTGTTGTGCATAGAGATTAGACATATATATCTCTATGGTGTGTGATTGTTTTGGTTATATCGTTATTTATTATTTATATGTGTTTTTTCTTTATGGGGTTGCTTTGTAGATTGTCTGAGATTGTTTAGTAATTATTAGATTAGAAATTAGTTCGAAGAATAAAATGAGGACAAAGGACAATATAATGAGAAAGATAAGAAATTTAGAGGGAGAACGTTTTTAAAAGAAATCGATATTCTCTTAGAGTTTGTAAAGTCATACTACAGTGTAGTTGAAAATGAAGGAACAGATGCTGTAACGTGGAAGTTACATGTTGGGAGAAAATTTCAGCAGAATTTAATAGTGCTGGCATTTATGGCAGAAGGTCGGCCACACAGCTTCATAATAAATGGAACTTGCTGAAAAAGACTGCAAGAAGAGAATATGCTGGAGAAAAAATATGCAATGGGTACAGGTGGAGGTGAATATAAAGCATCAGGAATATCTGATGTACCAAAGAAGATCCATGAACTGGATGCCCAAAGCATAGAAGGGGGATCAAACGAGTTTGATTGTGATACAGTTGAAGGTATATATTATTGCTATTTGCGTATCCGAAAGGGAGATGTTATGATAATTTTAGATGAACACAATCTGCATGTAGTAATCAACCATCAGAGCTCTCTTTTCCACAACCATTAGAAGTGAAGGAAAATATTGTCATAGTGTACCATGAAGAATCTGATGAAAAAAATATAATTCCAAAAAACAATTGGGCAACATATACTCCGGCATCTTTAAAAGAGCCAATCCATCCTGCATTAAATATTAGTAAAACTCCAGGTAATTAAATTACATTATAATATAAAAATCTGTTTCAAATTTTAATATATTTTAGCAAAAACAAAATATACAACAAACACAAAAAACATCGTTAAAACACATGGCGAATTTGTAAATGCCAAGAAGAAGGTTGCAGAATTACAAAAGAAATATTTTTTGAAACTTACTGAAATACAAGTTCAAGAGAAAAATAAAAAGGAACAGCATGAGTGGGCTAGGGCTGAACAATTAAAATGGAGATTATGAGGGAGGAGCTGAGACAATTAAAAGAAAAACAACATAATTAAAAGTACTTTTGTAATAATATTAAAATGAGCATTTTTGGTGAACTTTGTTTTATTTTATTGTTAGAATCTCAAGAAACACAAGTTTATATAAGGGATAACAAAAGTTTGCAACAATAATGAACAAGGTATCCAGTTTGGTCCGTACGTAATTGTACATATACTATGGTAGAAAATGATAAATTCTCATTTCTCTTCCTTAAAAACTATATCGTGGCAATTTTGAGTTCAATATCTTCAATTTCCTTTTCATTATTACAAAACTTCAAAAATACTATCTCACCTTTGACACCCTGTATCTTTCTTATTATTAATATTCTATGGCAAGTTGTCTCAAATTGAAATATTTTGAAATTCTGTATGTGGTAAATGCATCCAGCAAACATAGTCAACGTAAAAAAAAATCAATTAATATTAAACTTCTAAGATGTAGAATTACAACAGAAACTGAAATGGACATTACGTTTATATAAATTTATTTGTAACTGTACTATTATAATGGAAATATTCTCAAATCTAGATATGCTTCTTTAGGGTCCAGGTGGTCAATTAAATTTTGTATTTCTTCTTTGGTAATGGGAGATATTATGTTAAATTCATAATAAGACTGCAAACCATTCATTAATTAAAGCCCTACGAACTGCTTCTCGTGTATTACCTATACCATTAAGTACATTATCGTCCAGAAATTGTTCATCGGGTGGCACTAGTATATCAGGATCTACAGGGGGAACTTGTTCATTATGTTTACAAGCAATATTTTGTAAAACAGCACATGCAATTTGAATATTCGACTGGAGTCGAATATGTGTACCATCTATAACCCCCAACTACTTTTGGAAATCTGGCCTTATTATAAAACTGTAAACGGACAGTTGCGATTTCTTCTTCTGTTTGTAGCATATTTATAAATTGGGGCCGCAGTGAAGCAAGTATTTCAGTAACTTTCTGAGTTATAGTGAAGGCTGTTGTTTTGCTGACATGGCAGAAATCACCACATACAATATAAAAACTTCCTGTTGCATAAAATCGTAATGTCATTAACAACCTGGTCATCACAGAAATAGGAGAATTTCTGAAACAAGAGAATAACATAAGTGAATGCGTAGTTTTAATTTACTAATATACTGTCGGTATTATAATTCATGTAAACCACTATTATAATAACCAGTGTCAGATTATGGAGTCACTGAATTTCTTACCTCTCAGTTCTACATTGAATGTCTTCTTTAATTGTTTCTAACAAAATACTAACAGTTTCATTTTTCAGACGAAATCCCATAAAAAATTGATCGTCATTGAGCATTTTATAATAATTTAAGTACTCTTTCTCGCATCAATTTTTGCCTTCGAGGTTGGGGCATGGGAAAGAATAATTCATCCTCATCTGAGCCATCAAACCCTGGATCAATCATTATTTATATATTGTTTGTATTTTTAATCCGTATAAAAAACACTGGGAAGATAACCTAGAACAATTTTTGTTCATGTCACGTCAAAGTCTGTCAAAACTCAAACTTCAAAATGTAGTTAACCAATGGTCACTGCCTCAACTAGAACTCAAAGTACCTGTTACTTTATCCTTAGGGGCGGGTTGTAACTCAACTAGTTAACCTACTGGTCATGGAACCGAAGGTTAAGCAGTCAGTCGTTTTCTGTTGTAAGACGCTAATTCAACCATTGGTTAGGCAACTACCCAAATTTTGACATCACAGGAGTTCTGCGCATAGAAATATAATATATATTTCTATGGTTTTACGAATGCTGCTTTAATGTAAACTCGTAAGCGTTGAATGAATACAGTTGTGTTTTTGAATTGCTATAGACGTGTTGTGCTACGTTTGGAGTTGATTATTTTTATTTGTTTGAACTTTTTTTGCATTCAGTGTTTTGGTTTTATATTTAATATCACGTACGTTCGACATATTGAAACCATGGGTGAGTATATGTAATGAATAAAAAAAGTTATATTTCAAACATAAAATATTTTAGAATCTGTTGATAATAGCAAACGTGCTGTAAATTTTACTAAAAGCGAGGAGAATATGCTAATTGCATTGGTGAGAAAATTTTCTCATATAATTGAAAACAAAAAACTGATACCGGCACAAAAGAAAAGTGCAGCTTGGCTACAATTGACCAGCGAATTTAACAGTGCTGGTTCTGATAGTTACCGAAGCGTAACCATTTTAAAAAATAAATATTTAAATTTAAAGAAGGATTCAGATATCGACACCACTATAAAGGAGATCATTGGTTTCCGTATGACTGGCTTGAAATCAGAATTTGATAGTGATTTTGAAGGTAAGATTATTTAAGCTCGACAATTTTCATATTTTTCAGTTATCAATGATACTTATTTATTTCAGTCAAAGAAACATCAACAGGAGAGATTTGTGATGAATCAGTTATATTCACAATAACAGGGGACCACACTTATACAAGTAGGTTTGCCTCAGAATGCTAAATTATTTTTATTGAATATTGCAAGAATTTATAGCTATTTTTTCTGTCCTTGAAAATCTAAGTTTCTCAGAAAAAGCAATATTTTGTTTCAGATGAAATGGGCTATTGTGAAAGACAGAACCATGAAGAGGACATAACAGATTCTTCTGATAACCCTGTTGCTGGGACCTCAAATCAAATGAGATTATAAGTTAGTTCATTACTCACTGATATTACATTCAATTGTATAGACATAGGTGATGCGTAGGTTCTGATTTTGTTTTATATATTCCAGAACGTTCCGATTGGTCTAAAAATATTATAGAAAATTTAAGAAGTCCCATTTCTTCCGAACTACAAGGGAGCAATTTGAGAGGTGGAAGAAAACGAGGTAAAATATATTTCAGAAGATGTAATACAGATCTTGTAAGCAAATGAAAGTATTTGATGTTTGTGATTATTGGTACATTTATTTTTTGGCAACTGTGGTTTTATAAACTCTGTTAGCTTGATTCCATCAAAAATTGTTCCTTCAGTTTAAAATATTTATTTTTCTATATCATATATGATAAGAGAACCAATATATAACTGTCTGTTCATTCGAAGTGAAGCAATGAAAATGTACTTATTTTCCATCTTCATTTCAGATAATACTTTGAAAACAAAGTTATCGAATTGGGCAAAATCTAAACAAGATTTTGTCAGTGTCCAACAAGAATGTAATCTACAGGAATCAAAACAAAAACTTCAACATAATGAAAAAAAACATAAAGAAGACATGAGACAAAAGAGGGAGCTTCACGAGCAAAAGAGGGAGCTTCACGAACAAAAGATGAGGATGTTGGAAGATGAGCAAGAAGTGAAGTTGTCAATTTTGAAGCTTCAAAAACAAAAACTGTTGAAAGAATTATCTGAATAAAAATTAAAACTATATATAGCTTCACTTCACTTTATATCCTTAACAATAATATAGATGAGAGTAGTCAAATATAGTCGCCTCGCCACCGGAAGTCCACACCCTAAATTGGCGCGTAACTTAACTTCCAAGATGGCGTCCTAACCTAAGTTCGAGTTTCCGCCACCAGGTGGCGCTGATGACATCATAATTTTAATTTGTATTTTAGCCACCAGGTGGCGCTGATGACATCATAATTTTAGTTCGATTATAAGGAAAAAGATAAGCATATTCTGATAACAAATGGACCGTCAACTATTCATTAGACAAAACTACATCCTGTTTGTGTAATTATTTTTCATGCTATCTGAGCTAGTGTGGTTAAGTTTCATATTTCCTTTTTCCTGTTTTCGAAGTTGTTATCATGATAAGTTACTTCATGAAATGTGGTTCACATCCTTCCTGTTGAGCTATTTCCAAACTAGAGGATGTGTATAAAAAGAAATGGTTATAACCCACACACAATCAGTTCAATTTATCGTACTGTAAATGAATAAGAAACAAATCCAAAAATGGATATCAGTAAAATAAATCAAACTATTTCATTCAACGTTAAACCACTGAAGAAGATTGTTGATTTGGAAAAAGATGTCATATTCAAAATCCTCAAAGTAAAAATTGTATCCACACCATATGGTCAGGCTCCCTTAGTGGAATCATCTCTATTCAAGACATTCCTACCAGGTCGAATAACAAAAATTGTTCAAGAAAATATAGACGAGCTGAACACTGGGAAATACGGATTTATTTTCAAAGGAACTGAAAATACGGAAAGCGAATTCCCTCGATCAAATATTGAATTTACTGAACTTTAAAAAAAAATGGAACAGGTATGTGACTTTTCAGCTTTTCGTAATGCAATCAATCTTTTAAATCAAACTAAATCAATAGAATTGAAAAATCACTGGATTGTACTCATTAAAAAACTTATTCGGTTATTATTGAAATCATCTAGAAACAAAGAATTAAATCACGGAAACAAAATTAAACTTCAATCAAAAATTTCACAATTGAGACTTTACGAAATACAGTTATTACATTCCATCGAGCACACTGAAAAAAAAATAGGAGGGACATTAAAAGAAAAAAAAACGAAGTGATCGGGTCCGATGGCAGGAACTCAAAACAGCTTTCGATTCACGTATACGTACCGGTGTTGTTTTGAATTTAACTCACAAAGATATAAATTCATTTTTTAATGATTCTTATTTCCTCATAAAAAGCCGACTGAAAAATATATTGAAAAAATTTCAACTTATAAAAGTTAATGTATTGTTTTGTAGGGAATTTATTAAAAAAAAATCTACGGATAATATTTACGAATTAAAATATTTCAATACTGAAAATAAAATTATTGATGAGGGGTTAAATTTACATGAATGGTTCAACGATTTTATTATAGAAAAAATCAAACGAAACTTCAAGAATTCCAAGAAGGTCAGAGCGGGTTTGCTCTACATTCCATCAGATCACTAGAGGTTAATATCAATAAATTTGAAATTAGTACAGGATCTTCATTCATACGTCTACCTGAACAAATAAGTAATAAAAAAGCGTGCGTTAATGTTCAAAACTATGACGACAATTTATGCTTTTTATATAGTATATTAGCCGGGATGTTTCCTAAAATTCATTCAGAGCGTATTTCTTCATATAGGTACTCCACATATACACACACTGAATACTGGTGATGTTGAATTTCCTATTAAGCTATCTGATATTGGAAAAATAGAAAAACTGAATAATCTATCAGTTAACGTGTTCGCTTTGGAAAAAAAAGTAATTGTTTTACTGTTGTTCCTGTGCGAACATCAAACAATAAATTAAAAGATAGACATTTCAATCTTTTATTAATTCAAAACGTATATATTTCTGAAGATGATGATGATATTAATCATGAAAACGAAGAATTAGAGATTAAATATCATTATGTTTATATTAAAAATTTGTTACGGCTAATATCTTCTCAAACTAATAAACATAGAATGTATTTATGTGACCGGTGTCTTTGTTATTTTAGAAGTGAAAAACAGTTATTGGAACATGAGGAATTATGTAATAACAAGAATCCTTGTAAAATAACATTTCCAAATGATAATCAAACACATATAATATTCAAAAAACATCATTATAAACAAGAGGTACCTTTCATAATTTACGCTGATTTCGAATCACTACTTGAAAAGACAACAAATTCAGAATTTTGTGGTAGAACTCTGAAATATCATAAACATATTCCTATATAAGTTCAGGATTATTTGTCCAATGCACATACAATCCATCATTATCATATTATGATAGTTTCACAGGACTTGATTGTATTAATTGGTTTTGTGATAAACTGGAAACAATTTCAGATGAATAAGCTCAAAAAATAAAATCAGTCATACCTGACTATGAAAAACCGATTGAAAAACCTTCAGTTTGCCATATATGTGAGAAAACATTCAATGTAGATGATAAGATTGTGATAGATCATGATCATTTCACCGGACTTGTAAGAGGTTATGCTCATAATGCTTGCAGTATAAAAAATCTTTCGTTATTCCTATCATATTTCACAACCTTTCGGGGTACGATAGTCATTTTCTGATTTCAAAACTAGCAAAAGGAGGGCACGTTCAAGTTCTCCCCGCCAATAAAGAGAAATATATAAGTTTCACTAAATATTGTCCAGATACTTCAATCAAATTCAGATTTATTGATTCACTTCGTTTTATGGGAAGTTCACTTGAATCTTTAGCATCATATTTACCGAAAGATCAGTTCAAAGAGTTGAAGAGAGCTAACGTGGATTTAGATGAGATTGGATTTGAACTTTTAACAAGAAAAGGTGTTGTTCCTTATGATTATATTGATAGGGAAGAACGCCTACTTGAAGAATCATTACCACCTAAAGATCATTTTTATAATAAGTTAAACTATTCAGATATATCAGATGATGACTATGCTCATGCTCAAAATATATGGTCATTTTTCAATTGTAAAAATTTGAAGGATTATTTGAGTTTATACCTCAAAACAGACATATTACTTCTTGCATATATATTCACGCAATTTCGCCAAAGTTCTAGAAGAGAATATGATTTAGATCCATGTTGGTACTTCTCACTGCCTGGTTATACGTGGGATTGTATGTTAAAGTACACTCAATGCAAGCTTCGAATATTGAAAGACTATAATATGATATTAATGTTAGAACAGGGTATTCGAGGGGAATGTGTCAATGTTCGAAACGTTATTAAAAAGCAAATAATAAATATCTCTCTGATTTTGACCCTAATAAAGAAGAGTCTTATCTTCTTTATCTGGATGCAAATAATTTATATGGCTGGGCGATGTCACAACCCCTCCCATATGATAACTTTCAATGTGATGAAACTAATATAGATATTACCCAGATCCCAGATGATTCGCCCGAGGGGTATATCTTAGAAGTTGATTTAGAGTATCCTCAAGAATTACATGATCATCACAATGATTTACCCTTCTGTCCAGAAAGAAGAGTTCCACCATGGTTGAAATTACCTAAATTATTGAACACTTTATATCCTAAAACAAAATATGTCATTCATTATAGGTTATTAGAGCAGGCCCTCAATAATGGGTTGAAGCTTACAAAAATACACCGTGTTCTAAAATTCAGTCAGTCGACTTGGTTGAAATCGTACATTGATAAAAATACTGTTCTGAGAGCAAACGCCAAGAACGAGTTCGAAAAGAATCTATTCAAACTCATGAATAAAGCCGTATTCGGGAAAACAATGGAAAATATAAGAAAGTATAGAGATGTCAAGTTAGTACATAAATGGTTGGGTCGTTTCTCGCGAGAAATTTGATTGGTTCACCTTTATTCAAAAGTAGAACAATTTTAGAAGATGATATTGTTGCTATCGAAATGCAAAAAATTAATTTGAAATTCGATAAACATCTTTATGTAGGTCAATCAATTTTAGGCATCTCTAAAGTGTGTATGTATGAGTTCCATTATAATTATATGGTTCAAACATTTCCTGATATTAACCTCAACTATATCGATACTGATGGAATTATTTATGAAATTCGTGGGTGCGATCCTTATAATATTATGAAACGTGACTGTTATACTCATTTTGATACATCAGACTATCCAGATAATAACGTTTATGGAATTCCACAGATTAATAAAAAGGTGTTAGGTCTCATGAAAGATGAGAATAACGGTATTCCAATGTCAGAATTTGTCTCTTTAAGAGCAAAGATTTATTCATTTAAAGTCACATACTAAAAGATAACATTTCAACACTGGCATGGGGTCATTATATGATTGGATTATAAATTTCAGTTTCCCACTCTAATGAATAATCCTATATACCTAGCGGAACTTGCAGTGAATGATTATGTATCTCCGATTTCATTGAATTTCATTGAAGACTTCAAAAAAGATTTTCCTAACGAATATGAAGAAATGATGGAAATACCATCGAAATAATGGTTCCTTTCTGGATATGTTATTCGTCAACTGATGATGAGGAATGGAAATAAATTAAAAGAAATAGATATTTGTATATTCGATGATTTTATTGAGAAGATATATTTTTCTGAAAATACTGGAAAGTGGATTGAAAATAATGTATTGTTTCTTTATTTACTTGATTGTAAAGCGTTTTATTCCAGTCGAAAAACAAATCTACAAGTTTATATAATTCAGGAACGAAAATATTCTGAAAAATTTCTTATAAATGCATATTGTTTCTTCAGTGAATCACAATTGTTTTCACAAAATGATAATGTTCATTTTTATTCATCTATGATTGTGAACCCAATGTTAGGTATAAAGAGAAAACCTCACACACTGAAAATGTTATCAGTTATTGAACTATCCAAAAAGATTAAAACAGATCAATTGTTAAAGTATCCTATTTTATATATGTTTTATAAATTGTCTATAAGTTTGAGATGTGAAAAATACATATATATGAATAAAAATTATGTTTTTATTCAAATATATTCATACCAATACATTTTATAAAATTCTATAATCGATTTGTATTATTTATCCAGGAATCATGATCCTCATTGAATCCAAGCCAGCGCAGCGTACCAATACTTTGTTTCCTTTTTTTTCAATACCTTCTCAACTAAATAGACATCTTCATATTTAGCTTTTTGTAATTCGGGTTCATAGAATGCTCCTCTGATTGACCGTCCTTCCATATCCTCGAGAAGGTACGTTACAGGATTTGTTATTTGAACTTTTGTAATTTTGAATAATTCAGACGTCCAGTTAGGTAGATACCCTTCATGTAACACATGCTTATTTCGACTTATCCGTACGACGTCTCCCACCTTCAATTTTCCATGTCCAGCAATTTTAATATTAGTGTACTTATTTTTCAACAAATATTGTTCGTTTCCACGTTTTACATCACATGGCCTCATTCCGATAGTTCTATGCTTGGAGGTATTATATTCATTCACAATATCTTGAAGAACATCAAACCAACGATAAGATCCATTTAAACTGAAATATTTATATAGCTTTTCCTTAAGCGTTCTGATAGATTTTTCAACTATGGACGCTTTCTTGATTGAGAATGTGTTATAATGTGAAATATTATGTTTCTTCATCAAATAAACATTGAAGAATTCCTTCCCCTGATCAGTTTGAAGATTTCTAGGTGTAGATTGACTCTGTGATAAAACTTCTGAAAGTGCCTTCGTTACATCTTTACCAGTTTTATTCTTCAACGGTCTAACCCACATATATTTCGAAAAGCAGTTAATAAAAACCAGTATGTATTTGAAATTTTTATTTTCTCGAGCATATAGATCCATTTGGGCCAAGTCAGCTTGCCACAAATCATTTAGTCCCTTGATGATTGTACGTCTTCGTGGAAAATTTTTTCTAGCTGGTCGATGAAGTTCTTTAACAACTTGCACTTTCTCCTTGGAATGTTTCATTTTATAGTCTGACTCAATTGGTTGATTTTACTATCAGTTTTCGAAAATCCCTCAACCACACTTTCATTGATGGATTTCAGATGTTTGTCGATTGAATCTATTCTCTTGATGAAAGAATCAACTTTTGTTTTTAATTTTTTACTGAATCTATCCAATTCTTCACAATATTCGTTGTTCCTTTTCAAATTGGTGGATAGTTTCTGTAGTGTTGTGAAGACTTCTAATCCTCGAGTATTCGCTTTTATTTCTAAATTTTTCATTTGAGTGTTCACATCAGAAAATTTTTTTTGATTATCCGTTTTAAACGAGTAGAATTCAACACCGAGCTTCCCACAGTTTTGTGTTACTATCTTCACGATTTCCTGAATTTCCTTCACGTTGGAGTCAACATAAATTTTTGTAGCACAATCAGAGTCCAATGTAGGCTTTTGTACGTTACTCAATCTATGATTTGTGAAATCGTAGGCTCCATCAGAAGTTCTAGGAAATGTTTCTTGAATACGTTGGTGGAGCTGAGTTTTAGTTCCACCACCATGTGAGGCACGTCCAAACTTATCGAGGGGCATAATAGTAATGATTAACATATGATATGAGCTTCACGTATTTCTTCAACAATCGATTGGATTTCATTGTCATTGGATGTATTTCCAGCATTCTTTGATCCATATAATAATCTCAGACGATCAACTAATTCATTGGGATCATCCCAGTACACATATTCGATAGGATTATTATTGTATGTAACCATTCCTCCACCATGTAATGAAGATCCTATGCCGTCTGTGAGAGGTTTTATGATTTCAGTGTATTTGATACTAGAGTTACCACGTCGTTGAGCCTTTGGATTATAATCTCTCTTGTGAACGTTTGTTGTATTTAAAATATTTCTATAGTATTCCTTATCTTGTTTGGAATAATTCTCAGGTAGTTTATTGAAAATTAAATCATAAAGTCCTGAAGTACCAGGATATCTTTCGTTAGCTATAATAATCTCATTTGTTCCCTTATCGAAATTCATTACGCTGTTAACCAACAACCATTTCGATTGATCAGGTAAATATGTGGGTCCATATGTTTTATCGATTTGAATACTTTCAGAGGGAGAGTTCCATAAAGTAGAAACAATGTATTTCTGAACGTTCGAAGGATACTGCTCTAGATATTCCATTAAAATCTTCTCATCGCTGACTGGATAGAAAATCTTATGTGTATCTTCTTCTTGTTCAACCTTACCCACGGATATATATATATTCTTGTTCAGATGGATCTTCTTCAATTTTCAGGTCTGAGGACAGCTAGCTGTTGTTTTGGAACAGCTGAGGGGACAGCTAGCTGTTGTTTTGGAACAGCTAGCTTTTGTTTCGAAACAGAAAAAGAGGCAGCCACCTGGTGCTTTGCACCAGGTGGCTGTCTCAGAGAGGGGTCCCCACGACGTCTAACGATTTCATCAAGTCGTGATGTTATAGGGGTGAATAAACGTTGAACCGTTTGATCTTCTTCGGATTTACCGAATTTAAACGCCAAGTATTTCTTACTCACATCCCTAACTAGTTGTTGAATTTTCAGTTTTCTATTTTTTTACAATCCATCTTCAATGAGCTGAAGAGCGTACTGAACTGAAACCCTTGTTTCCTAACTTTATATATTTATCGAAATTCTGTCGATAACGTCCATTATTTAAATCGAAATCTTTGACGATAACGAGAAATCCATACTTGGAATCATTCCAACATTTCGAACATATGGTCTTGATATCATTGAAGGACATATCAGGTGACACATGTTCATCGAAAACATGTTTGAGATTCATCTCATCTTGTTTAAATAAGATAATTATGTTACTGTTGTCTCTTATGAGGTGTTTCGAAGCCATAACATAGGTCTGACAAAGGAACGCACAATCGATAGCACGATGTCGCGACATGGAGTAATAACTTTTTATTTTATCCTGTTTATCACCAACCACATCATCAAATATGAATATAGAGTTCTCTTTGGCGTCATTCGGATCGATTATCTCTTCGTTTTCCTTGAATGGGTAATAACCAATACCCTTTACATCTTTCAACACCTTTTCTAACAGTTGGCATTTTGGCTGATATAGACTTTTTGAATATATGTAAATATTTTCGAATCGTAGGCCGTTGGCATTGAAAATCAAGCTCAATAGAGCATTCGATTTCCCCGATCCGCTGGGTCCCGCCAGAACAATGCGGCAACTGTTTGGAAATAAATGCCCATGTTTCTTCTTCAAGAAAAGATTTTGATCTTCAATGTAATCATCTAAATTTTCAACAGGTAAGGAAGATTCTTGCTGTTCGAAATCCATGTCTATACTAACAGCTTAGATTAAGATGTAACCGTTTATATATATCAGAGTTACTGTTTCTCTCGGTTCAGTACGATGTTAATCGTTAAAAGTGGAACAGGTCTTATTAATTCTCTCATCAACAAATTACCTATAGAACTTCACCTACCCCATTTTCAGTACTGGGGGCCAGGTACGAAGCTAGAGAAGCGATTAGCTAGAGGAGATCGTGGAATTAATGAACTCTACTGTGCTGCTAGGAGCAGCACGAAATGCGATAAAAAAAGCCGGACGGAAAAAGAAGTTCAGGATACCAAGAATCATACCATATGAAGCTAAAAAGGGGGGTATTTTACCTGTCATGGGGGTCTTAGCAGCATTGGGGGCGCTAGGGTCTTTACTTGGAGGAGGAAGTGCCGTAGCCAATGCTGCTATTAATGCCAAAAGTGCGCAGAAAAAACTGGAAGAAGATAAACGCCATCACATGGCAATGGAATCAATCGGTCACGGTTTATTTTTGAGGAAAAATAAACGGGGCTATGGATTATTTCTTAAAAAGCAATCAAAAAACTTGTAAACTTGCCCAATAGGGCCTTATACACTCACGGACAAAATTATTGCATATTTTATTTTAGGTCTTAATTTTTTTTCCCTTTAACACTTTTGTGATTTCGGTTGCTAAATCTGTTACATTGGAGTGTTCTACGTATATTGCAATTTATTGCAGATAAAATAATGGTAAGACATAGCTTTTATATTTCAATTAGCGATAACTTGAAACTATAACTGAATAAGCGAAAAGCTATAATCGTAGCTTATTGTGCCTTGATGACTAAAATAATGGCTTCTCTTTATTTGACCTTTTCAGAATGACATTTTCATTTCAATATTTTTTCAATCTGTAGTTTCTGTTAGTGAGATGCCATGTTTAAATGAGTTAGTTGCGGTTAAAATTGTTTGTTTAATCAATGAGGGGTACAGACAAAAAGACATTGCACAGAGATTGAATATCCATCAATCGACTGTTTCTCGCGTACTAAAACGTTACAATGGGACTGGAGGATACAAAAGGCGGCCTGGTCAAGGACGTTAAAGAATTACAACGCCAAGAGATGAGCAATATTTAAGAATTCAATCTTTGCGAAATCGTACACTTAGTGCTCCGCATCTAAAAAATCAATTACTAAATGCAAGGCAAGTCAATGTTTCCACCAGAACAATAATAAGGAGACTTAAGGAGGTCAATTTAAAGCCAAGACGTCCTGCTAGATTTCCTCGGCTTCTTCCACGCCTTAAAATCGGACGGTTACAATTTGCAAGAGCACATGCTGACTGGAATGAACATCAATGGGAAAAAGTTCTTTTCACAGACGAAACAAGAATACAATTATGGAAGCCTGATGGACGTAGTCTAGTATACAGAAGGTCAGGAGAACGTTTCGCAGAATGTAATCTTGTACATAATCTTAGCTTTGGTGGTGGTTCCATTATGCTATGAGCTGGCATTAGTTGGGAGAGTCGCACGAAGCTCATTGAAGTGAATTTAACGATGAATGCTGACTGGTACATACTTACCATCCTTGCAGAACATGTTATACCATATGCCGGCTTTATTGGATATAATAACTTTGTGCTAATACACGACAATGCCCGTGCCCATGCCGCAAGAACAGTAAACCAGTACATTGAGGATGTCGGGATTGCAAAGCTAGAGTGGCCACCATATAGTCCTAACGCAAATCCCATAGAACATGTATGGAACATCCTTTAAAAAAATATTCGAACACGAAATCCAGCTCCTAACGCAATTGCAGAATTAAATATTGCTGCACAGGAAAAATGGAATCGAATACCACAAGAAATCATTAAAGACCTTTTGCGCAGTATGCCTAGGAGGATGCAGGCTATCGTTAGAGCTAGATGAGAAAATACTAAGTACTGAATTGTTATCATTTTGTCTTAAACTAATGTATCGTGTCGATGTTGTTGCTCTTTCCTTATTAAACGTTATTATCAAAAACAGACCATTTCACTAATTTCTCTACGAATCTGTTCTAAAGCTTCAATATTTAATTAATTTGATTATTAATAACGTAGAACACTCCAATGTAATAGATTTAGTAACCGAAATCACAAAGGTGTTAAAGGGAAAAAAAATGAAGACCTTAAATAAAATATGTAATAATTTTGTCCGTGAGTGTATGATTATGAAATTCTGAAATATGCTAAAAAGATGAATATTCCACATTTCAGAGGAGTTTTCATGAGAAACACTCTTCCTTCATATATTTTGAATCAAGAATGCGGTGTTGTCAATTTGGATACATCACGAGGCCCCGGAACACATTGGGTTGCTTATCGTAAGAATGGTAACAACGTTCGATATTTCAATAGTTTCGGAAACTTGAAACCTCCTAAGGAACTAGTGAAATACTTCAATAATTCAACAATTGATTATAACAGAGATGTTTATCAGAATTTCAATGAGAATAACTGTGGTCATTTGTGTTTGGAATTTTTAATGAATAAAATCTATAAATAATAACAATCTGTCTTTTATTTCTTCAGTCATGTCCACGTTATTCACTCTGAAATGTCGTTCATCGATACTATCAACTGACTTAGCTATTCCCATTGAATTAGACCAAAATTATAATTATGGACTAGCATTGATCGGATTTTACTGCTATAATACTATTCCAAATATGGAAAATAATAAATTTTATTATTTCGTTGGTGAAGTGAGGAAAACTATAGATATTCCAACTGGTACATATGAGATAAGTGATATTGAACAATTTCTTCAAAAACACTTGATATCTTCAGATAATAATAAAGGTTTCTCTTGAAACCTAACCTCAATACACTCAAGTGTGAAATTTACCATCAAAAGTACAGACTAGATTTTACAGACAACGATTCGATTGGACATTTGCTTGGATTTTCAAATCAGATTCTTGATTCTGGGGTAGTTATGTGAAAGTTAAGACTATCGACGGCAATATAACAGAAGGCGCATTTTACAATAATCTTCCGTCGCATACGTTATATGAATTTTCTATAGATTCTGATCCTGGATATAGTATCGACGAAGTTCCAAGAAATTTGATCTATCTTCCTTTATCCACAACGAAGAAAATACGTAATATAACACTAAGAGTGCTTGATCAGGATATGGAACTTGTTAATTTCAGAGACAAAGAAATAATTATCAGATTAGAATTGAAAAGATGGTCCTAATTTTTCCTGACAATAAATATAAATCACTACCGCCAACAAGATCAATTGGAGTTGATCATTCAGTACGGAGACATCCGTGTCAGAGTAAGGTATTACAACTCACTAGTGAAAATATAGACTTTCTCAAATCTATCGGATATGTTGTCCAGTCAGACGTTCGATCTCTATCGTCCCATAAACAATGATGATACTATAGCCAAAATTGAATCTCGGACTTATCTACCATTCATCAAATCGTTCAACAATAATGATACTAGTGAAATAACTATCAACCGTCCTGACATCTGATTCTTGATGAATCAATCATTCGTTATTATCAAAGGTAAAATACTGAAAACAAGTGGAACTGGAACAGTGGAATTGGTTTCTAATGCTGGAGCATTTCTCTTCGATTCCATATCTTATGAACTCTGTGGAACAGAGGTGGATGTTGTGAGAGACCCTGGACTAGTCTCAACAATAAGAGGATATTTATGCTATGATGAAAACGATAATAATGAATTGGAAACGACGGGATGGGGCTACCCTACAAATCCAACACCCCTTGCTGATGAAACTTTCAATTTCAGAGTTCCTCTTCGACACTTGATGAATTTCTTCAATGATTACCAAATCGCAATCTGTGGAAAACAAACAATAAAATTCATTAGGTCTCAGAATGATTATAATGCGATAAAAATAACCGCTGGTGAAAACGAAGCTGAGGGAGTTACTAAGGGGCATATTATAATTGAAAATATGGAACTGAAGGTCAAGCATATTCATCCAAATGATGTTCTTAAAATAGATCTACTATAAAGTATAAAATCTGACCGTCCTATATTACTTTCGAATAGAAAATGGGAAATTCATGAATTAACTCCGAATTCCCTAACGGAAATATGGACCGTCAAAACAGCATCTAACATAGATTGCCCCAGATTTGTTATTTGTTGTTTCCAAACTGGAAAGAAGAATAATAATACAGCGAATCCCACGGACGTCGATAACATCGATATTTCAGATGTTCGTCTCTTACTTAATGGTGAATTTATACCACAGGAAAATCTAAGATTGAATTTTCAAAGAAATGACTACAGTGAAGCATATTCTAATTATTGTAGTTTTGCTGACAGTTATGGTGTGAATCGGAAAAAGTCACCGCTTCTTTCATTTTCTGAGTTCCAATCAAAATGCTTATTCGTTATAGATTGTTGAAGACGAAACGAAACTTTCAAGACTAGCACAGTTGATGTAAAATTGGAAATCGAAGCAAGGTCAGGATTTCCCGCCAATACTAGAGCTTCTTGTGTCATCGTTCACGATTGTGTTATCGAATATTTACCGCTAAGCGAGATTGTACGAAAATTATCTTCCATTTAGTCAACTACCATCAAACATGAAACTTGCTGTCGCTGACGTACAAGGATTCATCGTAGATGAATCCTTTGTTGTTAAGGAATTAGCTTTTATAATAAGCAATAAACATTTACATTTCATCTTCAAGCCCACAAAAAGTTTTTCATCTCTATCTGGAAAAGATAAGTCAACTGCACGTTTCTTGGAAAATCATCATCATGGAATAAATTATAATGATGGATTTGTTGATTTGAATGAACTGGATAATATAATTCAAAAAGTGTTGGAAGATGTATATATCCTCTATGTGAGCGGACATCAAAAATATAATTTGTTCCTGAATAAAGTGAAAAATACAAGAGTTATAAATGTAGAAAATTATGGATGGAGTCAACCAAAATTTGATAAAGCTGTGCCTACACATTCCTACCTCAGTGAGAGAAAGATGTATATTCAAAAATTCCGGTAGACCTAGGAGAGAAATAAATTATTATTATTACAGTAGAACCCCGATTATCCGTGCGCGCTTTATCCGGGCGGCGGATTCTCCGTGCGGCATGTTAAATTGGTCATCCGTGCGCGGATTATCCGTGTCTGTTGGCCAGAAGTTGGCGCGTGAACATTGAATGCACCGCGCAGACGCTCGTCCCGTACAGACGTTCGATTCGTTTCGGGGAATCCGGAATTTACATACTTGTATGTGTTTACTTATTATTTTCGTCAACTATTAACAGTATCAACCCGACTCTTTAAACACGCACAAAATGCAGCGTACCGGTGCTAACGAAAAGCGTAAACGCAATGTATTATCTTTAGAACAAAAAATGGAAATTTAAAAGCAATTTGAAAAACAGAAAGATGTTGCTCTATTCGCTAAAACATATAACATTGGAAAACAAACGGTTCGCGACATTGTGAAGAATAAAGCCAAGTTACAGAGCTTTGTAGCTAAAGCTGATAGTGCAAAAGCTATTTCTGACAGGAAGTCTCTAAAAGGATCTACTTTTCCTAAACTTGATGATGCTATGACCAAGTGGTTCTTACAAAAAAGATCGGAAGGGGTTCCAATATCAGGATCGATTTGTTCTAGGCTAGCACAAAAGTTTCACGAGCAATTGAAAATTGAAGGAAACTTCTCTGCTTCTTCCGGTTGGCTATACAGATTTAAAAAACTTCATGGAATACGACAATTAGCTATTCAAGGGGAGAAATTAAGTGCCGATGATGTAGCTATGGTTGAATTTTGCTATGATTTGGAAAATCTTATAACGGAGCATGACCTAAAACCCGAGCAAGTGTATAATGGCGACGAAACTGGACTTTATTGGAAAGCAATGCCGAAGAGAACACTTGCTGCAGGCTCAGAAACTAGTGCGCCAGGTTAGCTTTATTTTTGTACTGTACTGATTGTTTTTTTTTTAAGTTATTTTTTTATTTAGGTTTCAAGGTAAGCAAAGACCGTTTAACAGTGTTATGCTGTGCTAATGCATCAGGAAGCCATATGCTTAGGCTAGCTGTCATAGGAAAATCGAAAAATCCGAGGGATTTTAAAAATGTAAAAACACTGCCAGTTGATTATTATAATCAAAAGGCTGCTTGGATGGATCGAGTGATTTTTAAAAAGTGGTTTTTTGAAAAATTTATACCACAAGTTAAAACTTATTTGCAAGAAAATAATCTTCCACCCAAGGCTGTACTGTTACTGGATAATGCTCCATCGCATCCTGATGTAGAGCAACTAAAATCAGCAGATGGGAACATATTCGTAGCATATTTTCCTCCTAATGTGACATCTATTGCCCAGCCCATGGACCAAGGTGTTATAGAGACCATGAAGAGGCTTTATAGGAAAGACCTTATGCTCCAATTGTTGGGAGAATGTGACTTTATGGGATTTTGGAAACGTCTGAATTTGAAAGAAGCAATTTATGCTGTAGCTCGCGCTTGGACTGAAGTGAAAGAGACTAACATTAAAAGAGCATTTGATAAAATTATGACCTTAACAGCAGATGAAGAAGATTGTTCTACAGATGAAGATGAAAATGAGTTATCAATCGAAGACATCGCATCTATAGCCTCACAAATCAAAGGCTTGGAAGAAATACATAACGCAAAAATACAGGAATGGATAGAATGTGATCACGACGAAAAAGGGTATCAGAATATTATTGACGAAGATTATCTAAATAACCAGACCTCTGCAGAAAGTTCTGACAAAAGTAGTGATGACGATGAAAATAATGTCATCATCAAAACAAGTCCTAGAGAAGCAGGAGATGCAGTAAATGTACTTATCCATTACTTTGAAGAACAACCTGAAACTGATGACATTCATCTACTTCAACTTAGAAAAATGAAGGAAATTATAAGGGATAGAATTTACGAAGCCCAAAAACAAACAAAAATTACTGATTTTTTTTGTAAGTGATTTTATTAACGTTTTTAGTTATTACTGTTCATATACGTTGTATTATTTTTAAATATTAAAACTTTGTTTTTTGTTACATGTATGTATCACGTTTTTTTTATTCTTTTGATATGCATTTGTGTAAATAAATTATTAAAGAAATAAAAATGAAGTTTTTGGATTATCCGTGTTTTCGATTATCCGGCAAAGGTCCGGTCCCGGCAGGCCCGGATAATCAAGGTTCTACTGTACTCCAAAGAAGAAGACAAATTATTGAAAAAAAAAGAATGACCTATCCATCGAAGATAAATGGGAAACGAACGTCTTCGAAAATGTTTATAGATTTTCTATGCTGAAATGTAAATATAGATATGTAAATTTAAATAAATTAACATAAACAATTATTGTGTATTTTTATATCTTATAAAAGAATATAATTACAGTGAAACATAGTCACATGATAAACAGTTTTTATCGATTGTAGACGTTAAAAAGTTACATGATGATTGTGGTACTAATATTTTATTTATTCAGTTTATCTGTGATATCATTAGAAGCGAATAATGTAACAATTTTTCTTGAAGAAAACGTTGAGGCTTCAAACTATTCAACTGTAGATGTGAAATCTTATTTAGAAAAATATGGATATTTGAAAATATCCAATAATTCTGACTCTGAAATCAGTGATGGAAACCTTTTCTCTAACGCATTAATGAAATTTCAAGAATTTTTTTAACTTGAAGTAATAGGTAAAATAAATGAAGAAACATGGAATCTGATGAATGAGCCTAGATGTGGAATTTCTGATTTCATACAGGATTTCACAATCATAAATGCTAATTCTAAATGGAGTAAAAATCAGATTGGATGGAAATTTTTACGTGGAACTATTCAGGATGAACTGATGACCAGATATGCTTTCAGTGTATGGGAACGAAACTCTGGTCTGGAATTCCATAAAGATGATGTGCATCCTGATATTCTTATTTCATATAGTCCTCTAAAACACACATTTCAAAACAACTGTATGGGACCTGGAAGCTGCTCCTTCAATTTTGATGGAAAGGGAAATGTATTATCGCATTCCTATTTTCCAAAAAAAAAAATAATTGTGAAGAAATTCACTTGGATTATACAGAACAAAGGTATAAACATTTAGCTCTTCCTCCTAATGGTTTTATTCTCTGTATGCCACTTTACTTCATGAAATTGGGCATTCTTTGGGGCTCTACCATACAAGTGATGAAACGGCTGTGATGTTTCCATATTACGATGAAAGAAAAACCTTTACTGATTTAATGCAAGATGATATTTATGCTATTCAATCACTATATGGACCATCGTTGAGATCATTAACCACAAGAAGATCGAAAACTATTTCATTACCAAGAATAACCTCTACAACAACAACAATTTCACCTATATCAATAACAAAAACACCCGTGAATATTCATTTAAGTGAAATTAAAAATCAGATTGATAGATTTTTAGTTATGAATAACCATCTCTATATTTTTTACAAGCAATGGGTGTGGATTGTATCCCTTATAAAGAAATTTATCCCTCAGCCTGTACATTTGCTAGAATATATACCGCTCGTTAATTTGGATTTCAGTAAAGCTGGGCATTTATATCAGAGACCTTCAGGTAATATTGTTTTACTACATAATAACTATATATTAATAACATAGATTCAAATAATTTCGCAATAATAGATAAGAGAGGATATGATAGACTAGGGCTTCCGAGAACTGCAAAAATACATGGTGTTGTCAACACTTACAGTGGTAGAACCTATGTATTTTATGATGATAACTTTTGTATGGAAATAGATGAATGTACATTTAAGAGGAAAAATATCAAATTCATAAGCGAAGTTTTTCCTGGAATTCCGAATAATATCAGCTCTGTGTTCAGATACATCGATGGTATTATATATTTCCTAGAAGATGATATCGTTTATGAATTCAGTGAGTTTTTAAATAAAGCTACTCTATCTCGTACTTTTCAAATGGAAGAATTATTTCAGTTACCTTGCCATTCTGAAGGTATATTACAACAGTTAAGCACTTTATTACAAATGATCATAAGTAAACAAATTCTTATCAGTAAAGATGATGCATGATCATAAGACCTTCTTAAATTCAATAAAACCGAAAGTTTCATATAAAGTGTACCACAGTCGATCTACAACCTCAATGCGCTTAACATGGAGCACTCTGATATTAAATGTCACATATCTCAATTGGGGAGTAAGATGAATCATCTTCTCCATGGTAAAACTGAAAATGTTGAGTGGGACATAGATATAAAATTATCTGACAAAACTAAAATCGAGAAGAAAAAACTTATTTGTGATTCATTTCTTCGTGATGAAATAAATTCAGATAATTGTTGTAAGCAGATTGTACTTATATTTTTACCTATTGTTTTTCAATTAGATTATTTAATAAAAAAAAATTATGTTTGTGGATGAAGAGTTAAAAAAGTGGATATCAAACCACATCTGTTTACCTGAAAAACTGATGTTTGAGCTATTCCCAAAGTCTAAAAGTGTTGTGCTGGAACATGGATACATGAATAAGAGAATTGAAGATTTCAATGTTGAAGATATACAATATTTTCCTGTGGATTACCTAGTGAGGAAACTGAAATGTTATGTCCTACAAATTTTCCATAAGTTACCGAAGCCACTTACTGACTCATTCGAATTATTAACTCATTTACCCTGTTTCATACACCATAACCATCCTGATTCCAAGGACCACATAGATGGATTTCCAGTTAGCCAAGCACACTGTCTTTTATGTAATTCTCGATTTTCATTCAATACTTCTTGTAATATATCTGTATTTAAGAAATTCAAAAATGTGAATACTGTGTGTTAATTTTTATTATACTATAAAAATACATTATTCAGAACTTTGTTTTTGGTATAATACATGGATTCTATAATAGCATAATTTTTTATATTTTTATCGATATTACATAAACCTATGATAACTTCTTCTACTGGTTTATTATTGGTTGAAGTAATTTCCTTTACAATTAATATGAAATTATTATAATGATATGAGAATTCTAAATTTTTTAAAATTTCTAATCTATATAATAATATTGTATTATTCAATTTAATCAGTTCCGAAATATCACTTTCAGTAAAATATAAATAATTTTCGGTATTTGAAACTGATACTATTTTCATACCATTAGATTCTGATACTAATACTTTGATATCATCCTGATGTTCTTCGCCTCTCTCTAGCATATCAATGAAAATGGACCATTCATCCATGTCGAAGTTCAACTCAATTCCATTATAAGATAATCTTATACATGGCTAAAAATTTCTAACTGCACTTAGTCCACATTCTATCAGAAACCATTTTACAGGAAAACTTGAGTTCAGTATGAGGTGTTTTTCATCTTTCACTGCTTCTTCATATGTCATTAAAATATGGTCTAATTCACTACTAAATAATTCACTCATATTTGATACTTCGTCAAAGTAAAAATTTTGTGACATGTTTTATGTTGTGTTCTAACTCTTACTAAAAATATAACTTCATTCAAAATGATAATTAATAATCAATACATGCGCAGATGAATATATAAAACTACATATTCCGTGACTTAAGTGAAAAAAAAGATTTTCATTTCATATCGATACTAGCAAGATGGGCTCCAGTGTAGAACAACATTTAAGAAATTTCAAATTACTGAAGAAAAGAATTATGGCCTATCAGTCCAAGAAAAAGATGATTTTCATGTTCAATAAAATGAATCTGAATGAAGCTGTAGAATGTAAGACACTTAAAAAATAAATTTTTAATCAATGACATCTTTTGGTTTTCATTTTCAATCAATTCTTTATATAATTCATTTTGAAACTAGAGTCAACATTGAATTTAAATTTCGAAGATGAATTATTTGTGGTTAATGATTCCTTATCTATTTCACTGCAAGCTCACTCTTGTCCGTTTTGAGGTTATTTAAAACTGATATCTACCTCCTTATCAGTTTACCGCAGGCACACTCTCTTATTAATCGAAACCACATTTCAATTATTATGATTTTTTCATTCAATCTGGAATGAAGAAATGAATATGTGAATATGTAGGAATAAAAAAATAATTTCTGTTTTGGATTAATTAATTTTTTTCTTTCTTTTATGGGTATTGTTTTTCCTCCTATCTCATATTTCAGACATGAGTATGAAATTAAGACAGGAGATGAATATATTCAATTTTTGATCGCTAATACTTCAAACTGTTTTCATATTTTTTCACCTCGAGCTCCAAAAGTAAGTATATGACACCAAATAATGACATCGAAAAGTTGGCTTATAATGACAATCTACATGTGAGGTTAAACGTCATCTTGTGGACATATAGAGAACTCTGCACACTATCTTACAGTAGGGTAGAGAAGATTCCCACGAATTCAAGAGAGCCATCTAATGACGTCATAGAAGAGTATTTCCACACCATTTTTGATAGGTCCACCATCTTGGATATTTTACCACCATTTTTAGGTTAGGATGTCATCTTCTATGGTCACATACAATTTTTAGGTTAGGATGTTATGTTCTATGGTCCCATGCTGACAGTTCCACCATCTTGGATATTTTCACACCATTTTTGACCACCTGGTGGTGGAAACTCAAACTTTGGTTAGAGGAGATATTTTATGACGTCATCAACGCCAGCTGGTGGCGGAAACTCGAACTTAGGTTAGGGGCGCTATTTTATGACGTCATCAGCGCCACCTGGTGGCGGAAACTCGAACTTAGGTTAGGACGCCATCTTGGAAGTTAGGTTACGCGCCAATTTAGGGTGTGGACTTCCGGTGGCGGAAACTCGAACTTAGGTTAGGGGAGCCATTTTATGACGTCATCAGCGCTACCTGGTGGGGGAAACTTGAACTTAGGTTAGGGGCGCTATTTTATGACGTCATCAGCGCCACCTGGTGGTGGAAACTTGAACTTAGGTTATGGGCGCTATTTTATGACGTCATCGGCGCCACCTGGTGGCGGAAACTCGAACTTAGGTTAGGACGCCATTTCGGAAGTTAGGTTACGCGCCAATTTAGGGTATGGACTTCCGGTGGCGAGGCGGCTATATTTGACTACTGATGAGAAACAATATACTTTGTTTTTATCACTATTTTTATTCAACTATTTACGACTGCAGTTTTTTTTATTATCACAAAGTAACGGACAAATCCGTCCAATATTTAAATTATTAAAAAATAATAATATAAGAGTAGAATAGAATAAGTTTATTAATTTCAAAGATTATTTGAACAAATATTATTTAATATTAATATGAACAAAATAATGCAGTCAAAAAAAAGAAAAACATACATAAAGCTTATTTTGAACAATAAACCCTGAACTCCTCGACCGAGTAAGGTTCACATTGCATAATTAACCTGTGAATGCTTCTCTTAAAGGTCCCATGATTAGAAATAACCTGTAGATGTATCGGTAAGATATGAAACAATTTGAGTATATAATAATATTTATTTCAAAAAGGCAGTACTAATGTACATTTTAGAAAATATACATATATATATATATATATATATATATATATATATATATATATATATATATATATATATATATATATATATATATATATAGAAATATATTACAGAAGTTTTTGAAAATGTTGGGTGATTAAATTAAGTCTTTCCAAATTATTAATATTGAACCGTGGAATATTGGGTACCTGTAAATTTATGTTATTAGCAAATTCGATTGTTGCTGCAATATCTTCAACAGGAAGCTCAGGTTCATTTTTTT
Organism: Cynegetis impunctata; assembly: GCA_030704885.1. Classification (NCBI taxonomy): domain Eukaryota; kingdom Metazoa; phylum Arthropoda; class Insecta; order Coleoptera; family Coccinellidae; genus Cynegetis; species Cynegetis impunctata. The sequence goes on from JARQZK010000026.1 coordinate 816,710, forward strand.
CACATGCTATGTTGTGTAGGACAGCACAAGAAACAACGATAGCTTCTACTTTATCAACATTGAGACGAATGCCTAGTGCTAATACTGGAAATCGCCTCTTCAGAACTACGAAACATCTTTCGGTAGGATTTCTAGTCCTTATTTGACTCTCATTAAAGAGTTGCTCTGCAGGTAGCTGTGGATTTGTCAGAGGTGTAATGAGGTATGGTTTTACAGCATAGCCACTATCACCAACTACAAGAACTTTATTTCCAAAATCAGCATTATCCAGCCTTGACCTAAGTCGGGAATTATTAGAAATTGTGGAGTCATGAACTGAGCCTGGCCACCTACATACTATGTCCTGGATGGTTAAATCTGATTTACATAATGCTTGTACATTAAACGAAAAAAATCCTTTTCTGTTTCTGAATATCTCAGCATTATCTCCTCCAGGAGACTGTATTTTAGTATGGGTACAGTCTAATGCACCTATACACCTGGGAAAACTGCTAATGGTATAAAAATCAGCTTGAACTTTCTTTACCTCCAGTTCTGTCTGTGGCATTTTAACAAAATTCTGACAAGTCTTGCTATGCTACTGGTAACTTTATCAATTATTCGGCTTGCAGTGGATTTGTCGATGCATGTGAAAAAATCAATTTTAGTTATTCATTAATTCATTCTATAGAGCCTGAAAATTACCTGTGAAATCCCCTAGTGCTTGAAGGGTTGAACCTGTCGCTAAATATCGAAGTGTAATTAATACTTTCTCTTCAGCGCTCACTGCATGGGCCCTTAAAATAAACCATTTCACATGTTCTAAATTATTTCAAATTTAAATCAATGGAATAGTACTCACTCATATCTAATGCAAGATATATCTTCTTCTATTTCCTGGATTATAAGTTCAACTGTTTCTTTGGATAACCTGAACCTAGATCTGAATTCTTCATCATTCTATTTCAGAAAGTGATTTTCCTTTTCTCTGAAATTTCTTGGTGATCTAGGAAAAAGTTCTTCTTCAACTAGTTCCTGAAAGTCTTCATCATCTGTAAGTTCTTGCAGATCACCTCGTTGTAAATCCATGGTTTTATTTAAAAATCAGAGTATATGGAAAGTACGCCGTTTCAATGAAATAATACAACTGATGTCTAATCAATTCACAATACAAAAAAAGAAAATCCAAACAGAGACATAACCATGAAACAAGTAAATATCTATAGTTCTGTGAAATATAATACACAATGTTTATTATAATTCTATGTTCTATAACTTGAACTGTAGTTAACCCTCGGAAATCAGATGGTAAATAATTCATTAGTTAACCAGTTGGTTAACTTAAAAAATTCCAAGTTACAACGACCAAATCAAGGATAACCATCGGTCAAGAAAACCAGAGGTTAACGTGTTGTGTTACAACCCGCCCATAGAACCGGCCCTAACTATCGATGTTTATTTCTTAGTTGTGAAATTGGAAATGAGAGTATGCTATCATTTCTGGTTGGCATTTCTGCTTCAAGTAGTTCAAGTGAACACAACTGCAAACATTGCGTTTAGGGTGTTTAGGTTTACTGTTAGTGTAGTTTTTATTTTTAATTCCAATTTCCATTCCTGGGCGTCTATTCTTGACGGCAATAGAATAGAACACTCCCCAGGGAGTACTCCCTACTTTATTTCTATCACCTTTCTACTGGTAATATAAAACCGTATTCCTGAGTTCGAGAGAAGGAAGCAAATTGGCAAAAATGTATCAGCCATGTTGCCAAATGTCTAAACCAATCAGAATAAAGAATTTTTGACAATTGAGTGTACTGTCATTAGCAAGTGAGAAAAGAGTATGTAAAGATGAAAGGGTGTATTATTATTGTGCCTTGTGATTTCACTGATTTCCATTTTCGTATATTTTACTAGTTTTAAAAATTAATTAAGTAAACCTATTGTGTTACATAAAGGAAAAAAATAAAACAGACTTAATTTGTATTGTATAATATGGATTTAATAAATATATTGCTCTTTGGCGCAATACAGGGTGATATACAGGATGCAGAAGAGGCTATGAACATCAGACGAGAAGTTTTACCCAAAATAGACAAATTTGAAGTATTATCAGATGATCAATTTATAAAACTGTTTCGATTAAATAAAGAGCTGTGTCGTGAGGTAATTGAAATGGTAACTCCCCACATTGAGCAACCCCGATGAAAGTCAGCTGTAGACGTTAAAACAAAGTTAATATAACTTAACACTGCAGATGAATTACTTATCAGTTCAAATATAGGTTTTAGCTGCTTTACGGTTCTTTGGTTTTGGATCTTATCAAGAAATAACTGGTACAAATTATTATGTTGGGATTAGTCAGGCATCTGTTAGCAGAAGCATAAAGCAGGTGGCTGAAGCTTTGACACAACATGAAATTTTTAACAGATGGGTCAATTTCCCTAGGAACATTGAAGAAATGGAAATTCTTCGAACAAGGTAATTAATTATGAAAAAGTTTACTTGTAATTCAAAATAAAACTAATTATGTTTTAGGTTTCATGAAAAATTCCAATTTCCAGGAATAATAGGATGTGTTGATTGCACTCACATCAGCATTATTGCCCCTCCAACCAATGACGAGCAATTTCCAGAGTATGTTTTTGTCAACAAAAAAAACTACCATTCCATCAATGTACAATTGGTAATTTCCATTCTTGTGCAAGTTTTCAAACATTTATACTTAATTTCCACTCAAAATATTCCAGCAGAATATTGATTATTATTTTCAATTAAGGCTATATTGATTGAAAAACTGGTGTCATAAGTTGAACTTGCTTTAAAGTTGAATGTATTTTCAGATACCGTAAAACCCTATTACTTTGAACGGTCATATAACTTTGAACAAAAAGTCATAAAAATATTTTGTCTTTAACTTCACATCCATATAATTTAAAATATCGACAAACACTGTTCGATACGTTTTGCCCATCCTATACGAATACATCCCTTCGGCGCAGTTGGCGTTCCGATGTATATTATCGATCCTAAAAACATTGAACGGTTTATCTAAAAACCCCGGGAAATTCGTAGTGCGAAAACTTTAACTCATATCTGACCCCCTTATTGTTTTATAGATTTTTTTTTACGTTTGTTGGGTGCCTTTGGACCTTATTAAGCTGTAAGTATATGGGGAATGTTGAATTTTGACGTATAATATTTTTAGAGTATGCTTTATAACCTAACCTCTAAATTTCAAGTACTTCCCATAACTTTGAACGACTGTTCAAAGTTATGGATTCATTTTTAAACACGGAAGTAATAATAATAGAGGACTTTCTTTTTATTTCAGACAATATCAATGTCGGAAAATCAAAAGCAAAAGCGTAAATATCGGCGCTATGATGCCGAAGATAAACAAAATCTGGAAAGCGTATTAAATATGATAAAAGAAAAAAGAATTAGTATTTGTCAGGCCAGTAAACGATTTGGTTTCCCGAAAGGGACATTGTCAAATAAGATAAACAACCGCCATACTGGAAAAGTTGGAAAACCGTTTGTTCTTCCTGTAGAATTAGAAAATGCTATCGTCCAACACATTCTAGTTGTAAGTGAATGGGGTTTTCCTTTCGATTATTCAGATTTGTCTCATGTGGTACAGCAATCAATTATTAGGCACGGACTAAATGCTCCTCAACTTCCGGAAAATAAGTTGCCCAGTAAGAAGTGGTGCCTCAGATTTATTCGGAGACATTAAAATGATCTAACATTAAGAATTTGTCAAAATTTGAAAAAATCGAAGAAAAGCGTTAAACCTGAAATAATGGCACAATACTTTTCCAATTTAAAAGAGATAGTTTTTGAAAACAATGAGCCTTTACCTCCAAATAGAATCTTTAATTACGATGAGACAAATTTGTCCGATGACCCGGGGACGAAGAAATGTATTTTTCGAAGGGGCATAAAATACCCCGAGCGCATCAGAGATTCATCTAAAAGTAGCGTTTCCGTAATGTTTTGTGGATCTGCGGCTGGACGTGTACTTCCACCATACGTAGTATATAAAGCCGAGAATCTGTGGCAAACCTGGACTGAAGGCGGACCAAAAAACACCCGATATAATCGTAGTAAGAGCGGTTGGTTTGACGCAGCTATTTTTGCCGATTGGTTTTTGAACTCGTTTATACCTTTTCGAAAAAACATTGAAGGGCGAGTCGTGCTCATAGGAAACAATTTCTCGAGCCATTTCTCTGAAGAAGTATTGAAAGCAGCCCAGGAGGACAATATCTCATTTTGTTGTCTTCCTAAAAATTCTACCCATCTCACACAGCCCCTAGACGTTGCCTTTTATGGGCCTTTGAAGCAAAAGTGGAGATCCATATTAGATGCATGGAAACAGTCGCTGAAAAAAAAGTCGCAAGTGTTGCCGAAAGAAAAATTTCCTCGGTTATTGAAATCGTTATATGATGCTGTTGCAGCAGATAGTAAGTCCGATAATTTAGTATCCGGATTCAAGAAATGCGGGATTTTTCCGTGGAACCCCGAGGAAGTATTAAGCCTGTTTCCGAAAGAGCCCACTGAGGATAATAATACGAGTAGTTCTCAGGTGGTCTCGGATGTCGTTATAAATATGCTAATGAACATGAGATACGGAGAAAAAGATACCAAAACCCCTGCCAGAAAAAGGTCTAAAATAGACGTAGCTCCTGGAAAAAGTATCGCCTTTGAGGATTTGACCCCACAGAATGACAGCCCATCAACCAGCAAAGGAGTTGCCAGAAAACCTTCGGAAAGCAAGAAGAAAGCATCAAAAAATGAAAAAGGGTCGTCTGAAGATAGCGATAGCAGCGATTCTAGCAAAATCATTTATATGGATTCCTCGGAAGATGAAGATCTTCTTGATATTGTCCAGAAGGAACGGGAAGCCTTGTGGTTTAGCAGCTCAGAAGAAAGTACTTCTTTAGCTACCTATATATGGATTTGAAAATAACAAACGTGAATGCTCGTTTTCCTGGGTCAACACACGATGCATATATTTGGAATCATTCCCAGATCTCTGCATTAATGGAGAGGATATATCGTACAAATGCTGAAATAGTTATTTATACTACAAGGGAGGCAAGTGATACTTACCAGTCGAGGACGTAATTTGCGCCCGAGCGTCAGCGAGGGCTGGCAAAATAGTCCGAGACTGATCAAGAATACTGCCTCCCGAGTTTTGTATTATATTTTTTCTACTCCACTTCTCTTGAATTAAAAAAATATATATTTTTTTTATTCTATAATTTGAGCAATTCAATTGAAATAACCTGTATGTATGACAGATCTACAAAAGCCTAGTGTCCCTTGACACAACTGGTTATGAAATGGTTGTTATGAGATTCCCAATCAAACAAAAGTTCTGTCAGTGTCAATTTAAAAATTGTCATAATGGATGTAGATGCAGTTATTATTTCCCAGAGGGAGGTAAGTATTTACTTACCTCCCTAGGGAGGTAAAATGTACTTACCTCCCCCAAATCAGTTTGATAATGGAGTACTTAACGAATAAGGAGTAGAAAAATGTATTTTTATTAATAGGAGATTCAGGTAATTGAGCTATTAGTGTTGGATGTCAAATATCCCTTTGTATGTATATATATATATATATATATATATATATATATATATATATATATATATATATATATATATATATATATATATATATATATATATATATATATATATCCGTTTACATAATGATATATGTTCACAAAGGGGAGAGGGTGATACTCTTTGTTTTAACCATTGACAAGCAATCTGTTATTTAATCCATATTTTGAAATTAATTACTTCATTATTTTTATTCCAGGTTATCCAATCTGACCTTGGATTTTGGCACCTATTCAACACCCAGGAACAAGACAGGAAGAAAACTTTAACACAGTATTTAGAAGTATAAGAAGTAGAATAGAACAGTGCAATGGAGTTCTGAAAAATAGGTTTCGCTGTTTGCTTAAACACAGGACATTGCACTATTCTCCAACTGTAGCAGGAAATATTATCAATGCCTGTGTAATACTGCATAATATGTGCATAGAACATAATGTTCCAGAAGCACCAAACGACATTGAAAATGTAGATTTTGGCATATATGCTGCTGACCATAACATTGACGACCCGAATGTTGCTAGAAGAATTAATCCTGATCTTTTAGCTGGTAGGCAGTTACAGCGTCATATTGCAAATATTAATTTTTAATTTTAAATAATTATATAATTGTTATAAATTTTTAATCACAAGAGTTATTTTCTCAAAAAATTATACGAAAGATAATTACCTATATATTGTATTTTATATATTGAAAATAAAATGATACATAAAAATTAACAAAATATTATTTTTGGATACATTAAAAACTTAACAAAAAATAATACTTCTCAAAAATAAAGTGATGAGAAATTAACAATATATTATTTTTGGATTCCTTTTTCTGTCAGAACATTTAACGTATTATTTATTTTATTGAATGTGTTGCTTATATCTTTAAATATTTTTTCATTCCTTTCTTCCGCCCCTTTTTCATTTTTACACTTTGCTTCAAGTATTTCAATTTTTCGTTTTCTATACCATTGTATAGATTCAAATTCCTGCTCCAGCAATTTTAGAAAATATGAATTATTTTTTATTGACTCTGACAGTCTTGTCGATTTTGTAATTCTATTTCTTTTTTTGGTCTTAGATGTAGATGGTGTATCTTTATGATAATTGTGATCTATTATGTATGAAGTTTCTCTTTCTATCTCACCTTTAGGTGCTACATCTACCTGCTGCAATTGATCACTCTACAATAAAAACAGTATAATATAGAATTTAAGAACAGACTCTGGATGCTTGGTAGCATTTGATAATAATAGATTGGACTCTCAAATCACTCTCTTATAGTGTATAGTTACCTATAAAAGTTCTTCAAATTCCACAACCGACTCCGAAATTTCCTTGTTACCACTCACAGCCACAGGTGTTAGGATGTTAAAAATTTTCTCCTCGATTGATGACATGGGGATTGGAGGTGGTGGAGGACCTCCACCTGTTCCTTGGGAATGTTTTTTCTGGATAGAAATTTTTGATTACGTATTTTTCTTTAAATCCGCCCATGTCTAAAAAAATTAGTATACTAACATCAACAACTAGAATTGCAATAATTGACTAGTGGTACTTTAAGTAATATTTCTTGATAAGATATTATATTTTAAATACAAAAAAGTCTTAATTTATAAGTACCTTACTAATACTTTCTACAATTAACTCACATAATTTATTTTTACCTTTCTCCATTGCTTCCACTCTTTACAGGAGCCTCCGGGAATACTGTTTAGAATTGCAGACAGTTCCATCCATAGAGCTTCCATTTTTTCCCTCGTGTAACTGGAGGTTAGTTTACCAGAGTACATTTCTTCCCTTGAAGAAATCAACTCTACAAGCATATCTTTTTGTTTGAAGTTCATGGAAGAACTCTTTTGTTTTTTTATCTGCCTCTGCCATTGTCTTAAACCAAGTCTGTCTTGGTAAAAAAGCAGCTGCCCGAATGATATCAAATACACGCAAAATCCAAAACACAGATCATATAAACTACTGTAAAAAAATCTACACTATCTGTTTACTTCCTTATTCAGAAAAACAACAAATACAAACGATATTTTTGGTTACAAAATAAAAATCCCTAACACAGTTTTACTACTATTTTGCGGGTTCACTCAAAAATTGTAATAGAAGCAAGTTTTCTATCGGGGAGCAGCACTTCTATCGCCCTGCGAGAGAACAGGATTTCAAGAATAACGTTCCCAACCTTGTCAGTAGAACCACGCCCACTTTCTATCGGTTGTTCTATTCTATCACCGTCAAGAATAGACGCCCTGGGCGTGAGACCGTGGGTTGTGCAAAAAAAAAAGAAGAAAGAAGGTTGCAGAGTGCTCAGTGCGTCTCTCTCTCTAGTAGGTTTTATTGTATTCACTCACTTGTATTATTTTATTCATTCATTGTCTCGTCTTGTATTGGAAGAATATTATTCCGTCCGTGTTCTGAGTGTATCAGTCTATCCTATCAGTGTGATCAAAATAACAGACTTTATATTCATAGAAAATGCCACCAAAAAGTATTCTTTGGCAACACTATATTAGAAATAGTTATTAAAACAAAAGGTAACACCTGGGATTTGAAATGCCATATCCAAAGTTAACACAAAATTATATTTACCCAATATGAGAAATCTTTACGATCGGTGAGTAGAATATCTTCAAGGGAAAATAGAAGGTGGTAGTTCGAATAACAAAATAACGCAAGCAATAATTTATATGATATGCAAAGATTATCAGCCTCTTTCAATTGTTGAACACACAGGTTTTTATAAACTAATAAAAACCCTTGCATCTCAATCTAAACTTCCAAGTCGGTTTACAATGAAAAGAATGATTGTTGACAAATTTGATTTGATATCGTCAAATATGAAAAGAAAGTTGGACAATAAAAAATGTACATTTACCACAGATATTTGGACAGACCCACAAACACGCAGCTTCATAAGTGTCACAGTGCACTTCTATAACGAGGACAGTGATGCATTAATATTCAGTGGAACCATTGGAGTGTTTATGCTTGGAGAGCGTCATACTGGCGAAAATATTGCAATAGAGTTGAAAAGGATCTGCTATGAATGGAATATATCCGAAGAGAATGTGGTTACTGTTGTTACAGATAATGCTGCAAACATTACTTTGCGTTGAAATGGCGTTTGGGAAAAATTGGCATATCCCATGTTTTGCACATACCCTCAATTTAGTTACTGAGAAGGGATTAGAAAACACTAAGGAAGCTAGTAAACTAATTTCCAAAGTTGAATCTATAGTAACATGGTTCAAACACAGTGTAGTGGCAAGCGATGAACTGAGGAAGAAAACCGAAAAAAAACTTATTCAGTCTGTGGATACAAGGTGGAACTCGGTTCACTTTATGCTAGACAGGTTTTTGGAGCTACGACCAGTTGTTACTGAAATTGTGAACCAACATACCAGTGCACCACCTATGCTAAATGCTGGAGAAATAGAAATTTTGAAAGAAATTAAAGATGTACTAGAGCCTCTTGAGGCAGCCACTTCAGAAATAAGTGGTCAGCACTACGTGACAGGAAGCGTAGCAATTCTTATTGCTTGTATCGCAAAAGGTAAGCTAAAAAGCCTTAGCCCTACGACAGAATTTTGGAAATGTTGCTTGAAAGAAATCATAGGTCAGATTAACAGAAGATTCAACAACATTGAACATGTGCATCTTTTGGCTGTTGCCACAATATTAGATCCACGATTCAAGAAAATTCATTTTGAAAACGCAGTGGCCTACAGCAAACATATAATTTTCATAAACAATACACTGATTAAAATGGACAAAGAATTAATGGCTGAGAAGTTATCAACTGACTCGTCTTCCGAATCTGAACCTGAACAAAAGCAAAATAAAAAAGGTTTATTCAGTGAGCACAACAAAACAGTCCAGAAAAAATGGGGAAAGCAAGAGGAATCTTGTAGTCAGAGCCAATCCGAGCCCAGAAAATTTCATCCGGAACTATCAATGTATTAAGGTAAGCAAGGAAATATGTTAGTAGCTTCTTTTCACAATGACGAACAATTTCGTTTTCAAAATTAATTATGGTTTTATGATATCAAAATGAAAAATTTTCACTATGTATATTTAAATATAAATTAATAAATAAAGGTTTTATTTTTAGGTGCCCCAGCTGAAAAAATTGAACAACTACCTCTCTTATTCTGGAAAGAAATGTCGACAACTTATCCCCCTCTATCGGACATAACAAAAGAATATTTGGTTGTAATGGCTACCTCCGTCTCATCAGAACAGCTGTTTTCAAAAGCGGGACAAACTGTTACAAAAGGCACGTAAATGACTAGGGGGAAAATTAATCTCCCAAATTGTATTTCTACAGTCTGTTGAAGACTCTCTTTGGTCATAATGGCAAGACTAACTTCACTTATGCTATCACTTATTATACCTCGTATTTGTATTTATAGAACCTATATTTTCAATTTCAATTCAAATTCAAATTATAAATTTTAAGAAAATTTATATTTCATTAACCGTAACTTCAAAATTGAAATATAACATCGATGTTTCACACCGGAAAACATCGATGTTTGGACTTCGATGTTTTCTACACATCGATAGTCTTTAGTCGATAATACATCGATGGTAAACATCGATGTTTTCTTTCCGATGCTCATCCCTACTGTTCGGGCCGTTCGGGGTAGTTAACCTACGGAGCGCATGCGTCTGCAAGATAGCTTACAGCCATTTGACAAAGACTTTCAGGTGAGAGTTACTCTACCCGATAGAATAGCAGTTGGTTAGCGCAAGATGAGAGGTGGAAAAACGGTTTAGCTAAAGGTTATCGATTAGCCGAAAGCTAAATCACTTTAACCCAGCATTGAAAAACCGGGCCTTAGATGAGTGACATTTGAAGAATGGTTATGTTCTCTATGGTATTCTCGATTCGTTGCACTTAGTACACCTAGAAACCCTTACAACAGGTTTATTGCAATGATTACACAAAACAACTAGTGAAACTTTTCCGCGATTTTGAGCCGCATCCTTAATAGGCGCCATCTTGAATGTGAACTTGTTTATAGGAAGGTAGTCACTATTAGCATATTTGCCCCATACTTCGGGGTAAATGTGATATACCGACATCGTTTAGGGCCGCTTCTATCACCTTTGGCTAAAAGTTATAGTTATGTTTAGCAAGATCTGACTATAGGTTTACTGTTCTATGACCTCTTGCTTCCATATAACCATAGGCTAAAGTAACTCTGACCTAAGGATAAAGTAACAGGTACTTTGAGTTCTAGTTGAGGCAGTGACCATTGGTTAACTACATTTTGAAGTTTGAGTTCGGACGGACTTTGACGTGACATGAACAAAAATTGTTCTAGGTTATCTTTCCAGTGTTTTTTATACGGATTAAAAATACAAACAATATATAAATAATGATTGATCCAGGGATTGATGGCTCAGATGAGGATGAATTATTTTTTCCCATGCCCCAACCTCGAAGGCCAAAATTAATCCGAGAAAGAGTACTTAAATTATTAAGAAATGCTCAATGACGATCAATTTTTTATGAGATTTCGTCTGAAAAAGAAAACTGTTAGTATTTTGTTAGAAACAATTAAAAAAGACATTCAATGTAGAACTGAGAGGTAAGAAATTCAGTGACTCCATAACCTGAGACTGGTTATTATAATAGTGGTTTACTTGCTTCACTGCGGCCCCAATTTATAAATATGCCACAAACAGAAGAACAAATCGCAACTGTCCGTTTACAGTTTTATAATAAGGCCAGAACGATGTCGATGTTTATTTCTTAGTTGTGGAATTGGAAATGAGAGTATGTTATCCTTTGGCTTCTCTTAGTACACCTATTTTGAAAGCAGCAATCTCAACTTTGCAGGTTATACGCAAAGTAAGTAGATTCGTTCCAAACATGCCGGCCAATATGGAGGAACGAAAAAGACGGATAGCAATCACACACAAAATATTGGAGGAGAAGTTGATTAATAATGATCTTACTGATGAAATAATAGGAGATTTGTGCACACAGGCTCTCACATTCATATCTAGCATCTTAGAAGTGGTTGTGGAAGAGAGAGAAGGGGTTCCTCAGCATGAATCTGATGACGTGTCCACTCAGATCGAAGCGTTAATCAAATGATTTGTTCGATTCTAAATAGGGAAGCTAAAGCAATTGAGAGTCCTTATGAGGATTCAACTGACAAGAGGCGGGTAACGAAAGATAACACTTTCACTGACAGCATTACAATTGAACGTTATCCTTTAGGAACCACCATGTGGGATTTCCAAGACGAACTCGATTGGTATCATGACGAACAGCAGTATTGGATACTCTAGGTTCTCATTGTTTTTTTCTGTTCTGTTCTAACTATCATTTCTGGTTGGCATTTCTGCTTCAAGTAGTTCAAGTGAACAGAACTGCAAACGTTGCGTTTAGGGTGTTTAGGTTTACTGTTAGTGTAATTTTTATTTTTAATTCCAATTTTCATTCCTGGACCTCGATTCTCTTCATGAGAAAATATTCCTATATGAATTGTTTTCTATACTTATATTCCCATAGGAATACAAAACTCTATTCTCGACTGCCATCCGAATTTACTTTCCTATAGGAGGGTATGTCTGAGATAGACTCTCATATTTTTTAATTCTAACCAATCACGCTTGAGCATGCTAATTCCTTTTAGGTGTTCTATGTCAGTTTTATGTTGTATTGTGGTATTGGCAGCTCTGAAAATTGAAATTGTTATTGTTTGTGTTTCTAGTTTTGTAACATAACCTCCTAAGATAAACGATTTTCTTGATTATTCAATTTCTTGATTTAAATTAAACTAGTAATTAAAGTATTTGTTTGCCATGGTTGAGAAAGATGGCCACATGAGCGAGGCGCGAAAGAAGGCGCTGATAGCTTTTATGGAGAGTGAGGAAAATTTATTAGCTGGCAAATTTTCAAACAATTTCACCTACAAAGTAGCACAGAAGAAATGGCAAGATATCATTGGGAAACTTAATAGCATTCCCGGTGCTAACAAGGAGTGGATTATGTGGAGAAGGGTATGTATTTATAGTTATTATTCATTGTTCTAATGAATTTTGTGTACAGTGTGGTATTTATATTACAATTTTATTGTAGACTTGGCAAGACTTTAAAAAAATGTCAAAAAGAAAAATACAGACATCAAGCATTATACTTGTGGTACAGGTGGCGGTCCACCAATACTAGAGGAAACATTCACAGAGGACGATGAAAACATTTTTAAACTGTTGAATAAGACATCAGTGGAGGGCAATGAAAATGTCGAGGAATCTGTTGTGATTTTTGTGAGTATTTGTAATTTTGATTATTTTTACCTCTTACTGCAGCCATACTTAGTACCTATATTTTTGAACAAGGATCATGATTATAATTGGATTAATGGAGGATCAGAAGTATTAAAAGTGATAGTAATTGAAGACAATATGGAAGGTCAACAACATTCTGCTCCTCCTGAAGTAGAGTATTATATAAAAAAAACGCAGAAGGGTCCATTTAACAGAAGCCACAAAAGCCAGCCAAAATATATTCAGAATATTAGAGAAGAAATCAGCATGCAAAGAGAATTATTATGAGCTGAAATTGAAACTTTCAAGAAGGGATGTGGTAGCGAAAGAGCGCATAGCAACAGCTCTTGAAAGTTTAGCATGTTCAATGAAATAAAAATTGGTATTAACAGCTAGTGCCTAGTCGAATATGCTAATATATGCTTTTTTGAAGGATTTGTTTAACTGTTTTAGGATTTATTTGTGTTTTTGTTATTGTCCATTGTGTTTAAGTTACTAGTAGTTTTTGTGTGGAAAGGTTTGTTCAGAAGTTTGGGGATGTGTGCAATTTTTGTAAATAAATAATAATAAATATCAGATTTGACAGATTTAATATGAATTTTATTGCCAATGTATTTCATAAATATTACCGGTTTGCAAAATGATTTTGAATTATTTGGCGCTGTAGTTGTCTACCATCTTCCAAGTCAATATTTCTGACAGCAATATCTGCCCCTTCCAAATGATTTTCTTCAATGATGCCAAAATCGAGCTGATTATTACCTTCCCCTGCTTCAGGATCCGGTAGGTTTTGGCTGATGCATATATTATGAAGCACAACACATGCATTCATAATTTTTGCTGCTACTGTTGGGGAATAATGTAATACCCGATGTTTTAGTAGGCAGCGAAACTGCATTTTTAAGAGTCCATTGCATTTCTCAATTGTGGATCTTGCCTGGCAAAATGCAGTGTTATATGCTTCTTCTGGAGACCCAGGTTCTGGGTTTCTAATTGGGGTCAGAAGCCACTTTCTCTGTGGGTATCCAGAGTCTCCTATAATTTATAATATAAATGAAGTAATTGATCTTTGAAATGAAAAAGTGATTTACCTATTAAAAAATAACGGTGCTGGTCTACATTCAGTCCTTGCATGTGTAAATTAAGGTTAGAATTCCTCCATACATATGCATCATGGGTACTCCCTGGGTATCTAGCATTAACATTTTATATTCTCATATTGGCGTCGCAAACCTAAATGTGAACATATTGAAGGCTGTCACTCTCCAAAGGGGTATATATACTTACTAATTGAGTATTTATCAAATGATACTGTTTTCTATTAACATATATATGTTCAGGATGATCATTTCACGTAGGAGGGTATATTGCCACGTGAGTGCAATCTATTGCACCTACAACGCCTGGTATTCCAAATGCTGTAAAGAATCTACGAAAAGGTTTTTCTATGTAAGAAACAATTCAATTGATCACTTACTCCCTCTTAGCCACATCCATCTCTTCAACATTTCTATGAAAATGAACCCATTGGTTGAACACCCGATTCTCATTCAAAGCATTGCTTACTTCTGCAACGCATCGACTAACTGAAGATTGACTTACAGCTATATATTTGCAAGTACCTACATCAGATTGGTAACTGCCGGTGGCATAAAATTTGAGTGCTACAAGGACCTTCAACAATATAGATACCAACTTTAACAAACAGCTTTAAACATTCGTCGTATAAGTACAAACCTTTATGCTCTTTGGTAATGCAGACACTCTAAACAGTGGAGAAATATAATTATCTAGCTCCTCGATTAAATTTAAAACAACTTGTTTGGGCAGCCTAAACAGTTTTACAAATTGTCGATCACTTATGAGCTCAAATGGACAGCCTTTGTGCCATTTTGACCAATAGTCTCTGTCAGGCCTATTCTCTAACTCCTCGACATGTTCCAATTGATTTAAAAGAACCATTTCATCCATGGCTACAATACAATTGTCTCCTTTATTTTATACAGTTTAGGAATATTCAAATTAGTTTATTTTATGAAATTATGAAACGTACACAAGAAAGAAATAACCTAAAAGCATTGAATGCAACAGGTGAATACACGATATAGATACATCGCATGCGCTTTGGTGACTGATTTCCATTTTCCCATGATTTAGGACCATGTGAATAGGTTCCTATGCCTTTTGTAGATTCCTACGAGAGTGCTGCAGAATACCGAAATCTGATTCTCATGGGAAAGCCGCAATATTTCCCATAGGAGTCAAATCGAGAATCGGGGCCTCGGGCGTGAGACCGTGGGTTGTGCAAAAAAAAGGAAGAAGAAAGTAGGTTGCAGAGTGCTCAGTGCCTCTCTCTATCTAGTAGGTTTCATTGTATTCACTCACTTGTATTATTTCATTCATTCATTATCTCGTCTTGTATTGGAAGAATATTATTCCGTCCGTGTTCTAGGTTGTGTTAGTGTATCAGTCTATCCTATCAGTGTGATCAAAATAACAGACTATATTCATAGAAAATGCCACCAAAAAGTATTCTTTCGCAACACTATATTAGAAATAGTGACCAAAGTGGAACCTGCCGTTACTGTGGGAAAGTTATTAAAACAAAAGGTAACACCTCGAATTTGAAATGCCATATCCAAACAGTGTGACCAGATGTAGCACTTTCGGTGCTACTGTAGCACTATTTCGCATAAAAAATATTTGTAGCGCTATAGATAGCACTTCTTGAAATGTAGCACTTTTGTAGCAGATATCCCGACACGGATACTGAGTACCACAATGATGGACTGAAGTATTTTTCTGTATCTTTGAAGTCCGACAACACTGCATTGTATTCATTGTAGTAATCGTTATCACCACAGAACTCATAATAAATTCTTAAATACTTTAGTGTTCTATGTATAACACAACTATCAACGTCAATGTCATTGAAGTTGACAGTCAAAATAAACGAGAGGCTAATTCGCCCAAGGAAACCAACGTTGCCAGATGTACGTAAATTAAGATTTGTCATCAAATTAGAAAAGTGAGGTTAAAATACAAAATTTTGTTTTGTGTTGAATGCATTGACTATTGACGTTAGTGAAAACTACGTCAGAGTTTATTTAGAGATTTCAGTGATTTGTTTCATTGTCTCTTGAGTAATCGTAAAAGTTACAATATTCAGTGATATGGTTTAAGTTTCAACTGTTCTTCCAATATTTAACAAGAATGCCAATTTTGTGCAGCATATGTGAAAAAACCTTTGCAAAGCAGTCTTCCCTTAATAGACATGTGAGAGAAGTTCACAATACTGATCCAGAAGAGTCCTTTGAAGATATTAGCAGAAGGTCTAATTGTTGTTTGGAAGAAAATTGCGATAATACTTTCAGAAATAGAAAAGAGTTAATTTGCCATTTAGAAAAAAATCATTCCATACAATTTGAAACATATTATTCTGTCAAGGCGAGGGTGAATGGTAAGCTACCTTTATTCTGGAAGATAACTTGGAATAAACACATTTTATTATTGTTTTAGAATTTGAACATTGGAAAAATGAAATAGAAAATATGAATGACTGCTGTTATGTTTTAAAAAGTAAGGCAGCAAGCACTTTAGGAGAAGTTTTATACTACTACAGTAGTAGTATAAAACTTCTCCTACAGGAGTAAAACAAGTAAGTTCTTAAATTTCAAATATTGCATTCATGTATAATAATTATGTCATAATGATATATTCTTATATGTTATAATATTATAAAAGATGAAGCTCAGAGGAAGCGACCAAACTTATTTCTAGAATAACTACACAAAGGTAAGTTTATGTTAGTAAGTTTAAGTTACCATTATTAGTAAACACTTACAGTGCTAAAAACTTGTACCTTCTTCTGGGTATTTAATAATTTTTTTTTTATTAAAAGAATTTTGGAGAGACACTAGATCAAATAGAAGATCTTCTGAAACGTATAGACCTTTTAACAGCCAAAGATGTCAGAAATATTAAAAATAGTTTTAATATTGAGTCAAGAGATGGGAAAAAACATCCTAATGATGCATTTTCTGTTGATCTATGGGTCCAAGAGTGCATGTCTGTAGAAAAAAATCCAATTCTGTTGTACAAACCGCAGGGTCAGGATCACAGTTTGTTAGAAAAGAATGATTTCTGTCTAATTCTAACGAATAAATTTCAAAGGCAAATGATCCAAAGCTTTCCCAGTATCATAGCTGTAGATAGTACACACGGTCTGAATGGATATGATTTTGAAATGACATCTATTATGGCGATTGATGAATTTCACCATGGGTTCCCAGTAGCTGAAATGTTTTCAAATCGGAAAAACATTGATATACAGAAAAAAAAATTTACCTCAGTTAGAGAATCAGTAGGTGTGTAGTATTCAATAATAAATTTTTATTTTTATCAATTTTATGTAATCAGATTCATACAACTTGCACTCGCCTTTACATGAGAGCCTAAAATGTATGAACTTGTTTCAGGAACTGTCAATTGCAAAATATTCATATCAGACATGGAAGAAACATTTTTCAATGCATGGCTTAACGTAATGGGAGGAAATGCAGAACATTTGTATTGCTCATGGCATGTAGATCGAGCATGGCAGTCCAACTTGTCAAAAATAAATAATAAGGATAAACGTGCAGAAAACTATAAAATTTTGCCTTACAGCAACATACATCTGAATATATTTTCTTCACATCACTACACAATGCAATAGGTCATTTGCTCGGTGACACTTAAACTAGGTTCTTCGGAGAGTACTTCAAAAACACATACAGCCACAATATAAGAAAATGGGCATACTGTTTTAGGCAAAACTCCTCAATAAACACGAATATGCATTTGGAATCAATGCATAAAACAATTAAATACTTCTATTTAGAGAGAAAAACTGTCAAACGCTTGGATAAAGGACTTCATGCAGTAATTAGATATGTAAGAGATAAAAGTGTTGAGCGAATTATTAGGCTAACAAAAGGCGAGCATACCAAAAGATCTAGACAATGCACACAATATCATAAACAAGCAATAGAGTCTCACAGTTATGATGTTATAAACAATGGTTCTACATGGATAATTGAGAAGAATGAAAATAACTCTTATATTGTTAATCACTTATTAAATGAAAAGTGCTGTCGCGAAATCTGTGTATCCTGTAACATATTGTGATGAAAATTTCACTCATCTAAAATAGTCTATATTAAAAGGGATGTGATTAAGGGAAAGTTTCACTCATCTAAAATGGTCTGTAATAAAAGAGATGTGACGAAGTGAAAGTTTCACTCATCTAAAATAGTCTATAATAAAAGAGGGGTCTGTATTAAAAGGGATGTGATCAAGGGAAAATTCCACTCATCTAAAATGGTCTGTAATAAAAGGGATGTGATGAAGTGAAAATTTCACTAATCTAAAATAGCCTGTAATAAAAGGGGAGTACGTACATTTCATTTTGAGGCCAAATTAAGCTTTCGGGGGCTGTCCGATACTTGTAAATTATAACATTTTCTAACGGAAAGCCCAATGTTTGCAGGAAAGTTGATAGTTGGGTCAAAAGTCAACTTTTTTAACACCCATTTATTTCATGAACTTCGCAGTTGACTTGAGGTTTTTTTCATAGGTTTTTTTAGGTAGCAAATAGGTAAATCCTCAGTTTGTTATCTTATCTCTTCTGAACTTCTGGCAAGGCATCTGAAAATCACCTGATCCAATGAAAATGCCGAATTATGACCGAAGTTTCCGCCAATAAACATTCAGATCTCCCCATTTTCCCAACATTTTTCAGTGGTGGTATTCAGACTATAAAATGGCCTGCACCTCTAGAACAGGTCTCTTTTGCTCTTCTCAGTCTTGATTTATCATACTGTGAATAGTTAACCCCAGTGAATAGTAGTTTGTGCCTTATTAGCCAGTGACTTGTGACAGCTTTCAATATAGACAATTTTTATTCTTGAAGAATAGAGTACCGAGATGGTGAATTCAAAGGTTAGTTGAATACCTGAAAATTTCTTGCTTCCGCTATTCTGTTGCTTGCATATATACCGTATACCGTTGATTTATAATATTTGTATCATTTCTTTATAGTGCATTTATTTCCCTTCATTATTATAGCACGTGGAGAATTATACGAGTTTTTAACTCGAACCGTGCTCACTTGTTTAATGATTTTTAGATCTCCAGCAATTATTCCAATTGAATTAGTAATCCTTATATTATCGATTTTGATTTATTGATTCAAATATCATCTGTTTTGGTAGCTGTATCGACTTAACTCTTAGACTAGGCAAGAGAGTGGACAGCTAACTGATTATGTTACCAGCTGGAACCACGTAACCTTGAGCCAGCAGGCACTTTTTTGGAACTGTGACTCTTGACCATAAGCTGAACACACCTCCATTATGATTAGGAAACAAAAACAATGTCTTTCATACAAAATTTCAATAAAACCACACTTTTTCACTTTGTCACCAGCACAATCGTTTGGACCAGAAAATGGCGTCGTCAATCGATAAATGTGACAACAATCGCTTATTGCCCGGTGCGCGTGTTACCCGTCCCCTCTCTTTCCTAGTCTAAGACTTAACCTTTTTCAGCGACAACTTCAGAGAACGACATAGACATACTCTGATTTAACAAGGGCTGCGTTCAGATATTTCAGATTATAGGACCGATAGATTTTATTTGCGAAATAATTTATGATAATCCATTTTCCTTCGTGTCTCGCTGCCAAAGCACAGGACGCTCTAGGAAACGCGATTAATTCAAACTAAGAATCTGAAATATTATTGTACGTCGGTCATAGCGATATTCCGTCTTTTCTTTGTGATTTATTAGGTATCACAAGTATATAATATTGAATTTGAACTCTAAGTATTGGATTGGCATTGTGACTTATGGTTGCGTATATTTATCTGCATTGATTTCATATTTGGTTTGATACTTCCGTAAATCTGTGTATATTGGGAAAACTGAATTCTGGCGACTCAGCATTAGGCACCGTTGGCAATAAAATTTTAATAAATCCTGTACTTGTATTTGAAATCCGTTTGTATCTAAGAGATACGTTGAAGGGGTTACCGCTCAGCTGTAAAGTATAGTGTTTGATTGCGGTATTTAAATGCCTATTTCCCTGAATACAGTTCGTGTGAACTTGGTAAGCGGTGTGGTGTAGCACTGTTAAGTATCGCTGTAACGATCTGTGGGTAGTTTATTTATTGAATCTATACTGGTCCGTGAAGTTTTCATATTTTGTTGGGGGTTGAACCTCGATAGTACATACTGTTAGAACTTATACCGAATTGCCTGACCGCTACTAAAAGTAAGCTTCCGCTATCCGTATAACACCGCTTGCTTAAACGCATTACCTGTTTCCCTGTATATATTGGCTCTCCCACAACCTTAGGTTGCAGCTCTCTGAACTTGCTTTCTTTTTTTTTTAATTTTATTATTGTAACATAATCGTGATTATTTGTTTTACTTTTTTTTTAATATTTAATTGTACATTAATCGGCTATATTTTGTTTGATATTTTATTTGTAATAGAGGGTTTATTTTATTACTGCGTATTATTTATTTTCGTTTCATTCACTTGAAGTGAATTCAATCTGTACCATCTATAACGTTACAGACAAGGTTATATCACAGCACTTCGACGCCTAAAGAACGTAAAAGAGCTTGTACGATCGATCGCTACTATCTTAGATCGAAACCGAACCCTTTTCTCCACTGAGTTAACTATCCGGGGCCCCTAAAATATTTTAGGGCTACCTGTGACCGAGGGATCCGTTAACAGATAATCTCATCGAGGAGATAACCTCGATTTGTATAAAAAGGTATATCTTAACGAAAATTAAGGGAGCACCAAAAAGGCACGTCACAAATTGGCGCCCGAGCAGGGACCGTTTTTTTTGTGTTCTATTGATATATTCTTGCTTATTTTGTGAAAATAATTATATTTGTCCATTTTCTTACTGCCGTGAATCCGAACCGATTTTTGTTGTTTGCTTTATTATGTACAATATGGAAGTAAATAGGTTGAGAAGCGACGAACTAACTTGGGAATTAGAAGCAAGGGGTTGTATGGTACGGCATACAGTACAAGAGAAAAGGGCACAACTGAGAAGAGCAATTAATTCCGAAATGTCCTTTATACTGCGGGATGAAATTGGCCAGGCACAGGAACTTGGCATATGTAATGCTAAGTTGAATGAATTACTAGAACATATTCATGACTTCGACTACGACAACAGGGAAAATGAGTTCCAACGTATAGGTAGCCGATTGACGCACGTGCAGAACCGTTTAAAGGGCGTTACTCCGAAAATCACACTTAGATGAGATGATTACGTTAGCGTCACAGATGTTAAAGGATGCACACATGATAGGGGGATTCCTTGGAGCCGTTCAATAGGTGGAGGATCACTTATACGAGTAGACCTGGATCTACCGACGTCTGCATCCAGGCTAGGACCAGGATTGATCGCCGATGCTAGTAGCAACCCTGAACCAGCACTTATTGGTTTGGAGGAATATTCGCAGCCCCAAATAAATAATGTTGATGTCAATAGTATACGTGAGAGTCACCAAGAAATTTGTCGAGTGCTGGCTACGCAAGGTCACCGTTTCACGCAGTATAACCGACCGCCAACTACCGACCGACCGCCAATTAACAAACGACCACCGAATACCGACCGATCGCCGATCTACAACCCGTTGGCCATCCGTAACCGACAGTCATCCAATTGTCGTCGGGCAATGAATGGACATTCATCAATTCATAACCGACCTGTATCACCATCTCCCGAGCAAATAATTCCGGACCGTGATTTTGCCGAATCGACGCGAAGAGTTTCATTCGAATTGTCGTCGAACGAAACTCCTGATGGCCCTGTGATTGAAACACTTTCGACCGAAGGAACTGACTTACCGCATGGAAATGTACAAGGTTCATTTTGTGAATCGACTTCGCATTCCGATATCCGTAGCGGTCCGAGCGTACCTGTTTGGAAGTGGAACTTAACTTTCAATGGATCCACCAATGCAGAGGTTCTCAACCGGTGGTACGCGTACCACCGGTGGTACGCGGGGACATTTCAGGTGGTACGCAATCATATATTAATAATAACAATAAAAACTGTTGAATGCGAATAACATAAATTCACAGTTACGATGCAACATTTCCTCATTAAGAATACAATTCCTCCATCTGTGTTTTACATAGAATAGTGGCAGTTTGACGCTGACCTTGAGGCTACACAAACAACCCGAGTGACTACCACCCCGTCAGTTTTGTTTTGACAGTGGCATGAGCTGTGTTACTTTCTCACCCAGTAGTTTCATTCAGATGACAATGTTAGCTGTTTTTTTATTGTGTTCCATGAAGTGAAGTTCAGTTTTAGTTTTTAGTAGTAATTCAGCATTAGTTTTTAGTGGACATAATGAAGCGATATTTGACTAACCCCTCCACCTCTAAGGACAGTCAAAAGAAGATTAAACCTCAGCCAAATCGTAAGTACGATGCAACTTATTTACAGTTAGGATTTATAGTAAAATTCCACAATGTGTTGTATGCTCAGAAACACTTTCAAATCAGAGCATGAAGCCTCCTTACTAAAGCGGCACCAGACTACTAAGCATCCCGATTTGGTTGACAAACCTATTGAATTTTTTTCAAAGAAAATCTGAATTGTGTAAGAGAGAAAATCAGTGCAATGGCAAAATTTGTAAATATAGACAAAAAACTAGTCAAAGCATCGTACCTTGCCAGTTATAGAATAGCTAAAGAAGGGAAGCCTCATACAATTGGCGAGACACTTTTACTTCCGTCGCTAAGGATATGGTCGAGGCAGTATTAGGCGAAAAGGCAGCAAAGGAGAGATCGAGAAAATTCCGTTGTCGAATGACACAGTAAAGAGAGGCGAATTGTGGAGATGTCTCGAGTATTGAAGAACAGCTTTTACTTCAACTGCGCGAATGTAAATATTTTGCACTGCAAATAGAACGAGAGCACAGACATAACAAATATGGCGCAGCTTCTTGTATTTATATGTTTTTGATTATCAAAGTGAAGTAAAGGAAGAATTTTTTATTTTGCAAACCTCTTGAATCAAACACTAAAGCTGAGGACATATTTAATGTCATAAATGAGTACATTATAAAAGCGAGAATATCATGGTCTAAATGTGTTGGTTTGTGCACGGACGGAGCAAAAGCTATGTCGGGTCATTTAAGTGGATTAGGAGCAAGAATAAAAAAAGTTGCTCCAGAAATGCCAAAGTACTCACTGCGGTTATTCACCGAGAAGCTTTGGCTTCTAAGGTTATGCCTGCCAACCTTAAGTCTGTTTAATGGATAGCGTAAAGGTCATTAATTTTATTAAGGCCAGGGCTCTTAATTCACGGCTTTTCTCTTTAATGTGTGAAGATATGGGTGCAAAATATCAAACTCTCCTCCCTACATACCGAGGTTAGATGGTTGTCACGAGGCAAGACCCTAACTCGTCTATTTGAACTGAGGTCAGAAGTCTTTAGGTTTTTAAGTGAACAAAATCATGACATGAAACACTTGTTCAATTGATGAAAGAATGGCTATCACGATTGGCGTATTTCGCTGATATTTTTTGATAGGCTTAATACCTTGAACATGGGACTTCAAGGGCCAAGTACAACAGTGTTCACTACCAACGATAAAATATGATCCTTCAAGAAAAGTTGGTTCTGTTTCGCTCTCTAAGCACAGGACAAGGATTTCTCTGCATTCCCTACTCTGCTGCATTTTTGGAAGAAAAATGATATTTCTCTGAAGCCAGAAGTGACTGATGATATCACTAGTCATATGGAAGCCCTTCAAACGAGTTTTGATAAATTTTTAATCAGATTTTTCTAAATATGAGTGGATTAGAAATCCATTTTCAGGGAAATTTCCTATTGGTCCTAGTCACTCAAAAGAAGTGTTTCATCATCGACCTTATAATGACAGCTCAATGAAAGATGCGTTTAAAGAAAAATCTTTAATAGAATTTTGGATGGGGACAAAAACTATATCCATCAGTGTTCGAAGACAAGCGGATAATCTTTTTAATTCCATTCGTAACCTCGTACTTATGTGAATCGGGCTTTTCAGAGCTGCTGTTCATCAAAAATAATACCGAAACCGCATTAGTGTTGAAGAGGACTTGAGAATCAAGTTTAAGTTCAATCGACCCAGATATTGAAAATTTGATCAAGAACAAACAACAACGACAAGCTCATTAGGATCTGTTTATATTTAAATGACTGTGTTCTATTAACTAATTCAAGATTGTTTTTAAATGTATGATACATTTTATTTTTGTAAATACATACATACAGTTGTAGAATGCATTTTTTATTTCCTAAACCTGACCAAATTTAAATTTATTATAACTATATATTATATATAAATAAATTAATAAAAATATATATAAATATAAGGTGGTACGTCAAAATCTCTGAAAATTTCAAGTGGTACGTGGTTACTAAAAGGTTGAGAACCCCTGCACTAGTGTATCATCATTCCTTGAAGAAGTTGAACGTCTAGCCGAGTCAAGAAAAACTACCCTGGAACAATTTTTTGACTCTATTTATGAGTTATTACGTGAAGATGCCCGAGATTGGTTCATTCCTAGGAGAGGTACTTTTCAAGACTGGAACGATTTTAAGCAACAACTACGAGATGCGTTTCTGCCTCTAGATTATGAGGAGAATTTATTAGATGAAATAAAGAAGCGCACTCAGGGAAAGGATGAACGGTTGTTGTTGTTTGTCACCCGAATGCAAAATCTGTTCCAAAAACTAACTACGAAAAGACCTACCGAAGAAGAACAAGTTGCCCTTATCAATCGGCGATTGCTACCGTCTCTGCAAACGGCACTTGCGTTCCAGGAAACAAAAACAATCGATGAGTTGCTCCGAAAGGGGAAAGTTTTCGAGTTAGTGCAATGGCAGGCAGATAATTACAATCCCCCTCCAAATAAAACAGGAATAGTGAACGAACCGCATCTGACATAAGTAGAAGAGCGGCACCCAAAGCCATTAAAATTGATTGATGATGACAGTTCCAGGAAGTCATAAGGTGTTCCTATTGTTATGCAGTCTATTGTTATACCAGGTCTATTGTTATACATGACAGGTCATAAATCATGACGGGTCTATTGTTCCTATTGTTATACCAGATCTATTGTTAGGGCAGGTGTACAGTCTATTGTTATGGCAGGTGTTAGACAGGACTGTATTAACTAATGATTGATGGTCGTGGGAATTGAATTTTTCTTCACAATTTAGACCAAAATTCGTAAATCGTAAGAAACCCGTCCCTGGCATTAGATGAGTTATTCAACGGGTGCAGGTAATATTTCTAAGAAAACACACACAAAAGGTTGACGCGAATATCTCTTCACAAAATAGGGTGAAACCCGTCGCTGGCATTAGATGAGTTATTCAACGTGGGTGGGTGAGCATTTCTTCACACAATCGTGTGATTTCATAGAATTCCGGCGCGCCAGTGGTGG
>JARQZK010000027.1:0-27500 GCA_030704885.1 Cynegetis impunctata
AAAAATAAATTTATTGTTCATGAAACTATTTATTGCTCTACGAACAATTTACTGATAAACAAAAATAATTAGCACCTTGTACAAAATAATTTTTTTGTGAGAAAAAAGGATAACAATTAACATATGATTTAGAATGGAATAGAAATAACGTATATTTTCAGAAAATTGAAACTAATAAAAAAATAACAATTTGAAAAATATGACGTTCAAAACAAAATAACAATAGATTCCAAAAACACCAATACCTTTACAGAACCAACAATAATTTATACAGACATAAATAAAACTTAAGATTTTCAAGATTAAGTTGAAGTTAACCAAAGTACAAGCGTGGAATATATTCTTAGGCATCAACTCTGTATATCTAGTGTAGGAATATGTTTTTTTTTGTCAACAAATCATGAACCACTATTTTAGTTGTAGTTGTCAATTTTTTTGATCAGGTAGGATATTAAAAAGTTTCAATCTTGAGTAATAGGCTTCGTTTTCAGTTTTTGTAAGTCTGTGCCTAAGAGAATCTAGGAAATATGGTGGCTGTAGTTCATTTCTTATTCAATTAGCTATGCGAATTCAAGTATTCAATAAAGTTAATAAATGTCTCGATCGCGGAGAAATTGACGTACATTAAGATATCCTTGTTGAATTTCTAAAGAGAAGTTGTGATTGAATTGAGGTTTAAAGTCTGGTTATACTTCAGATGGCATTACCTCACTTGAAATCTGAACTTTTCGAAATGATGAGTTTCAGCGTTTCCTTCGGTTTGTAAAGGAAACCGTTAAGCGACAACCGCACACAAACACTCCGACAAATCCTTTAAAATCTATCCGTCAGAATTTACGACCGGAACACACACCTAGGGATGTCTGGATAGAGGCAATCCCCATTTAGTATGTTTCTGAGGCCAAAAACCTTGTGAATTTTCCCATTCAATGTCCCTCGGGGAGTATATAGGATAGCCTGGGGAGAATGATTATAAATATGTTTAGCCAAATTGACAGTGATTACGTCTGCCGAGTTTTACCCCGTCTTGCCATAGGGTTATAGGACGCAGGGTCATTTATCATTCGGTATGGTTTCGGCTACCCCGTAACAAGTGGTTGCCGCAAACCGCAAATTATAGGTTTAACATATAATACGAGTTCTCCGATCATATCGAATGTACACTTAGGATTTACGTTAATATGTCGAGCACTTTAAGATATTGAATTTATATTTTTAATTATCCAATATCAACTCATGAAAAATATACAAGTTGAGTGAAGGACCGGATTAAACCATTAGGGCCAGAGAGTAGGCAACTGCCTAGGGGCCCCGCATCGACTAAGGGCCCGTGCATGCACCAAGGAAAAAAAAATCATCGAAAGAAAATTCTATTTGAAAATTTATTTGTATGAAATTCCTCAATAATATAATTTTTTTCTTTCAACGCATGTTGTCAATTGATGAAATACTTCATACATATAGAACCATCTAGTATCTAGAGGTAGAACTAATAAACTGTCTTCGTTCAACAATGACTCGATCCTTGGTATCGTACTCCAATCATTTTTTAACATAGTATGTATTCTTGTTTTGAAATGATGCATTAGAAAGGATCAACTTTCAAGATGTTTTAAACGATTTTGTTTCTAGAAAAGTTAGAAGAATTAATATTCAAACTTTTCCTTAGTTTATTGTATTTTATTAGGTTTAACAAGATCAAATTCAAAATAACCGCGTCCCGTCTCATTTCTCTTTCCTAACCCATCATCATTTATCACTTATCTATAACCTATTCATTAAGACCATTTCAATTAAGCTAACGAGTCAGGTAAGGTGATGCTGCAGCATCCAGTCAAAGTAACCATGTTGTAGCTATATCGAATAAGACTTTGAAGTAACAGGATACCTGGACTCGATCATCTGGAAGTTAGATCCTTTTATCAACTTGAAAAGACCTGTGGCCCGGACAGGGTTGTTGCCTAGGGGCCCGGACAGGGTTGTTGCCTAGGGGCCCGGACAGGGTTGTTGCCTAGGGGCCCGGACAGGGTTGTTGCCTAGGGGCCCGGACAGGGTTGTTGCCTAGGGTCCCGGACAGGGTTAATCCGGCCCTGAAGTCAATGAAGAATGGTCAATTCAATATAGTACATAAAGTGAACAAGGAAAATTATTCAATAAAATTCAATAAAAAAAATTAACGAACAACTTTCCAAGGGAGCTGGCTATATGTATTTCGCGACGAGAATTCGACATTCACAATGGAACAGTAGATTATAGAAATCGTTAAGTCATCCCGACTCAAAATCTGCATACAGCTTTCTCGATCTTCTTAGATCTCATCAATGCAGCTTATTTGACTCGGAGTGAATTAACAAATTTCTAATTGTTCCCCAATACAAACCGCGGTCGGGTCTACTATCTGGATAACAACTAACAACCCAGAGCGCCATCCACCAAGGATATTGGAAACCAACATTTCACAGCTTAGATCTAAAATGCAGAGTTTTAAAACCACTAAGTTAACTTGCTCTAGAACCACGTACGCCACATTTACAGAGTTGATATTTCATATCAGAAAATATGTAATAATATGTAATATTCCACAGTTTTTAATTCACGTGAGTTTTGAATCAGGAAAATATTCATAACCATTTCCTTCCAATGTAGCTGTATCCTGAGATTGAAAGTTATCATAGCATCTGGCAGCTACACCACCATTGATATCGTGCCAGAAAAATTCAATGTTTATTGACCGAAAAATACACAATTGAGTGGTTGATATTCAGTAGGTACATACAAAAATATTCCCAAGTGAACGTTAAAGTACCTCGCAAACTAATTAACGTCTATGTACTTCTTCACGAACGGGAAATTCAGAACGCTTGCAGAAATATAATCAAGAGTGATTCCATTATTTATGTGGGAATGGTTCGTGTGGTTTATTGTCTGTGACTAAAGTATAGAGTGAAGTTGGAGTCATATTTTCATAGAACCAATCTCGGAGTTTTTGTAGGATGTTAATTTTTCTCGAAATTAAATTCATTCAAAAATAAGGAGAAACGATCAAATCGGGCTCTCCATTTTGTAATAATGTGCAGAGGCAATAAATTTATATATATATATATATATATATATATATATACATATATATATATATATATATATATATATATATATATATATATATATATATATATATATATATATATATATGTATACCTTCCAACGGAGCTAGTTTCATGAGATTCGACGACATGGCGTTCCCTTTCATCCTTCAAGGGAGAATCTTAGGAAAAATTCGATACTTGTGCCACAAATGATGGAACCCTATACAGACTGTTTGGTCCTGTAGTGTTTGTAGTGTCTAGTCTATCTATCTAGCGGGCAATGACACTTAATCCTCTCTACTCCCTCACAGCTTCTAAGATGGGTACTTACGACATGAGATCAAATAACAGCGCTATCTATCGAAAGCGATAGGTATCTTCCTTGAAAACTACAGTTCAATAAATTCAGTTAAATTTTCTTGAGTAGGCCTTTGGCCAATAAACGTAATTACTTATTTTTCTACTGAATACTCTTGTTATCTTTGAAAGCGATGCTTTTTAGTTTTGATTCGTGTTGGTTCTAGTAGCATATTCCGTATTAATCTGTTGTATGTTACCTACATATAGATAGATAAATACCCTTTCGGGTGTATAGCATGTCAACATAAACAAGATTACAAAAAATAGGATGATCATAAAAACAACACAAAGCAAAAACACTCAAGATTTACAAGATATTATGTGATAGGTGTTCCTTAGATACTCCTCCAGTGTATAGTATGCCTTCTTGAAGCAGATCTTTCAAGTTAATCTTCAGCTTCATAATGGGCTGTGTTCTTAATGATTCAGGTAATTTTTTATATATGTTAATTACTGAAAAGGGAATTTGTTTTTCGAGTTTTTTATATGTGCTCCTTGTCATAGCATGTGTGGAGAGCCATATTTTCACTGACAAAGATAACCATTATACTAGTCAAAGTAAGAAGTATAGATTTAGATATGTGTAGGTACATGTATATGTATATATATATATATATATATATATATATATATATATATATATATATATATATATATATATATATATATATATACATACACACATTTATTTGAATTTTTCTTACCAGCGGTTGCTTGTACATGTGGGTTGGACAGTTATTTTTCCCTTTTTATTTGACATTTCCCCACGTTAAATCAATCTCCTCCGTGGTAAAATACGACCAAATTTCTCAAACCAAAGGGCTCAAAGGGAAACCGCAATTGTGATGTGGCCTTCTGCAGGAAAGAATTCCTTTTGTTCTTTGTTTTCACTTTCAATTTTTTCATTCCATATTTGGCTACTGAGAATCAAAGAGTCCGAAACAGTCATTGACAGCTTATATATGTATATATATATATATATATATATATATATATATATATATATATATATATATATATATATATATATATATATATATATTAAATAAATATTTGTATATTCTGAATAATCAAAATTCTTTGAAAAACATTCGACTGAAACTTAAATTAACTATTTCTTGTTGACCAGCTTCATGTTGTTGCCACTGTACTTTGTCATGTAATCCAAATTAAGCTGTTTAGTTATTCTTAATATGAGTTATATCATGATAAATCTGATCTAATTTTAAGGACGTTTGGCTTGACTAATTATGCACCGAAAGAAAACTTCAGGTTTCCTGGGAGGAGACAAACGAACAGAGCAACCTTGCGTAGAATCGAGTAAAATTTAGTAAATTATGGCCCTTTTGTCAAGCTTTGTTCTTATTCTTACACTATAAATAATAATTAACGGGTTGAAGGTTTAGGCAAGCGTTGCGGCAAAGCCGGTAACTTCTTGCAGAAAGATTGAAAGCAGTATTGGCGTTCCAACATCTATGCCCTTAGGTATACTTAAGAAACACAAATATAAGCTATGTGAAATTGAGATAGTACATCATCAATATTGTTGATTGATCTTTTGCAATACCCATGTAATAATTTTCGTTTAATATTTACATGAAAAAGTAAACACAAAATTTCACATTTTGAATTTTGCCAAGTATTTAATTTGAAACTATCTTTCCTTAGAACAAATATATGTACATCACGTACTGAAAATGACTTAACAAGAATATGATTTTCTGGAATTTATTTCTGATAAATGCCAATGACAATTTCTCTGTTGCAATTATATCTGATGACTAATTTTTCAGTAGTTTCGGTCGATAAGTACCTACTATTGATTAAATTAGAGACATTGGTCCAAGGAAATCCGCCAACTAACATTTTTTGCGAACGGGAAAGAGGATTAGGTGACAAATTTATTATTAAAAATTCAATTAATATTAGAAAATATGATACCAGAATTAACTGATGAAATATTGTTGGCTCATATACAAAAAGTATGAATTTTCAATTAGATGGGGCCACTTCTAACGGGTATAAATAATACTGTCGTTCCAGAAAAATTTACTCTGATTATGAATCAATTCAGCGAAACGATTTAAGACATACGCCCACCTTCAGTGTATATGATAAAGTGATTGAAATTGGAATAAATACGGGTTTACACGGGTTGCCGGTGATGAGATATTTGTATCTAGTTTTATAAGACATTGCAACTGTAAAAAAATAATACAAATTACAATACATGTTTAAACTGATCTCCATTATGATCGATTCATAAATTATATCTCTTAATAACATTCTAAACTGTATTATGAATATGAATATTTGAAATGGAATTCACATAGTCTATAAAATTTTGTATCTGCTATAGATGACACCTGCCTACTTGGAATACGTATAAAAAACGCAGAAAGTAATGTAGTGAAATATAATTTTAGTTATTGAAGAGTTACACATCAAAAACGACATTACATATGATACATTGTTAGAATTGAGAAAGAAATCCGTTTCAACCAAACCACCGCCAACTGTGATTCCCATGTAATAAAATACTTCTTTAGGCCATAACTAAAAATAGCACTTTTTTTCGAATTTTCTTGACGTCACTGGATTATACAGAAAAAAGTGCCTCGAGAATGTAAAGGTTTTTTTTTTTTTTTTTTTAACTCGAGGGACCTACAGTTTAACGCCGGTTCCGAACGGCCAATGGGCTTGTGAACGATGCACATTACCCAACAATTCGTCTTAAAACTATAACCACTAAATACCGGACATATACAACACCCAAGAGCAAGGTGGGACTCGAACCCACAATCCTCGGTTTACAAGCGGTAAACCATACCGCCTGGTCTACCGAGGCCTCAATGTAAAGGTTATTTTATCGTAACTTCACAAAGAACCATGATATTCACACTTGTCTAAAAGTCGAAAAATCGAACGTTTGTTTATAACAAAAGACGATAGCAAATTTTGGTTTTCGCCAGTGATTTTATCTCGAAAAAAGAGTTCGAGAATGCGACCTCCATTTTTTTGTATCTCCTATACTTACCGAGATACCACATACAAACATCGGAATTTGCCTACCCTGTATACTTTGTATTGTTGTTATTTCAGTATACTTACCTAATGATCACAAACATTGCAAATCTATTTCTTACATTCTTACGATACAGAATTATTTATTATATGGTGAATTTCTATATATTAAATATTTCATATCATAATTTCAACTACATTTGTATATTCACTTTATGTCTTAGTTTGAAAGTGAAAAGACATCGATTACATGAAATTGCTTTTTATTGTGTAAAGTAAATATTCCAGAATACCTTTCGAAACTATATTTTTCAAAGAGAAGTGCATTTCAAGCATGCAACATATTTATTCGTATGCAATATCTATTTCGTGACTGCCTTTTTGGCTTTGACAAGACGTTCAATCAATAGCTTATGCTGCGCTTCATTTGCGATAACGAAAATATGCAATAGAGAATATAACATAACTTCCATATTGGGATTAGATATTTCGTAGCAATTAGATATGTGAGTTTCTTTAATTTGAACCCTGAATTGATTGCTACCGGCTAATTATAGGGAGGCTATTGCAATGCACGCGATAGGCAATGCAGGCTATGTAATAACATCAAGAAAATGCCAGTTACTTTGGAGAATAATTAATATCGTAACTAGTTGTGAAAATTTCGATTTTTCCATGGTAATTTTCCTGATTGGCTTTTCTGAATAGAAAAGTCTGATATTTCGTATTTTCGCAACTCGGTTACTGGGAGATTAAAAAAAGAAAAAGTAATTTCTCAAAAATACCTGCATTGCTATGCGACATCATAATGTATTATGTCGTGGTTAAAATATGACATAGAATATGAACTAAAATAATTTGATGATGATACCTTTTTTATCTATCATTACCAAAATTTGCATTATTCAAAACCAACTGCTTATG
Organism: Cynegetis impunctata; assembly: GCA_030704885.1. Lineage (NCBI taxonomy): Eukaryota > Metazoa > Arthropoda > Insecta > Coleoptera > Coccinellidae > Cynegetis > Cynegetis impunctata. Next base: position 7,395 of record JARQZK010000027.1, read on the forward strand.
TTATTCATTCATTAATTTCATCGTGCACAGTTGATCATATACAGGGCATTAAAAAACAATACAATATTTTGGGAGCTAATTTTAGACCTCAAAGTAGGTAAAAACTTTCATAATCATGGGTCCGCAAATGAGCCGTTTTGGAGATATGAACGATTTTCGGTTTTCAAAATATTAACTACTAGCGCAACCAAATACGATGAATTACAGAAGATATTCGATTTATTTTTGACTTCTAGTGTTTTACAGAAGATGTTCCATATGACCACCGTCAATTTCAATGCAGGAAGTACATCGTCGCATAGAGGAATTACGTAATCTTTCGAAAAGACCTTCTGTTCGGATCGTTTGACAGGATAGTTCAATCCGATGTTGCAACTCTTCGATGTTATTTACTGACGTTGCATCCACTAAAATTTTCAAATAACTCCAAATACAAAGGTCCAAAGGATTCAAATCGGGAGATCTAGCGGGCCATGACATTAATTTTTTTCTAGTTCCTAGTAGTTTTTCTTATAGTGTAGTATTTTTTTTTTTTGAATAGTTAGTTAGCACACACAGGGTTGACCTAGGTGCAATATAGACTATTACATTGTAAACATAGGTAATAATTCTTTTTACGCTTGGTAATAATAATTGTTATAATAATATTAATATGTCTTTCATATATGGATTCAGTAATTGTTACATATCGAATGAAAATATTGGAAAATGTAAATGTAATTAATATCCAACTTGTTTCATCGAATCAAGTTTTTTCTTAATTGAAATTGAATTCCTATCAAATTCTCTTTTTTTCAAACTAATCAGTCTGGAAAATGACTAGTGATGTTTCCACGACCCTAAGAAAATATGCTATCGATAAATTCATTAATACTCGTTTTCCCCCCCATTCATCAATGAATATCAGTAGAACGTCCCACTATTTTCGGATTCATAATTTGTAATTGATCAGTAGATATGCCCAACGTTCCACAGCAAGCAATTTTATTGAATATTACAAGTTTTTCAATGCTAATGTGTTTCATTAACATTCAAATATAATCGCTATCTAAACATGAACTCAGCGTCAATAAAACTTGATTCCATGCAAGTCACTCAAATAATGGAACTTTCATAAATAAATTGTTATTCAGCACTTCAATAATTCAGTCAGTCAGGTATTGTTTCGAAATATACATTTATTCAATTATTTATCGAATAGTCGTTTCTATGTCATTCTTATACGAATTCAATTCTGTCAAAACAATAAGTTAATTAGGGTTATTTCAGAGGAATATTGAACTCGAGAGATATTCATGTACGAAGAACTTGCTGTTTTACACACTCAAAGTGCTCTAGTTAAGCTGATAAAAAAATATCCGCATGACATCTGGGTAGTTTTATTATTCTCATCATTCAATCAAGAATTTATATATATGCTTTTACGAAAAATAGCGGAAAAATGGACCATTTGGACTCTTGGTTATGTACGTTCCAAAAACCTAAACATGCATTGTCAAAATGTTTGGTATTGTGAGGCTTAGCCGATTTTGAATTAATATTGTGAGTTTTAAATAAAAACATTTTGATTCAATTTTGGTCCTGACGCGCCTCAGCTGCATGGGTACCTACTTTCCAGCTAAATCGAGATACTTAGGATCTGCGGTTGCATCACCATGGCAACATCAAAATATCTCAGTGCAAGACACGAGCATGCGTGAAATAATTTTGCTTTTAGTTCTTGATCCTCGAAAGAATAGATATAATTTAGAGAGTGATATACTAACAAATTTCTATAGGGTTCGCAGGGCTCTGTCCTGGGCCTTCTTTTATTCTCCTCATAAGTTTTAAGCCTTGAATGAGCGAACCTTAAAGCTCAATATTTTGCATTTGCTGATGACACAGCGTTAGTATACAAAGGAGAAAATGTGAATGTACTTATGCCAGAAGTCAATGAATATCTTGACTTATATCTTAACTGACTCTACTATAACAAGCTGAAAATCAATGTAGACAAAACTGAATATTTGTTCTTCAAGCAAATAAAGCTGATCGCCCAAATTTACGAGTAAATCAGAAAAGGAGCTTAACTTTTCTCATTTACTCGCAAATTGGGGATTCATAGAGAGACTTATATAATTTCCAGATCAATCCTTCATCTGTCAATTGCAAGACAAATCTGTTTTAATTATCTTTGTTGCATTACATACTTCGAGAAAAAAAATTTCAATTATGTCCGCTTAAGCCTTTCCTAGTTATCAATGCTAAGCAGGTTCCATTAAATGAGCATTATCGGCTTCATCCTATTTTTTTAAAAACATTAATTCTCGATTACTTGTTTCATAGGAATCCATATTTATATTCGACATTCAAGATATATAATTGATCACCCTCGCCGATTTGATATGGAAGGAGTGGCATTAATCGAAGGAAATCTGCTAAGGGTGAGAATTACATCAAGAAGGCCGATTTTGTTTTATATATATAAAGCCGATTATCAGTTCCCGAGCAATTTGGGAGTGTTGTCATCTGGTGGGTTTCATATTTCCTCACCTGGACACTCCTTTTTTTTAATGAAATTCAACGCATCAATAAAATAGCTTTTGGATTCCGAGAAATGGAGGTATACGTGCCAAACATTTTATTGATATTAATGAATGAGACAAAAGAAGGCACAGTTTTCATGAGTATTTCTGTTGATTAGTTCATAAAGCGTTAAATGCAAATCATGGATTATGTGAGTTCAAAACTGCTACTTTCGGTTTTGCTGTAAATGAAACTCAAATCATGAAGAATATACATGTTGGCAATAGTAAATTTAATATACTATATAAAGTGAACAAGGAAAATCCTTCAATAATTAAAAAAAGTTAAACAACTTTCCAAAGCACCTTAACTAAGCGTTTTTAAAAACTCTGTGCGCTCCATAAATATTCCTTATATTTAAAATAAAATCATGAAAAATAAACAATTTGATCACGGTCAATTTAATAAACTACATGAAGGAAAATCCTTGAATAATTTAAACTCTTCAAGGGGGCTGGTTGTATGTATTCCGCGACTAAAATTATTCTACATACATAATCTTCCTTTGGAACCACATACACCACAGTTGCAGAGTAGACACTTCATGTCAGGAAGTATGTACTCGCGACTGTATTTTCGATCTAAGCGTTGAGTTGTTGGTTTCCAATATCCTCGGTGGAGGACGCTCTGGGTTGTTATCCAGATAGTAGTCCCGTCCGCGATTTGTATTGGGGAACAAGTGGAAATTTTTTAATTCAATCCGTCAAATAAGCTGCACTGATGAGATTTAATAAGATCGAAACAGCTGTATGCAGATTTTGAGTCGGGGTGACCTGATGATTTCTATAATTCACTCTTGGATTGTGAATGAAAAATTCTAGTCGAGGAATACATATAACTAGCTCCCATCTCAAATGTTCAGAAGCTGTTAGAATATTTGACTTTCCTCAGTAGACCCAACACAAATAGAGGAGACCAATTAAAAATGTTAAATCTATTAAAATTTATCGATTGTACGTGTTACGTTACCATGAAACTCTCGTTTTCTCCGGTAGAGATGAAATATCGAATAGTTAATTTCAGAAAGTAATAATTTCTCAGAATTCATCCTCATCTAGAGACCTGATCCCAACTGTATTAAAATAGGGGCGAGTTTCAAGTTTAATTAAACAGATGTAGGGTATGGGGCGATCCGGAACTTTGGAATGGCGTGGTTTTATTCACGACTTTTCGACTTTTCAATTTGGAGCTAACTTTGGTGAAAAACCACTCGGAATTTTGCTTTTGTGAAAATTCGGCGAAGTGTTCCTAAGAAATAAAACCATCCTAGTCTTGAGAAACTTCATTTGTTTATTTTATTATTTATGTTCGGAAATTTTTCAGGCGTGCAATCATTGTCAATGGAAAAACCGAAATACTTAATCGTTTGAGATTTTCAGTTCAGCAGAGAAAATACCAAAATCAGTGGCGCAGCCAGAATTTTGTATTAGGGGGGAGGGGGGTCCGAAAAATATTGGGGATAGTATAAAATATAAGAATATATCATGAAACACAAAACGTGACAAGTATATTTAATAAAATATAATAAAAAAATCTGTCAGATGGTATACTCAAGCCTCAAACAGCATACATATAAAATACATTTAAAAATCATGAATGACAATGACAAAAATACTTCAAGACAGTGAGTACTTGTATACTAATGAAATTAAGACAAGAAACAAAAAAGACATGAACATAATACATGCCAATTGAAATTTACTTATTAATTATAATAAAATAGTAAGACAGCATAATAGAAGAGCTAAGACATCAAGAATTTCGCAGAATAGGAATATCTGAATATATACATATACATAAAAGCTAGGCCGTTTAGAATTCCGCAATGAAATTTTAAAAAATTTTAGGGAAAAAATCGATCTTTCACAAGAACATGCGGTGACTAGTAAAGTTGCCATTACCTTCAAGTAATTAAAAGTTTATGAATTTTTGGAAATCTTTATTGCATCTTTCCAACGCCTCAATCGCACTCTGTGGTTTTTCAGTTTTAGACAACACATGGCCGTCTATGAGTGAGGGCGTGTGGGTTTGGCGCCACGAAAAGAATTACCACTGTTGAAGTGAAACTTCCTTGCTCGCATGAGGATAAAATTCTTACGGATGAAACGCGTCACGTTTTTGTCCAAGAAGAGGGAGAGAGCGATTGAGAGAGAGTGAGAAAGGACGAACGTAGCATGGAGCACATAGCCATGAAGAGACAGGAATGACACGTGTTTCATTCCTCCCTGAAGTATGTGTCAGGGAGGCGGGCAGCTTGAGTTTGGGATTAACTCCTTCAACCAGATCAGAGGATACACTTGTATGTACAAGTGCATTAAGGATAGGTGAGACGGGATATTTATGGAACATAGGAAGTGTGGGTAGGGTTCAGAGGATTAATACTGGCCCAGCATTCGCCTTATAAGTTTGCAAGCAGTGACTTACATTACCATGAGGAAACCTCTGAAAAAACTCATGGCAGACCAGTTGGCCCCGTGGTTTGAACCCGAGACCTCCCAAATACTAGCCAGCGTACGCTAAGTACTCGACTTACTAGATCCTAGAAGAGTGAGAGAGCCAGAGAGAAAGCGAGATCGAGAACAAATACACGCTATTGTCGACGTTTGAAGGTTAGAAAATTTTAATATTTACAAATAACATGTAGAATTAATTTTAATTTGCCACTCGTCATTTGTTGCCACTATTGCCAAGATAGGCAGATAGGATTTTTTTTACCAAGATTGACATAGATCGTCAGTCTGGGAAGGGGGTCTAACCCCTAAACCCCTTTACCCCTCCTCACAAAATGGTGAAACGTGTCTACTCACCACGTATTTCTCGTATTGGATGATATAAAAGGAGTAATTAATCAATAAATGGGAATATACAGCAATCAAAAGCTGACCGAACGTCAAATTATTCGAGATTATATTTGACCGAGAATTGAGTTATGAAAATCGGTTCTAGGTCTCTGTAAATGAAGTGTATGGCAAACAACAACAGTAGAGTTGGCAGAGAATGCACGTGCATCAGCCGGACCGGCTTGGACAGATAAACAAAATTCAGAATGGACCACCTACGTGCAAAATAGCAACAGGCAATTCTCTGGAAATTTAATGTGTATCTACCAGCGCATTACGTTGATCACTTCAGTTTCATATGCATAATTCAATGTAACACAACCGGACCGTATAACTATCATGGATCACATAATTAGTGAACCCAGTACATGGAAAGAGTGATAACAATAGAGGGCTCGGAACAGAACATATAATAAAACTGGCGTAACTTGAGGCTTCATCATTTATCCCGTGGTAATTCTATGAAAAATAAATTATATATGTTTCGAACCACAACTGAGCAATATATTTATCACGTATCAATTTTTCAAAAAACAGTTGAACATAAAGTAACTGAAAAATAAATGATAAAATGAGAAACAATATAGGTAACTTGTTTCTCACCACTAGTATCTATAATTGAAATATATAATCACAAACTAACGGCCAAATCCATCCAATATTGAAAGCTCTATCGCAGAAAGCTGCATCAAAGAAGCAGGTTTTCATAACGTATCCAGTTAAAAAATTCCATTTATTCGAGTAATATTTTTTTTCCACATTCAAATCAGTTTTCCATCTATTCAGATTACTAACTTTCAACTCTATTGCTTCAAACTTGCACCCTTTATCGTGCAAACAATATTCATTTCCTCTCCTATGGATCAACCTCCTAACTGTACAAAAATCAATCCCATCCAAGATGGCACAAAAAACTATCTACCTATCAACTTTCAAACCTATGGCTCCAAAATTGTGCCCTCTATCGTGTAAACAAGATTTATTTCCTCCCGATGGGTTATCCACCCAACCAATTCTTACCAAAAGCAATGCCATCCAAGATATCATACGAGACTACCTACTTACAAACTTTCAACACTATTGCTCCAAAATTGCGCCCTTTATCGTGTAAAACAGATTTTTTTTCCTCCCCTTGGGGGCAACCCCCCAAACCAATTGGTACCAAGAGCAATCCTATCCAATATATCATACGAAACTACCTATTTACAAACTTCCAACCATATTGCTACAAAATAGCGCTCTTTATCGTGTATACAAGATTTATTTCATCCAAGGGGGCTTAACACCCCAACCAATTCGTACCAAAACCAATCCCATCCAAGATATCATGCGAAACTACCCACACACACACACACATATATATATATATATATATATATATATATTATACATATATATCTATATATATATATATATATATATATTATAATATATATCTATATATATATATATATATATATATATATATATATATATATATATATAATCTCTTGATAATTATTAGCAATAACAGGCTCGTTGAATCTCCAAAAACTCGATTTTATTAAAAAGCTGACGTTTCGCCACGACATTCGTGGCTTTATCAAAACTTTTGAAAAAATTGAAATTTCTTTGACAATTATTGATTTGAAAAAATTTGAATAAAAAAAGACTACTATGTTTCATTAAAATTTTTCGGCTGTGGCCGTTCTTTTACGTGCTATTCAGTCCAATATTAACATTCAAATCTGTTATTATTAGATGGTAAACGTCAACTTTTTAATAAAATCGAGTTTTTTGAGGTTCTACAAGCCTGTTATTGCTAATAATTATCAAGAGATTAGAATAGTTCACAGGCAACAACAATTCGAATGAATAATTATATATATATATATATATATATATATATATATATATATATATATATATATACATATACATATATATATATATATATATATATATATATATATATATATATATATATATATATATATATATACATATATATAATAGTTTAGTTTCAATACATTAGAATCTATTGTTTACGGGGAAAATACGACTAAAAATATATACCACAGAGAAAATAAAATGGATGGGCAAGATGAGAAAATATTATATTAAATATAATAGAATGTTATGAGAGTTGCTCATATATTTCTGAATGGAACAACTAAAATTTAATTCTGTATCTGAAAGCTTCGTATTCATCTGCAACTTCCATCTCATCCAGGTGAAATGAATGTTATTTGAAGTGCCTTACAGACAACCTTTCAGATCCTTTTTGCCGCTAGACCCTACTACAGATTCTGCTATGCTGTATTCTGTATGTGAAGCGTTTAAGAGCGCCATTTCATACAAAAAGACGAAGCATCGTCAAAAGGAATGATTATGTGATTTCCAAATCGTTTTCGCAAAATAACCTGTTTCATTAGGAGCAGTAATACTCTCGAGTTAGCAATTTTACGGTTTAGTTTTTAGCTTAATCTGTACTTAGGCACATCATATAAATAGATTAGTTCTTGCAGCCAAAGTGTATCCTTTGCTCTGATAAATAAATGTGCCGCCTATTAGCTGATCCAATTCACCCCCAAATGCTTTAATCCTTCCAAACTCAAAAATAGCTTAAAAAATAAGAAATTAGAATATTCTGTAAACATTTGATAGAATTACATAAAATCCAACAAAACTTCATTCTAACAAAATATAGAATTTCATAAAAGTATTGTAATATATTTATATTTGATAGATATTCAAGATTTGTTTTTCGTGGTTTTTGAGTATTTACATATTTCTACTGCTCCAGCAGATTTAGTTAGCGAGTTGAAATTTGGCACTTACATTGAGTTGTTAGTGAAGTGCTTTTTTTAGTTTCATATTTTTCTGAACAGCTGCCATTTTGATATAGCAATTTATTGTTTCTTTGTGGTACTTGACATTTTGCGCAACTCCATAGGTTCTCCAGTTTTAGAAAGAGGGCTAAAAATACGTATGTGGACTTAGTTTATGTTGATAAGAGATTTTAGTGGTTTCTATAAGTCACGTATTGGTAATGTTTGATTATCAAATGACTTTCTTTGTTCGATTTTGAAACAGCTAAGGCTAAGAAGTATATTTTACGAATCTTTTTAATATTTATTATTTCAGATTAACTTTTTATTATGACTTTCTCGCACATGAAGTCTAAAAACTAATAATACTTCTTAAAAATTTCAAGAAATCAAACTAGAACTTCAATAAGCTCATCCGTAATAATTTGAATTCATACTAAAGGTAGGAAAATTGTTGCATATGTATTAGTTAACAAAAAAATTTTTTTCATATGATCAATTCAGAACATTTAGTGGTAGAAATGCCGAGGATGGTTTCGGAGAACTCTAGGTATTAAATAGAGGTTTATAGAAAATTGGATACAAAGCTCTTCTGGCCTTTTCGATCAGCCTGGGCAAATCGAGGGGGAATATTTGTGCCGTGACGCGACAATGTGAGCATTCGCCCTGAAATGAGATGTTTCCGGTATGTTTGTGCGGTCCTGCGGTACTCCTTTCAGGGATAGGGCACGGAAGGTTCACGTCACATGCGGTGTGAAAGCAGGTCCGAACTGTTGGCGTGCATGGCCGCGATCTCTCTACAGCTATATTACCATCTTCGGACTACTTTGTATCGACCTGGTGAGGCGTCCCTATCTTCCGCTTGCACCACCCGCCGCTCTACGAGAACCTTGATATTCCGAGCTGGTGCACGCACCTTCCAAAGGATGAAAACGAGGAACAATGGAAAAGATACTTTCATCCGCACGAATTGCTCATTTCGTTATGTACCTTCACATGAAAGTCGTTCTTGCATGATTGTTTTCAGGTAACTGTTTGTTGGAACATTTCGAGTAGGTAGTGGTTAGATTTCCGGACTTCCTTCCATTGTCTATAAAATACAGGGGTGAAGATGTATCTGTCAAATAAGATGAAAAAAGAAATTGTATGTATCTAAAAATATTAAATGAACAATGTGAATAAATAACTGTAGTTAGGTTAGACAACAACGGCTGAAAAAATAAATTTCAATCCTAATAGAATAATAAATTGAAATTACAGGTATTCCAAAATATAAATTGAGATTATTGAATAAATTACATGCTCAAACGATATGGATTGAAAATATGGCGGAAAAATAAAAAAATGGAAAATAATAAAATGGGATTAGTAAATGAAAGACAAGTTGAAACAATAAAATAAAATGATAAAATTTCGGTGAGTTTATTATGTATGTAATTCTATGAAAAAACTAAAAATGCATGGAAATAAGATAATCGGGTAGAGCAAACGCATGCTATGACGTCAATTTAACATTATTTTACATGGAAAATGGCAATTTCAAATCGAATTAGTTACTCATATTAGGTTTTTGAAATTATACACATATTTTCAACTCAAACATTAAGTAGGCTACTATATATATATATATATATATATATATATATATATATATATATAATCTCTTGAAAATTATTAGCAATAACAGGCTTGTTGAATCTTAAAAAACTCGATTTTATTAAAAAGTTGACGTTTCGCCACGACATTCGTGGCTTTATCAAAACTTTTGAAAAAATTGAAATTTCTTTGACATTTATTGATTTGAAAAAATTTGAATAGAAACAGACTACTGTTTCACTAAAATTTTTCGGCCGTGGCCGTTCTTTGTTATTTATTACGTGCTATTCAGTCCAATATTAACATTCAAATCTGTTATTATTAGATGGTAAGGGAAACCACAGAAACCTTTACCCACGTAATGTTCGAAATAGGTTCAAATTATTTTGATTTTGAAGAGTCAAAGAACAGGGTACTATTTATCTTTTTTTCAAAAATTTCTTATTGCGGCTGTGGCCGTCTTCAGTTATTAATTACGTGCTATTTAGTCCAATATCAACAGACAGGTCTGTTGATATTAGATGGGAAGGGAACCACAGAAACCTTCACCCACGTAATGTACAAAATAGGTTTAAAATATTTGATTTTTGTCTTTAAAAAGACATTACTTGTAATTTTGGAGATCACATGTTCTAAACTATACTTTCTTTTTAGAAAAATTGAAAATTCTAGATGTTAAGATTTTGTCTAAGAAGATGAGTTGTTATGGTTAGAGTTTGTTGAATTATTTTGTTTTGATTTATGTTGTTTCTTAGAAAAATTAAAGAATTAAATATGCGTATATTGAACTCAAATGTTTGATATCTATTCTATCATTTACGATTTTATTTAAATTTTTTTGAATATGTAACATTTCTAAAATTTCTCTGCGTTCTTGATCTTTTTCTATTTCTAAAATTTTTGTGCTATAAAAGTTGAAAGTATGATTCTCATTGTTATATATATATATATATATAATCTCTTGAAAATTATTAGCAATAACAGGCTTGTTGAATCTTAAAAAACTCGATTTTATTAAAAAGTTGACGTTAATATATATATATATATATATATATATATATATATATATATATATATATTTATTTTGATCATAATATCTTATAATGACATAATAAACTCGAAATTGGATACAGGTAGAACGGAAGTTATTTAACTGGATACATGAAAATTCACTCATTTATCGAATCGGCCGAAATATATAACCTAAATTTTTACTGAAAATACGAACATGACCTGGCCTACCTCTCAGATTAAGTATAAATCTGAAAAAAGCAAATTATTAGGCCAGGTCATGTTCGTATTTTCAGTGAGAGTTTAGGTTATATATTTCAACCGAGTCGATAAGTGAGTGAATTCTCATGGAAAACTTTGAATGATATTGAAATATCCAGTTAAATAACTTCCGTTCTACCTGTATTCAATTTCGAGTTTATTATGTCATTATAAGATATTATGATCAGATTAATGTTTTCTCATGCAATAAAGTTTTTCGAAAAATTTCCTCATGAATATTCGAATTAAAACGGAAACAACTTTTTTTGAGGTAGGTATTACGAAATGTCATTCATTACAGAATTAGAGTTGTCAAGTTCCAGCTGAGCACACAACAGCGAGAGAACGTTGCGATGAAAATTCTCTAATCAGAAATTAATTTTTGTAATGAAAGCGTCGGCGTTTTCAACGATGTAGTAGTTGCTTCGTACGTGAATAATTATTGTATGATTTATATGGGTGGGATTTTTCATAATTGAGTATGCGTACGCTTGGTCAGTCAACAGATCTAGTTAAAATACCATTTATTTTCAGACAGTATTGCAGTAGTCCTATTAATTATCCAAATTTATTGAAATTTTTTTAGATACCTACCTGAAATATCGATTGAAGTTTATTTGAATTAATATCGTAAATAAAACTTCACAGTTTTCAATTTTCACTAAATTTTGTTAAACATAACAATTGTTTCACCAATACACAGTGGTTTTTCAGATGTATAGTACATACTAACTTTTACAACAAGAATATTGAAAGATGAAGGAAGGGAATATACAATTAGAATGGAGAAAAACCTAAACGTAATCACTTAGCACGTAGAAAGTACAAGCTTTTAATTTTATGGGAAAAACACAACAGGTACAAGTATTCAATATAACTCCCAGAAAATATTTAACAACGGTGAATTTTACATATGTAATTGGTCATTTAAGAAATTATTGGATTGTTTCATACTATTGGTTTCAAGAACTTCTGATAAATTGAATTTATTGCCTTTCTTTTTTATATGTAATATTCCAAATGCACTATTAAAATTATGATTATGTTCCAGGAGATGCCATGCATAAGTGGAATCTAATTTTTCCTTGTCGTAACTTCTTTTATATTCTGATATTCGAACTCCAAAGTTCCTGCCAGTTCGGTCAACATATACCACATCTCCTGGAACATAATCATATTTTTAATAGTGAATTTGAAGTATAACATATAGAAAAGAAAGGCTATAAACTCAATTTATTAGAAGTTCTTGAAATAAATAGTATGAAACAATACAATAATTTGTTGAATGACCAATTAGATATGAATAATTCACCATTGTTAAATCTTTTCTAAATGATTATATTGAATATTTGTTTAGGATTTTCCCCATTCTTATTAAATATTCCGTTCCTTTATCTTTCAATATTCTTATTGTAAAAGTAAGTATGTACTATAAATCTGAAGAAGCCACTTTGTTTGGCGAAACAATTGTCCTGTTTAACAAAATAAAGTGTCAATCATTATTTACATTATTGTGATGGATTTTCAGCAAGTATCGGACTCATCAATTGGTTATTACAATTATTAACTGTTTTTTAATTTATTCAATATTCCTAATTGTTATCAAACTACTTATTCTGCAATCCTAAATTAAACAAATGAGTTTTCAACAAAAGAACAGTTCGTCGAACTCACAACACATTAACCAGCTGCAAGTATGGAAAAGAATCTACAACGTAAAACGAAGGGAAACTTCGTTCCCGTACGCCAATAGAATTTTCAGTCACGCTATCTCAGCAGGTCGTGAAATTCAAGGAAAATACATCAAATTATGACATAACGGACTTGATACTACTGCAGGAGATGCGGCAAAGCTTTCCAAGGTAAACGTAGTATTATTGGCTCACTATCTACTCAAAGAAGATTCGATATTTCAGCTATTCATTTATGGTCCTCGGTTTTGGACTTTCACCTTGAATAGTCTTTCGAACTTCCGAAGATGAATTATGAATTTACTTTTGATTTGAAAAGTTTTATCTATGAAATACAGCGACATACTGTGAATGACATGAATCGTAGCTTTTTCTCATTTCTAAGTGAAGTTCATTATTCAATTAAAATTGAAATTTTTGTTTGAAGAGAGCTTTTTTTAGTATGGTACCTATGTATATATAGATTTATATATATATATATATATATATATATATATATATATATATATATATATATATATATATAAATGTATTTGAATATTTTGAGGTTGCAGTCAGAATAATTGTTGGGCTATGTTAAAGAATACTCTTTGTCATATGGTCGAGCTTTCGGAAATGTTTATTTCCTTTATCAAGACATTAACGTTGAGGTTATATAAATTTTGAAAAAAAAAAAAAAAAAAAAAAAAAAAGGGTTTCCTGTAGATAGCAAGATGGGAAAATACGGATTATTGAAAATTAGATTTTTATTCTTGTAATGGAGTTTTACTTATGTGACGAAGTTGTACCCATCAGCTCGTTTTGTTCTTCGTTTTATACGTGTTTTTTCAAAATTTATATAACCTCAACGTTAATGTCTTGATAAAGGAAATAAACATTTCCGAAAGCTCGACCATATGACAAAGAGTATTCTTTAACCTAGCCCAACAATTAATCAGACTGCAACATTAAAATAATCAAATACAATTTTTCATCACCTAGCCAGTCAAGACTACCCATCTATATATATTATATATATATATATATATATATATATATATATATATATATATATATATATATATATATACACTAATTTTTTATGAGCTATATAAATAAAATATATATATATATATATATATATATATATATATATATATATATATATATATAATAATAATAATAATAATAAATATATTTTTTCGACAATTACAAACAATACAAATGCAATTCAAAGTAGTGTAAGTAAATACGAATTCGTCATACAAATTCAACAAAAAAGCCTACTCAATAATTAAACTCAAAACATAATTAGCAATGCCTATACCCCACAGCAATCATTAAATTCTTTAATGCTGTAGGGTTCACAATCTAAGATGAACTTGTATATATTCTTCTTGAGACTATTAATATCACTAAAGTTCCGAAGATGCTTCGGTAGCCCATTAAAGATCCTCATAGCCGAACACAATGAACCCCCCTCCCAGCGAGTAGTTCTATGGCGCGGTAGGATGAAGTATTTAGTTCTTCTAGTATTGTTTGTATTCCTATATGACTCAAAATATGTATAATGCCTATGTAGAAACAACATAAGTTGATACAAATATAATCCAAACACAGTCAGAATATTATTTTTTTTAAATAAACCCCTACATGAATACCTATAGGGCAGCCCAAACATTGATCTCAAAGCCCATTTTTGAGTGATGAATATTTCAGCGGTATATGAGGAGCTACCCCAGAAAATCAACCCATATGATACCAGGCTTTGAAAGTTCGCAAAGTACACAGTTTTCAGAACGTTTACTTCAACTTGATCCTTAATAGCTCTCAAGGTATAAATCACCAAGTTTAACTTTTTCTTTAAGTAATCGATATGTTGCCGCCACTTCAAATTAGTATCCAGGTATATATATATATATATATATATATATATATATATATATATATATGTATACATACATCTATTTTTTTGCAATAACAGGCCATTTGAGTTTGAAAATCCAATTCTACCACTGAGTTGACGTTTCGTTACGAAATATGTGACGTTCTCAAAACTATGTCTTAACTTAAAATCATAAAAGAACCGAAAAACTATACCTATTAGTAATTCAATTTATGAAACATCTTGTAACCAATGCGATGGATTATATATTGGTCAAACAAGACTGTACTTCGAAAGCAGATTTAGAAGTCATAAATACGATAAAAAACTCCAACACACTAACATAACATGAAAATTGAAAAAATGCAAGTTTAATTTCAAAGAAATTAAAATTATCAATTGTTGAGTTTACAAATTTCTAATGATTCTAAGTAAGTTAGTTTGGTTCCTTTCGGGGATTTGTGCATAATTTGAAAATTATCTTACATAAAGTGAACAAGGAAAATTCTTTAATAATTTAAAAAATTATCAAACAACTTTCCAAGGAAGCTGCTCATACGTATTCAGCAACGCAAAATCTGCATTCACAATCGAACGGTGAATTATAGAAATGTTCAAGTCACCCCGACTCAAAATCTGCATACAGCTGTTTCGATCTTATTAGATCTCATCAGTGCAGCTTATTTGACTCGAAGTGAATTAACAAATTTCAAAATGATTTGATTGAAAATTATCTATTCGTGGAAACGGGTGGTGGTTTTCACGGCAATGATTTGAAAACGTTGAAACTGTTTCATTTTTCAAAAAATATTGTTGGTGTTTTTTAAATCTTGTATTGAACGACAGTCTGACCTATATACACTCCTTTACTTACAGGACAAATCAACTAATAAACTCCTGAACATTCAAATGTTGAAGTGATATCTTTGGCGTTGAAAAAAAATCCTGAGAGTTTGTCTTAGGTTAGAAATTTCAATATTACATTATGGCATGACATTAGCAATTTTTTCTGTTATAGGACCAATATATGTCAAAGATGTGAATTCTTCCGATTTTTCTACTTTTGATTGAGGATATATGCTGTTGTACGCTAGTTGACTACGTTTCTTGTTTATCATTTTATCTATTTCTTTTGTCCATCATGTTAAATTATCACGTCAAAACGACGGATTCCATCAACTACATATATATATATATATATATATATATATATATATATATATATATATATATATATATATATATATATATATATATACTTATTATCACAATACCTTTTCTAAACTATTGCCATTATTCTTTTATGTAATTAATTATTGAAAAGTAGAAGTTCAATTTGAAATATGACCGATGCAGTAGTTAGTACCTGTTATATAATTTCTTGAAACTTTCATCCTGTTCGGTGGCGAAGAGTGTGCGTTGGTTAATTAACGTTTTTTAACAGCTATGCCTATAAATTCATCACGCAAAATGATGAATATATACTTAAAATGAATTTTTTCTTTAAAGTACTTTTCGTTAAGATGTGTTTTTTTTATTCTCCGAATCATCAGTAACGGTAATGAGAAGGCCGTAAGAAAATGAAAGAATTGTTAGCGTTATAGAGAAATCTTCTTTGTTATTTGGTATTTTAATTACTACCCCTGCTTTCAAGAATGTTTAATCTGAATCTTTTACTTCTTTTCGGATAAAATACTGTTTTTTCTGTATTAGACAGAAGATAGCATTGTATCTCCAAGCTGTAGGATCTGTACAAGTGAAGCAATCTCGGAAAATGTGGAGCAGGGTCGGAATTTTCCTTATTAGACATTACGGAAAACATGGCTTGTCAAGTTGTACCCTGTTCTGACTATAGAACTTGAATTTCTCCAAAGTAGAATGGATATTTTAAAAATTTTACTGAGTGGTCAACGTTCAGAATAAAATATTTTATTTTTATATGATTTGTCTTCGCCAAACTGATTCCTTAAAATGAAAAAAAATATTTTGAAGAAACTAATTTCTTGGGATATACATATATATATATATATATATATATATATATATATATATATATATATATATATATATATATATATATATATATATATATATATATATATATATATATACAGGGTGTACCAATCTTACGACAAACTTCGGTATATGGGTTATTTTAAGAGATATCAAAAAATGATATAAACAAAAATGGTAGATGTCTTCAAGGTCCATATTTTGAAATTATCTCGAACTATACAGAGTGTTACATAAGTCCGTTAAAAACTAAACATATGGTTTTTCAAATGAGTACCCCTGTATATTATACCGAATTCGGATTACCCACATTTGTTTGAAGCTTTTGATATAAGGTTTTGCTATGTTATACAGAGTACTTCAAAAGATATGGACACGTTTATATGAAAATCGTAGGTAAATCAACGCTCTGTAGCTTATTGTGCGTTGAAGAAAAAAATTTTATTTTTCCTAACAGAGTTTCGTAATATGATGCAATATCTCCGTATTACATTAAATTTGAATTATTTTTCATTTTGTATACAGGATGGACGGAAACTCGAACCTTTCATTTTCTCTCTTATTTCAAATGGAATAGGTACCCTGTATTTTATAGCACAAATAGAATCTTCTATTATGTAACTTCAATTTTTGTGAAGCGTTCCCTATACCCAAAAGTAATAAAAACAGAGTTATTTTGTAATATTTATTGTGAACCATAATTGTTAACCTTAAATGTGAAAGCAATACACTTTGAATGTAACAAAAAATCCTAAATAATAATAAATCTTAATAAATAATATACTCTTAACAAAACAAGTCACCAAAAGTATAATTCGAACCGTAATATTGAACTAAATGTTCAAAGTGTTCATCGTTAACATCAATTTCAACGCTAATTGAGAAAATGTGATGGTTTCCAGCATTGCATTGATGTTAACGGGAACACTTTGAACATTCAGTTTAATATTACGGTTAGAACTATACTTTTGGTAACTTGTTTTGTTGAGAATAAATTGTTTATTAAAATTCATTATTATATAGGATTTTTTGTTACATTCAACGTTTATTGCTTTCACATATAAGGTTAATAATTATGGTTCACAATAAATATTACAAAATAACTCTGTTTTTATTAACTTTGGGTATAGGGAATGCTTGACAAAAAATAAAGTTATATAATAGAAGATTCTATTTGTGCTATAAAATACAGGGTGTTCCATTTGAAATAAGAGAGAAAATGAAAGGTTCGAGTTTCTGTCCACCCTGTATACAAAATAAAAAATAATTCAAATTTAATATAATACGGAGATATTGCATCATATTACGAAACACTGTTAGGCAAAATAAATTTTTTTTCTTCAACGCGCAATAAGCTACAGAGCGTTGATTTACCTACGATTTTCATATAAACGTGTCCATATCTTTTGAAGTACTCTGAATAACATAGCAAAATCTTATATCAAAAGCTTCAAAAAACTGTGAGTAATCCGAATTTGGTATAATATATAGGGGTTCTCATTTAAAAAACCATATGTTTAGTTTGTAACGGAGTTATGCAACACTCTGTATAGTTCGAAATAATTTCAAAATATGGACCTTAAAGACATATACCATTTTTGTTGAAAACATTATTTGATATCTCTTATAATATCCCAAATACCCAAGTTTGTCGTAAGATTGGTACACCCTGTATATATTATTACAGATTTCGATTCTACGCAATATTCCAATTAGACTTTGTGCATCATGTCCTATACCTACCTTATTCTTACTGTTTTTGACATATTATAGTTTTGATGTCAAAAATGACGTTTTTAGGCTCTAAAATAAATATTCTTCGTATGAGAAAAGCTTTATTTATTAAATTAAATTCTGTTCATATCTGAAAGATAGTCGCTTCATGAGAATTGTGAACTATTTTCGTATGTTCAAAAATTGATATCAAAAATGAAATTAAGAAAACTGTCCCAGTCATGTTTTAAAAATGGAACCACATGAATTTTATAAGTTTATCTTATATGAGCTATTTTAGTTTTTGAAATATTGCAAAACGAATAATTTGTATTCGGTAATTTTATTACAAATTTTATTACAAAATTTGTTGAAACTTCATCATGTTTCACAGATGTGTATGAATGGCATTATTCAGAAATAAAAAACGCTTAACACCTTAGAAAAAAAAATGTTATTCTACATTTAGAAACAATTCGAAATGATATATCTTCTGAAAAACAAAAATTCGGTTTAGTTATCATATTGTAAAATATCTTTGTTACACGGAATCTCGGGAAAGGGAAGAGGACATACATACATTTCAACTACATGGGAGATTAAATTTCATTGCTTTTATATTGGTTCATTTCTATCCACCTTCTGGAGAAATTCCACTTTCATGAAGGAGAATTTTAGATTAGAAAATATGTTGCTTCTGCTCTTTACCGACGGTGTGGCAAAGAAATGATTTCTTCCAATAACTGTAGGGGTAGAATGATAAAATAAACCCTACATATGTATAATAATCCTCCGTGCCATAAAATAATTTTTGAATAAAAGTTACAACTCTTTTAAATGTATTCTTTTATGAGCAACTATCTGAAAAATTATAACAGTTTTCGAGCGCGCTGAGATCATATTAAGAAGTAGCGTTTTATGCTGCATTTGAGCCATAGCATCTTGTAGCAGACATAAAACACTTCTGAGCGTATATTGATTTGCTTTTGGATTCAGACACACTTTCTGATCGATTGATCTTTTGGTTGCATATACCTGCAATGAATTGGTATGTATTGTCTGCAAACTTTCTGTGATCAGGGAATTATGCTCCTGGTAGAATATTGGAGACAATGGCTGCAGATCACCTACTGCAATGAAATCAGTGAAAGAGACATAACCTTTCTCCGATGTTTGAGTCAATGAAGATGAGTGGTTGATGACGGATTTCCTATCAGCTTCACTCTTATTTTTTTAACTGAGTCAAGTAGGTACAAGGAGCTCCAAGCACGAGAGCAGCATTTACAATGCACAACTTTCAACCTCATAAAATAGCAAAACCTGCTTTGACATAACTGAGTATTTGTGCAGCTACCTTGGAAATGTGAAGACGTGCTCGTGCCAGTTTAAATTGAAGTTCATGTGTATTTCTGAAACATATAATTTATTGGTTCGTCTCTTCTTCTTCTTTTAGCTCTACAACCCTGGGTTGGCCTTTGCTGACTGCACTATTCGCTTCCATCTTGCCCGGTCCTCCATTAAAAATTGATCGAAAGGTATATCCATTGCTGACAGATCTGCTTTGATATTGTTCCTCCATCGCATACGTTGTCTTCCTGGAGGCCGCTTTCCTGTTGGTACTTCTCCCCATACCATTATTGGTAGTCTGTGCACATGACCCGCCCATCTGAGACGCTGGGACTTTATTTCTTGTACAATATCGGTGTCGTCATACATTGCTCTTATTACACCATTCACCTTGA
>JARQZK010000027.1:32500-107500 GCA_030704885.1 Cynegetis impunctata
ATAAGTAAAACTTTGAAATACAATATAAAATCAGGAAGGTAGTGACTTAACGTAATTGTCATACAGTCTTCAAATTATTATCAGAAGGAGCAGAGACTTTGAGCAGGTTATTCCAGTTGTTGATAAAGAAATGTTCACTCGATATTTCATTATTTCAATTTGCATTGGTGGATTATCACAGCTATATATAAAAAGTCTAATAGCACACCTATACGTAGCCAGCTACCTAAGTCGATATATTTTTGTGAATAACACCTCACACAAAATTAAAACTGCATAATATGAAACAGAGATACGAATGAAACCATGGAGCATCTTAATTCAACTTCCCAATGTATACCTTCATAAGTGATGATACAAATGTATACCTTCATAAGTGAAGCGATTTTATTTTATGTATCTATATTTATCTTTTTCATTCTATTTCCATTATAATGAATATAATAGATGTATAAAGAAACAATATTTTAATTTGCATGAAGATGATTACAGTTGTATTGATTCCTTTTACCATAAAAATTTTTCATAAATAAATATTTTTTACTTAGGCTCTACGAGGCACGGACCAATAAAAAAGAAGAATTGTCAATCTAACATCAAATTGACTTTTCTAGTTTTCGTAAAGTAAAGAAAAAAACTACAGCTTGGCAACATCACAATATTTTGTTTTGCAACGTCATCGTCTTTTTATCGTAAAAAACCTTATATATATATATAAATGTTCGTATGTATGTGCTTATGTATTTTAAACTTGTTTACACGATACAGAGCGCAATTTTGGATCAACACGCTTGAAAATTTGCAAGTAGTTGGTTTGTATGAGATATTTAATGGGATTGGTACGAATTGGTTGAGGGGCTGCCCCACCGGGAGGAAATAAATCTTGTTTACGCGATACAGCTGAGCGCAATTTTGGAGGAATAGGGTTGTAAGTTTTTAGGTAGATAGTTTCGTAAGATATCTTGGATGTGATTGGTTTAAGTACGAACTGGTTGGGAGGTTGATCCTCCGATGAGACTTGTGGAAGCTTGTGTTTCTGGTTTGCTTTCATGAGAAGAAACCTTTTTGTAAATTATATGAACCATCCATATGGCAAAAAAACAAATGAGTAGACACTTCCTCTCAAATCTTCGAAGTACTTGCGTGTCCTGTACTGTTATTGTCTAGGCCTTGCATGCATACGTCGCTACTGGCCGTATTATGATCTTGTACATTAGGATCTTGGTATGTCTTAATAGCAGTTTAGAACTCATCATCGATTTTAGCGCATATAGGCATCTATTGCCTTGGGTGATACGTTGTTTGATTTCATCTCGCAAATTATAACCTAATGTTACGACGACACCCAAGTACTTGAGGGCTTGCTAGTGTTCAAAAGTGTATTCATCCATATTAACATTTTGCCTTATGCGATCGCGGGCGGCATTTATTGTGACGTGCATATATTTTGTTTTGTTTTCATTTATGCAGAGGTCCATCTTATTAGCCTCCTTCTCTAAATAGACAAAATTGATCTAAATATACTATAATCTGCTGGATAATGTACTACGCTTACAAACCCATGAGGGTGGATGATGAAACACAGGCGAATACTCGCCTGTGTTCCATCATCCCTTAAAAAAAAATATTCCAGATTCATAAAGCATAACTGCAGGCAGATCTCATTATTTCTCGTTAAGAAAGAAAATCCATTCGATCTGTCGAACAATCAATGTACCAGTAGAAACAGGTGAGAGGGTGCATAAGAAAGCGGGGAGCATTTAAATCGGAGAGTGCACTATAAATCTAGGATTTTGACCGCATTTTCGTTCCTGATCCTTCTCGCGCAGTGCGCCCGTCGACATTCTAGCGCTCCCACCTTACATAATTCGAAACCGGCATGACAATTGGAAGTGGCTTGTTGGCAAGACAGCTTCTAACCGCCGGCGTCGGACGCCGCGACGCATGTGACGCCTTTACGTGCGAAGTTTTACCCGAAAATTCGTGTGCTTGTGTCCTTTCCGATGTGTTTCTGAGAGTGATATAGGCCTCATGTTGATCCGAAGTGACAGGTTTTTCCTGTTTTCTCTTTTGATTTTTATCGGTAAGTGATACCAGGCACGTGCTTAGCATTTATTACTGTCGGTATCATAAACCTTTTGATATAAAAGCTCTCGGAAAAGCGCATATGAAGAAAATGTGAGATTGAAACTAAATTTATTTCTCTATATTTAAAGAACATCTATGTTACGAATAAACTCAAAACAACGAAATTATACAACATAAGTTTACATTGATTTATTCAAGAGATTTCTATTTAATGAAACAACACTAACAAATAATAAGGTTGAATTTTTTTTACCTTATAAAGGATTATTTAAAATTTGTTTGAATTATTCTATTTGGAAATGTCTTTCAAAAGGAATTTTAACTAATCAACTGCAGAACATTGTTTCTTTTATTCAAAAGAATTTGCTTCATTTTCCCAAGGTCTGAAATTTATAATCAGGAAAGTTCCCTTTTTTATAAATACAGGAAGAGTTGAAACTATGCCCCACTTGACAACTGTTTTCCTGTTTGTAGGCACAAAATTGTAATTAATCAGAGATGTCTATATTACCGCGTTTGTGTAAACGTTTTCTGGGTCTATAATTTTCAGTTTAATTCCCTTATGTTGAAGAACGTTCGAGAGTATAAGTCACAATGATATGAGTGAATGAAAGGGTCTGAAACTTTGAATCAGTCGTCCAAGATCAGTACGTTCGTTCAACCGATGTGGAGTAGCGATAGTTCAATCTAAAAAAGTGATGATTTTGGAAGAAAGCGCTATGTCCACTGCTTCTTAGGCCTACCATACAAGAATCATTCTAGTCACAATATTTTGTTCATAATGAGTAACTTTAAATGAAAAATTTCAAAAATAAAATGAGAAATTAGGAAGTATTATCAACCTATATAGTAATGCATACGTTTCATGATAAAAAAAATATAAATCCTAATTTGAGAATCATTTGAGATATTTACAAAATGTATATTCACAAAATTTACAAAATTTCTCTTCGAGTTAGGAAAACAAGTCTTCAATAGGGAGCAATATCTGGGAAAAACACAATCCTACTACTAATTATTTCCAGAAAAGGGGGATTTGAGCGAATATATTCTATGCTATATATTCCAGGTATATATATATATATATACATATATATATATATATATATATATATATATATATATAATATATATATATATATATATATATATATATATATATATATATATATATATATATATATATATATTTCTTTCTCAATTGGACAATTGAGAACAACGTCAAATTGAAGTTTATTCTAGCGTAAGCGGATAACTTGGAAATATCGAAATCTAGATTTGTACTGGGTGAAATAAATTTCATAAGAAACTTCGATATTTCATAGTTCTTAGTTGTGTACGATTTATATAGGTAGGTTCTTATTATCGTTATAATTTCTATCTTAATTGGACAATTGAGAACTACGTAAAATTGAAGTTTATTCTAGCGTAAGCGGATAACTTGGACAGATCGAAATCTAGATTTGTACCTCCAGATTCTCTGGGGATCTATTGCTGAACGGATGCGTTCCCGTTTCCTCTGGAACGAGGTATTAGGAATAATGTTGATATTATACAAATTTTCTTCCTTGAATTCTTGTATTTCAGGTGATTTAGAAATTTTTTTCTATATCTAGCACGTGCTAGGAATTCAGAATCTCATCAAATATTATTATTATATGCAGTAGTTATGTTATACTGAAAAAAAGACAAGTTTTACGCTAATGATGCTCATCGGTATCGAAAAACCTGAAGACAACTTTTTTTTTTAGGAAAGTATCATTATCTAAAAGTTTTCAATTAAGGAAAAGTGATACCATCATTTCGAAAAAAATACCAAACGAGAAAAGCATATTATTTTTCTCAACCTTATTTTTTTTATTGAATAATTTTTCATCTTTGTAACTGATCACAATGAACTCAGAATATCTCACATAAAATGTCTCCTCTCAACTTTTAATCATTAGTGAGTGAAACCACCAAGTCATTCGAGAAGAAACATTATTCTCTCACCAATTTAACGTTCAAATATCGTTACTCAAGAGAAAGAGAGGGGCTTCACTTTGTATGAATATTTATCTCTCTTGTTGTGGCTCCATAAATTCGCATCATACTTACTCCTAGCATCCATCACATTATGGCGGAATACGAAAACCTGATGAAAGGTTCTTTAGATGCGTTAGAGCATATTAATTCCAACGAAATATTGTTTGAATTCGAGTTCGTCTTATTGACATTTGGACCAAATTGAAATGGAACTGTAAAGCTATAATTAGTGAGCTCCTGATATATAATAATAATAATAATAATAATAATGATAATAATAATAATAATAATAATAATAATAATAATAATAATAATAATAATAATAATAATAATAATAACCAGCAACATCTGGCGTCTCACACATATATTCTTAAACATAATATTTGAAGCCTGTATGCTTATCCTTAAGTTATATACTAATAATCATAGCAATACTAGGTACTCGTATATGTCGGCTTAGTCTGGTTGAATGGAAAATAAAGTTTCCATTGGTATTAATATCCTTCAAAAATATTAAATTTTTTGAATACGAAATGGTGAAAGCGCCAGACTTTCTGCAAACAAATTTTTACACAAAATAGACAGCCGATTTTCAAAATTACTACAAGTAAATACCTCTTCTGTAGGAAAATACTTAGATGTGTCAGGTTCAGCAAAGGTGAGTCAAACGTTGTTTAGCCATATACAAAATGCACTTTTATATACAGGGTGACAATTTGAATACGAGCAGCCCTCAATATTTCTTTAACTGATGACATTAAGAAAATTAGGCGAAACCTGTCAATTTATATATTAAGGGGACAATTTTTAAGGCACTTGTTGTTGTATTATATCCAACCCCTTCAGCCCCAGGGAACTTACCCCTACAATTTTAAATGGCAACCTCCAATTATTTTGCTATTTTTAAAATTTTATGTAATTCTAGATGAGTTACATCTATTCTTAATTCGTTTTCCTCAAAATGGCAGTACCCAACGTCTCGAATTTTTGGATTGTTATCAAGAATTGGTAGATAAATTTGAAGAAATTCGATCTGAGCAATCTACCAAGGGCATACACTCAATGGGGACCTATTGAATGGCCACTTAGGTCACCAGATGTAACCCCTATCGATTTCACTATATTTCTATAGGGTCACTTGAAATTCCTTATATTCAAAACCCAATCACACTCAATAAAAAAACTATAACAAAGGATCGTCCAAGGATGTAGGACTATTTCACCAGATACCCTCAAAAATATCCGCGAACAGTTTGAATATCAGATGTACTTGTGTTTACAAATAAATTGAGACCATTTTGAACAATTCATGAAATAATTAATTAGGTAAGTATGTCACTGCTTTCATTTATCATAATAAAATACAATCCAAAAATTCGTGAAGCTATACCTAAGTACTGCAATTTTGAGGAAGAATTATGTAACTTATCTGGATTTGAAAATGAATTTAAGAACAGCAAAATAAGTGTGGGTTGCTATTTAAAATTTTAAAATATAATGAGAGAGGTATAGTGAACTATAATTGAAGATCATATCCAAAGATTAACAGTGGTTGTAAAACTGATACTAGCGTAAATTCCTAAAACTGACAACGATTTTTGAATATGTCAAATTATCCACAAAATATTTTTATTCAATTCTCCAACTTTATTTTACAAACTGAATACTTCCTCATACGAGTTAAAGTGATAATAAAATGTTATTTATGTGAACTAGGAGGAAAATATAAATAGTTTACGATGATTTGCTGCATTTAGTTTAATGAAGCGAAATATGAGAATACAGTTGGAATTTTTTTCATTCCGTGATATTTAAAATAATCTGACTTGCATGGATAACAGTCAACAAGGACTATGTGACGCGAAAATGTGCCATTACCTTAAAAATAAAAGTTCATCAAATTTTCACGCGGGGTTTGAATGAAGCATCAGATTCTAAATCTGGTGGATTGATGAGCTTACTCTTTATCCACATAACGAATTCTTGTCTCGTTTTGTCGTAAAGCTACCTCAAATTTCGAAACTTATCGAGATCGGAAAGTGAAGAAGCATCAGCGGATTTACATTCTATGCAATGAAAATGGAAGAAAAGAAGTTGTCTGAGTTGGAAATCGGAAATTTCTATTTGCTCCTTATTTGATTTCCGCTTTTGTTGTATGGATTTGTTTCCACTTACTCAGAATTGAAGAAAACTTAGATGACCGGAGAGAAAATGACAAGAAATGAATACAGAGGAAAATGTATATTGAGTTATATTATTAGTGTTCACCTGGTATAACATTCAAACTAGAAAAATAAATGGACCGACATTGATTCTCCTATATTTTATACATTCAAACCGTAATGTATTCCAAGACCATTCAAATTATCAAGCTGGAAATCCTAATGTGATGTCACTTATAAATGTGTTTCTTGATAATTTATATCTAATTACTTTGAGAAAACGTCCACCTTCTTGAAGGGATAATAAGAGACAAATATTTTCCATAGCTGAGTCCGAAATTGCAATAGAAGAATATATTTTGAATTAATTTGTGATAATAAACATTAATAAAAGTAAAATCAAGTTTTGATTGTGTTCATCATAATATGAATTATATGGAATTATTTTGTACATATTTTGACTATACATATTCGACAATGTTGTGCTAAAATGGGGCTACTTCATCATTATGAATATTATAGAAATATCTTTTACATTTGGAATAATTATTGCTCAGAAAAAATTGAGTAAGAATTGATGACATTCATAAACATACGAAAAAATGCGTGCGTACAAAGTACACACGTCAGAAGTGAAACTTCATTGGCAAACTAATTAACTAACTAACTTTAAAATCTCGTTTATAATTTCACTCATCTAAAGCTTTAGATTTCCAAGACTTAAAAGGAAATTTAAAGAAGAAAATTTATGAAATATTTTCATTTAATATTTTATGAAGAATAGTACCGTAAAACCTGCCAACTTTGCCCAAAGGCTCCAACTTTGCCCACTGTAGGCGTTATAAAAACATGGATAATTTTAAATTTGGCAACGTTGTGAAACAACACCGCTTGGCTGTTATGCCGAGCGAGGTTCTTGTTTTCCGTTATTATCGTCCAAAACGCTTGGTAGGTGGGTTGCTGTGAATAAACAGGTGAGGAAATTTTGATTGAATTTTAGTATTTTTAGGGTGAAAAGCTAAGCATCAGTGCTCAATGTCTACTAAGTTTATGATAATGAAATTAAGATTGCGGGAAGGTTGATGTGTGATTCTCACAATGCAGTAATTGTTTTTAGGTTACACTGCCCAAGGTATTATATTAGTAAACAAAAGTATATGGGCAATGTTGCCAGACATTTTAGGTCAAAAAAATGTTTGTATTCCTTATATAATTTGCATGGTTTAATGCAAATCATGACTTTATGGTACAGTACTGAATCCTGGGACATATATAGTGGTGCAATTTCCTACAAAAAACTCTATAAGGCACTTTATAGGAACAATTTTGGAAGTCTCTCAGATTGATGACAATTTTACTGTGAAATTCCTGGAAGGCTGGAAAAGGTTCCAAATTTCCAGATATTAATGGCATTTCAGACGTGACATTTCTAAATATTGTAGAACGCCTAGGAGCCCCTACTGAAAGCAGGAGAGGCAACTATTTTTTTTTAATGAAAACCTCCAACCATATAATTTATTTTGATTTTTGTTGATGTTCCTTTTTTAACTTTAAGGATTTGTATTATTTTGAAGACTGAAATATATCTTATTGTATCTACTTATATGATTATATTAATTACCTAATAGATTACTAAGAAAAAAAACCTTATTTTTTTATAGAATAATATTTAGTTTGAAGAAGTTATGTTTTTGTTGCCATTTTGACGACAAAATGGAAGATTTTGATATAAATAAAAATACTTTCTAACATATTGTTTTTTTTAATATAATTTTAACGTCTGCTTCATGCCAAACCTTTTTATGAACTTAATTGGTGGGCAAAGTTTGATTAACGTTTGCCAAATTGTCTCCAAAAGGGAATTCTCACAGCCGGGTAAAGTTATAAGATTGACAGGTAACTTTGCCCACCCCTAATTAATATTTTTTCCTAGTACATGGAAAATGCTATGAATAAAGTGATGATTAAGAATCATTTTCATCATTTAGGTTGTTCTCCATATTCATGTAGAATGTGTTTTAGCATTTCATTAAAAAAGATATATTGAAAAATTCTGATTTTGCTGGGCAAAGTTGGCAGGTTTTACGGTAAATTCTCGAAGCACGAGTGGCAAATTAAAATGCCACATGTTATTTGTAAATATCAAAATTTCCCAACCTTCAAACGAATCAAAAGATCTGCGTTTACTGAAGTACAAGACGTTATGCCACAACATTGCAATCTAAAGTTTTAATATTTAACTACTGAACCAATACATCAACAAATAGCGTGTATTTTTTTTCGATCTCCCTTCTCTCTCGCTCTCTCCCCCCTCTCTCCCTCGTCTTGGACAAAAACGTCCCACATTTCCTGGCGTTTCATCCGTAATTTTAACCTCATGTTCGCAAAGAAGATTCACTTCAATAACACTTTTTATGAAATAAGTTTTACTAAATCTGATTGTGATCAGATGTCATTACTGCATAAATTTCGGTGACCTTGAAACCTGAACCACACAGAATGGAATAGCCGTTGAGTTAAACCTGAACTCGTTAATATTTTCACGAGAAGCATAACGAATCAAGCACATACATGAATACAAAATTATCACCTCTGTTTTTAACAACCATAATGCTTCGATTTAACACAAACATACTTCCAGTAATTTATTCATCTGTCTCCATGAATATTACAAATTTGATAACTGTTTTGTACCAGAAGCAGCCTGTGTCGTGAATTAATTAACAGACCGAACTATGGAATATGGCGTTGTTGGAGCGAAGCAAGGTTTAATAGTCTACATATTACATTTTCCGACAAGCCTTACCTTTCAGACTTTTCAACGAACCACGTAAAGTAAACAGTTTAAGAATTCAATCTCCTTATCTTATCCTCTTAAAACGTTCAGTGCCTGAAATTGATGCTCAGAATATCGAAGTGTAAATTTTTTATCTCTAAAGAAAAGCCGTTCTACTTTTTACTTTAACTCGAATGATATTGCCGAAACTAATTTCGGGTGTCTAAATACTTGTTTTTCCCACTAACATTCTTTTGTTGGCGTAATCTGTATCCGTGTTTTATCTGATCAACGAGTGGAACACTGCTTTGAATTTCGGAATAAGGTCTAAACCTGCTTAATTCAGAACTTGAAACGAATATTTTGACACAGATTTTCTTTATGGGTATAAAATATTTCTGTATATTTGCTGCTGCCCATAATTTTGATATTGTTCAGATTAACTATATAAAAATTGATGTAATAGAATCTTTTGGATTGATTAGGCCGATACATGATGCAAACTGATAAACATATTAAAACACCTTCACCTTCTTCAGATACTAAATGCAAACTCAATATATTTTTCCGTTCAATCGAATACAAGAAATGAATAAATGACAAATTGTGTAGAAAGCGTAAATAGAACGGTGGTTACAAATAATTAGTGAAATAGGAAAAACCCATTCTAAACTGCTAGTCAGGTTGTTCGGTAATTTTGAAAATATTCAGAAGGGGAATTGTAGTATGATCAATTTGGCTATTCAATAGGAGACCAGAATGTTTGTATTCATTTATCTGTAATTGTTCTTGAAAATTAAGTTTAATTCCCTTACGTTCAACATTTAATATTTTAAAGTCAAAATTGAATGTGAAATTCTCTTGGATTAAATGATTTACATAATGTGAATTTGAATTTCGATTAACAAAGTTACGTGAAAGTTCTACCAATGTAGAACTTATAACAATCAACACTATTAATTTCATAAACTCCTGACGGAACCTGTCATGCGTGTTTTATTTAATCAACGTGTAAATTGTTTCTATGAACCTTTGGTTTAATAAATATAAGAATCTATAAAAAATTCTGTATCTTCCATTTTGCTGTATGGAAATCCACGTGCAAAAAACCTATTTTCTAAACTTCACATTATTTCAAAAAATTTCGTGAATGTGTCACATTGTTAGTCGATCATGTAAACAATTTTATTTATTAATGAAAACGTATGTCACGAAAGTTTTTGGAACGAAAGGAACGATATAATGAAACGTTTGTCATGAAAAATTCTAGAATTAAAGAAAGGGGTAAAATGTATGTCTTTAAATTTGTCACAATGGAAGTCACGGTATGATGAAACATATATTACAAACTTGTTCGGCGTAACAGCTGCAGTGTTATATAATGAAAATTTATGAAATAAATGTAAGAGGTAAAATATATATTTATGTAGAAGTAGGTTTCAATGAAAATCAACATATGTCACCGAATTTTTAGGCAAACAATCAGTCTGGTGAGAATTTCTGGAATGATAGGAATAAAACATGTCTAGAAATATGTCACAATCAAAATCATATAAACATAAAATTGCAAATTAGGCAAGAGAAAGTGATAATTGTACCTATCATAAAAGTCATATTTAAATAATCGATACTCGTATTGCTAGTAAACCAGCCTAAAACATTCAATCAAAAATCATTGATGCGTTTCACTATTTTCGTAGAAAGACATTTTCAGGTTACATTGTTCAAGATCTAGCCAATCAGAGATTGCTATGCTTTGTTGTTTAAACTGTTTTGGCACTTGGAACATACTGAAAATATCATTATGGCCCCAAGGCTTCAAAATTTGGAGAACCCTGTCTTAGACGGTTTGCGCAATCGTAAAGATATTTTTCTGAATTCAAGTTTTTCACTATTTCTGTATCTTCAACAGCACATTTTATAATTTAATATATTATACAGTATGTTCTATAAGTCATTTCAATAAATCTGTTTGTGAATTGACGCTTTCATAGCAAATGTTTTTCTGGGAACACTACTTAAAAATTGTTTATCTTCAATCGATATCCTGAATACATTCACTATGTTGTAAAATTCGTTTTATATTAAATTAAAATGGAATTCTATGGCGCACTATAGTATTTATTTTTCGATTATTTTCATCATGGTACTAGGATGTCCGTGATATAAAATTCACAATATTTTATATCGAACTGTATGGTGATTTGATTGAAGGGTAAATTTTATAAATTAGCCTATTGTTTCATAGGCTAAAAAATTATGTTGATTATTCATATATATATATATATATATATATATATATATATATATATATATCAATATCTATATATATATATATATATATATAAATATATAGGTATATATATATATATATATATATATATATATATATATATATATATATATATATATATATATATATATATATATATATATATATATATATATATATATATATATATATATATATATATATATATATATATATATATATATATATATATATATATTGCTCCGAAAAAAATGAGAAAGAAACTTCAAAATAATTTTTCTGAAAGTAGAAAATCTTGAAAGCATCAATGCGGGCATATTGATTTGTGTTAAATTAGCACATACAGAATAAATCGGAAAATATTCTGTTTTATTGATAATGAAACTCTACAATACCAGCATAATAATTTTCCTTTGCTTATTCCGTCAACTACGTTGAATTAACTTTTCCCGTGCATTTCCCAAACTCGCGGAAAAAGCTTTCGAGCTTGAAATTTGATGGAAAATTCGTGCCAAGAAATGAAAACTTACCGACAAAACTTCTGACCTGAATAATATTATTCTCGTTTTGATATATCCGTATGATGAAAGTCTATTGGCATTTTCGATGATGTAAAATCGTATTACGTGTCACTGGACGTTACGCGTTGACATGTAGGTAAATGGACGAACAAAGAACACTGCATATTACTTACTTTGTGAATACAGAAATGCATGTTCTTAACAAAAAACTCTCCAGCGATAACAAACTGTACTTCATTTAATACTATTCACTTTAAATAGCTCAAAAAGCAAATATCATTTACATCAAATTGATATTAATTTTTTATTGGATTCCATATCGTACTTTACACCCAGAGACTTCGCGAATGAGAGCTGTGCTGTGTGTTTATATTTCGGATATTAATTTATATAATTTCTAAGGACGAATTAACGATATTATATGTTAATATCACCATTATACGAAATGCAGTATTGTGTTGAAAATTAAAACTTGCAAATACTAATAAAGATCAATTTCACAGTTTTAAAGCCCTTCAATATATATACACTCAAAAATTCCAAAACAAGAAATGGTTGGCCGAGAACTCATATATTTCACAATTTGATTCATACGGCGATACTCCATTTTTGTATTATTAGATTAAACAGTTTTAGGAATTTTTGAGAGTATATATATTGAATGGCTTTAACACTGTCAAGTTAGTATTTGTATTTGCAACTTTTGATTTTTAACTTACCTCTACATTTTGTATGATGGTTATATTTACATACAACCTCTTTTATTAGTCCTGAGAAAGGATATAAATTGATATAGACATGATTTACAAATTGGTTGTGTATCTACACCAGTTGGCCATTTTTTATTTGCCGAGACATCACATATTGTTTTTCTTTAAACACGTAAAAAATATTTATATATTTTGATATTCCACAAACACCATTTTACTACAAAAGGAATTAACCTAAAAATATAATTCTTCCAGAAAACTTGAATGTTCAATTTATTTTAGTTCAATCAATAGTTTGAATGAACCCATGATTCGATATATTCCTACATACAGTTCCTCTGACAATTGTTTTTTCATCAAAATTCCACGTGTTTTACAATTTTTATCAAACATGTTCAAATGATACTCATACAGATATTAACAGAAAACCAAGGTCTCATTAGAGAAAATTACTCAGCCTGCCTCGATAATATTCTTCATTTCACTTTGTATGGAAGGCAAAGTAGAAATATTTGAATAATGCGAACATGCCGAAGAGATGTATATGTTGTATAGAAACCTACTCCTACAGTATGTAAAACCACGACATAGAAAAGCAATGATTTATTCACAGCACATTGTGGTTGATATTTTGCCTTAAATGTCGCTCAATACGGTCACAATTCAAAGAGGCTTTCTCGTGAAGGATGAAACAAATGCCAGTGGAAAATGTTCTCCTTCCATGCTTATTCGTTAAAAAGAAGTGCCACTTGGGAAAATTTATCTCTTTCACGGAAAACAAGTTTCTTCACTCTTTTCGTGGAATAATATTAATAATAAAGTATAAACTTTAAAATAAAAACACTTGGCTTATGTTTCACAATATAAAAAATATTTAGATACTGTATTTAGCAGTAATGTAAAGTCGACATGTTTCGAGTTATGAACTCATTATCAAACTCGAAACATGTCGACTTCACATTACAATACAGTATCTAAATATTTTTTATATTGTGAAACATAAGCCAAGTGTTTTTATTTTAAAGTTTATACTTTATTCTTTATGATGTTTCACCAAGTGATGAGCGAGAATTCAATCTCAGTTATAATATTAATAGGTACAGAGGTCAAATTCACATTTGAAGATTTTCATTAATGGACTTTTGCATAATAATTCCATATTGAGAAATAATATAAATATATATATATATATATATATATATATATATATATATATATATATATATATATATATATATATTAAAAGAAATTAAATAATAAGAAAACAACTTGTCTAAAAAACCACAAAATGAAAATAACTTTTTATTCGACTAGTTTCGCCTGTTACAGCATTATCAAGACTGAATACATGTCGTCCATCGAATTTATTATATATATATATATATATATATATATATATATATATATATATATATATATATAAATATAATATGTAATTTAGTTATTGGGTAAAACAGCTCAAAGAGCTAGGAATTTGTGAATTCTTCTTTATTACATCAACGTTTTGGTCCAAACATTGGGACCCTCTTCAGGACTACTAAAAAATACAAAAACTATACAATAAATCACCATCCACTGACAATATGGGATTCCGACATACATAAAATGGGGATATCGATACTAGTGTAGCCCTTAAAATCTTACTACCATAACCATAAGTGGTAATCGCTTTCAAAAAACAAATTGAATCAGTCAAACAACTTGAAAACCTTCAATATTTTAACATGAAAACCAAAATACATCTAAATACACTAAGAAAACACAAATCAAGAATTTCAAGAAACTTTCTTAGCGCATTTAGATGTATTTTAGTTTTCATGTTCAGATATTGTAGGTTTTTAAGTTGTTTGACTGATTTAATTTATTTTTCGAGAGGGATTACCACTTATGGTTATGGTAGTGAGATTTTGAGGGGAATGTGTAGCGTAGTATCAATAATCTCATTTTATGTAAGTCGGAGTCCCATATTGTCAGTGGTTGCTGAGTTATTGTATATTTTTTGTATTTTGTAGTAGTCCTGAAGAAGGCCCCAATATTTGGACAGAAACGATGATGTTATAAAGAAGAGTTCTCAAATTTCTAACCCTTTGAGGGTGGGGTTCACCCAATAACTTAATTATAGTTTAATATTACGGAGTTATTTTTTCCCACTATATATATATATATATATATATATATATATATATATATATATATATATATATATAGTGGGGAAAAATAACTCCGTTGTATAAATATATATAAATATATATTTCTGGTGCTTTGTTTTACGATTCCAATGTTTGTTGAAGCTATAATATCCAACACTAATCACAGTTCAAACTATTACGTATAAATGGAAAAAAATCATGGTGTATTGCTTTTTTTATGATTTCCATATTCGGGTAGTTGGCATTCTCGGATAAAAATGATAACCATATCTCTTGAAACTATAAAGTACCTAATATTTATAAATTCAAAATTGCAGTGCATCAGAATGAAGCATTTTCATGTCACGCTCGAACTATACTAGTTACTCTCATCTAGTTGAAAGACTTTAAGTCGATTCAGAAGTTTGCAGACATTTTTGTACTCCAGAAGACGAAAATTTTAACGGAGATTTTACGCTCCATCTCATTGATTACTGGAAAATTGGAAATTAGAAATGGAAAAGTGGAGGAAATACTTAATTGCAGAACTTCCAAGTACGAGAAAATACAAATGGAGTTTATTCAACTCAACTTCTCTGTCTCTTTGCCTTCTTCGCTTCTG
Source organism: Cynegetis impunctata (assembly GCA_030704885.1). Lineage (NCBI taxonomy): Eukaryota > Metazoa > Arthropoda > Insecta > Coleoptera > Coccinellidae > Cynegetis > Cynegetis impunctata. The sequence goes on from JARQZK010000027.1 coordinate 47,806, forward strand.
GCTGATTCTTTGACATCATTGTTCCTAAATTTTCATAAGTATTTTATATCGAAACTGTTTGAATTTTCTTGATTCTTTTCTATATGTGTATCAAAATGGGCCACAATAATTGAGACCTTTTACCCACTAAAGAATAGCATGAATAGATACAGTGGCGTAACTACTGTCGATTTTGATGTGTTCCACCAGAAAAAATGGGCCCCTCTTCTTTATTGGACCCCCCCATCAATTTTACAAAAAAAAACGAATATTCTTTTGCGCTAAAATTTATTTATTCATACAATGCATATTCTTACTATTTTAGTACATTGAAAAGGCTTCATACATTACTAAAATCCTTGTTGCGAACTTTCATATTCGCGAATATTCTTCGTTTTCAATAGAAATAATGGCCAAAGAGCTCAACCTTTCTTGTCCCATAGTACTTCTGAGATAATTTTTGATCAGTTTCAATTTCGAAAAAGATCTTTCTGCGCTTACTACTGTGACAGGAATAGTTAGAAATAAATAACAAGCAGTTATTATTTCTGTAAAACTACTGCACGAAGAAAAATTTTGGATCAACAGGTGTTCAAACATTTCCTGAGTCGTTTTCAAACTCATCAAATCATTTTTGAAGCAAGTTCTGAACGATAACAATTGGTGAGGCAATTGATTTGAAACGTCTTCTGAATATTCAGTACAAAAATCTTCAAGGGGCCCCTTCAGAGCCGCGGGGCCCGTATTCCGTGGAACACGTTGAACACTGGTAGTTACGCCACTGAATAGATAAATGAGTGTTTTTAAATATTTATTTATGAATTATAATCAATCCTACACTTTAAAATAAAAGGTAATGTATGATAAAACACAGTAATTATAGTCATAACTTTATACTCATATGGAGTATCTCAGTAAAATTTAAAAACACTGGTACTTTTACCTGAATTTAGCATCACTATTCTAAACTACTAATGAATGATTTTCACAATTAATTCGGTAAGAATTTAATGACTGAACTCATAAGGATATTCAGAAATAAAAATACTTCTCGTCGAATTTCACACAATGTATTTAATTTATACAACCGGTTTCTACTACCCCATCATCTTCAAGTAAATGTAGACATATCAGGCATTCACCACATACAATTCTATATACCCCAGATTTTTTATATTTGTCTGTTTTTTGTTTGGCATTAAATGAAAGTTTGCTTGAGTTGAACCCACTCGAAAAGGATATTGTTTTATTAAATTTTGAAAAGTAGTTGCAAATATTATTCGGTAATTGGTCAATATAACTTATACTAGCATATTTTCTTTCTGGGTTTTCCATTATGGACTATAGTAACTGGGAAGTTTGTTTCTGCTCTTTACGATTGATAATTCTGTTTAAAAAATGTATAGGAATATTATTATTTGAAGTTATTTGTTTTATTGTACTAATTTCTATATTCTTAGTTAGAAAATAAATTGCTAGATTTGACAATATCAAAACAACATAATAAAATTTCATATAACATCTATAGAAAAGACATATTTACAGATGCAACTATTCCAATGAAGTCTTTCAACCATATAAATCACAAACTAGCAGCCTATAATTCAATGATTCGTCGAGATTTTTCCATCCCTCTATCAGATAAAGATTTCAATAGTGGATACGGCCACGATTTTCCAGCGTTTAATTCTTATCACCAAGTTATTTTTCTTTTCAGAACCTTAAGAAGGGTAATATTTCTTGCTATTATCAATTGATGACTATGCGATAGGTAAAAACAGAAATAGGTATACCTGTTATCAGTATATATAGGGAGGCCTCGGTAGACCAGCAGTAAGGTGAACCGCCTTATGCCGTTCGTAAACCGAGGATTGTGCGTTCGAGTCCCACCTCGCTCTTGGGTGTTGTCTATGTCCGGAATTTAGTGGTTATTTATGATTGAAAATTGCTGGGTAATGTACATAGTCTACAATCCCATTGGCCGTTCGGAACCGGCGTTAAACTGTAGGTCCCTCGAGTTAAAAAAAAAGTATAAGTAGGTAACAAGGGATGATTCAACCAATTACTTCATTTCGAATGCACGCAATAATGAGATCTGATCAGATTGAAACAGCTAAATGTAGTTGGTACTCGAGGTGAGGATTTTTTTATGTTGCTATTAATTATTATATATTATTATACAGCAAAAAAATCAAAAATCTCATACAATTATATACTATAGAACATTTCTTTGGTGATTTTCTATTATCAGAAAACAATAAAAATATTTTGCCCTTGTATACAAGCATCCGAACAATGATAATATTGTTATTTCGACATTTCCCAAATATACATACGGCTTTAGTGTCCACGCTGTTTGTGTACTCTGCTCATTATGACGTTTGAATAAGCACTTACCTGAAATTTCACCTAAATAAGCTTGTACCTGTACATCAATAGATATCATTTATGTTTTCTTAGTTGGCCGAAATGGCCTAAAACCGTAATGAAAATTCTGTTTCGTCATTGCTCAAATATACATAACTCTCTCGCTGTCGATATTGTTCGCTTGTTCCACTCATTGTAGTATTTAAATAATCCAATACTCAAAATTCCATCTAAACAAGCTTAAGACTGATGGTAAACATTTGGACAAGAAAGCGCACAATCGAATTGAAAATTTCCTCTTTTATATATTGCGTAAATATACGAACGTTCTTGTTATCGACGTTATTTGTTTATTTGCTCTACTTACGTCTTCGTTGTCTTTTCTATTCGTTGTAGGGTTTGAAATTATATGAAGACAAGAGTCGAAATACTCGCCAAATTTATTATTATTACGATGGTTCGTTCCAATAATTCGAGTAAAATTTCAATATATTTAAAAAATCGAACACTGACTATGAAAGGTGTAAATTTCGAAACTATACCATGTGATATCACAGCTTATACCTGTATCTAGTAAAATATTATATAAACTGCTAAACAAAAGCTTACAGCTTCTGTGTTTTGCAGAGAGATGTGTGGAGAGATTTGCATCACGGTAAAATTAAGCAGTATGCATTGAATTTTGGTGAAACAAAACATATATATATATATATATATATATATATATATATATATATATATATATATATATATATATATATATATATATATATACATATTTTGATAAAAATAAATATAGAAATGTTGTAATTTAATACAACAATTTTTTAGTATTGAGTAGTGTGAGTATTGAATTATTAATAAATATATTCTATCAGTGGAAGCATAGTTACCACAGGGCGCTCTATGCAAGCCTGAGCTTTGGAAGAATAGACCAATATATTGCACATTCCTAATTAATAGAGTAATGTGCAAGATATACAAATTAATAAAAAAGAAAATTATGCTCGCAGATGGATATATTGAATTATTTATAATTTTTATATGAAGTCATGTTCTAAATGAATTTTCTATAATTTTAAGCTCATGAATAGATTTCGAAAATATTAATGTAGAATCTTTTTTGGCATCTGATTTTTCATTGAAACTAAAAACTTGTTAACCAAAGAAACAATATAACTTTGTGATACTTTATTGGAATTCGATAAATTTTTATCTTTTTCCTTTGTTTCTACGAGGTGAAAATGCTTGAACCAATCATTTCAATTCGACGCCTCGCTATTCTAACATAATTACAAATTTATGAATAATTGATGAGAAAGTCTCGCTCAATATCTGGTGAAACACAACTCCAAAAATGAAACTGAACATCAACTTCCTATTATTTCATAAATAATTCCACATATCAGTCTGGTTATTATCTTCATTCTTAAGTGTAATAAAAATCTAAACTTAAATATGACAGCGTTCAACGTGGAGAATATCCAATTTTTTCACGTAACGAGATCATTTTTAAGAAGTTATTTCCGTCTAAAAACTATTTGGCCAGTTTCAAAAAATAAACATTTTAAAATTGAGTAAAACTTGTATCAAAAATGAATATATTAGTATTAAATGCAAACTTACTTTCTTGGAGAAGGAAACACTTGTCTTATAATGAGTTTACATAATGGCTGTATAGAAATAATTGTTTTATATATGAAAGATTTCGGTTTGTCAATTTTAAATAAACATTTTTCAAAAATTTAATTACTCAGCTTCGTGGCATCACAAAATTTGTTTTCACTGGTTTTGAGGCTCTCTTCTACTGAAATTGTTGATCACTTCATCAATATGATATTCAGACTTTTCGTCAATTGGAATTTTTCTGCAATAATATCTAGTTTTGATAATTATAAGTAAGAAATAATTGAAATGAAAGGAGAAATGAAAAGAACATTTAGTTTTAATAATAGCTAAATGTGAAACATTTCATCATTATGTTCAAACAATCAAATAGAATTCTGTATAATGATATTAAAGTTTAATAAATCAACATGGTATTTAGGCGCTCTATGCATTTTCAATTGTGAGAACAACAGTTCATTTAACCCCGATACAGTTCGACACAAAGGAGTGTATCGAAAACGAATAAAAACACCTGATATTTAATCATTCCAGCCATTCAATCGTATAAAAGCCTTCAATGGAATGAAAGTATAATATATCGACAGTTCAGAGAAAGTGAATGAAACAAATTTGTTAACTATATAATTACTATTTCTCATAATAGCTTCCTATTAAAAAATATTTCACATCACATTTATCTTCAGATATTTACAAAAATAGAAGTCTACGCAATAGAATACTATTGATAACAATTTCCAAAAATTTAAGGATTGTAATGCATCACGTACATTTTGAAGTACTACTATATCGTCAGATGACTAAATGGTAAATGGTACATTTAGAAATATTCCTATCAAAACACAACTATCTAGCAAGGAGTTGATATCTGCAAGTGTTGAACTAGTTCAAGAAGGGGTTACTTCTTAGTTCTAACTGATCATTTGAAAAGAAGAATTCGAACTTATTGATTTGTAAAGATTCTAGGAAGTTTATATATATATATATATATATATATATATATAAAATATATTTTTTTTTAACAATAACAGGACATTGAAGATAAATGGTTAGGTTAGGTTATTTAGGCTTGATATAGCCTTTTTGTATATATATATATATATATATATTTATTTATATATATATATATATATATATATATATATATATATATATATACTTATTTCCTTTTTTTCGGCAATAACAAGCCTTTTGAGTTCAAGAACCATTTATCTTCAATGGCCTGTTATTGTTAAAAAAAAAGACAAATAACTATGAATGAATGAAAATACGTTTATTAATTTTTCTAGGGGGACTAGCTGAATCATTCAATTGTGGAAAGTTATAAGGTTTCGCAACCTTCTTCAACCCTGGCTTTACTTAATTCATTTTCCTGACTGATCTGTTGAAACTGAAAGAAAGCGTGGATCTAGGTTTTTTTTTAGGAGAATTCTCTCCTATGTCTCACCATCTACCCTGATGGGTTTTTATCTATTACATTACCCAGCAGATCATTTCATACGTAGATATGTAATTTTAAATTGCAATATCTTATCCGGGATTCGAACCCGCTACCGTCTGTGCCCTAGACAATTTCCCAACCATCTGAATCACAGATAGTTGCGATCTGAAAAGAACTTCCAAGAGTAATTCTCTGGACAAATGTAACTATTTCAAATAGAATGGTATTCGCCAAATCGATTGGAATTGTTTTCATTAAGTCAATATTTCGGTGAATGTCAATGTCATCATTTTTCTGTAATTTCGTAATGAAATGAAACAATTTACCAAAGTAGTGCTGCGCTTGATAACAAAATTAAAATTGCCGAAATGAATGATATATTTGACGTTTAATGGAAGAGATAGTTCATGATGGTACAAGTTTCGTAGTTGGAAATCAATATGAATGCCGATCTCTTTCTATTATTTCACGTGATAAGATTGTTTGAACGAAAAAAGACCCAGAGATTATTAAATGATATTTTCTTTTATTAGAAAAGTGCCCATCCGTCTTTTGGTGAGCAAAACACCTGACTCTTAAATGCGGATATTATGATTCAATAAAGCAATAATACAGAGTGTTCATTATAAAACTTCCTTAACAAATCTGTATGAACAGTTCTGAAAATTTGTTTGAAGCAAAAAATATTTGAGACACCAGTTATATGAATGACCATTAGATAACAGAAATTTACTTCTTTATTTCAAGAGGACTCGTGGAAGGAGAAATTGTACTTTTTTGTTAGCTTTCAACTAAAGCTTATTCAAAATATGGAATTATATATATATATATATATATATATATATATATTTATATATATTTATATACATATATATATATATATATATATATATATATATATATATATATATATATATATATTATTTTTTTTTTTTGATTTGTTCTTAGACTGAAAATAAAATATAGCATATGTGACTGTAAATATTTCATTTTTTCAGTGGAGTTCAGATGTAACTCAACGTACATTTAAAGTAAAAGTAATACAAGACCGATGATACAGTTTTATTTTATATATGAATGGAACACAGGAAAAGAGCAAGAGAATTTCTCTTGAACAAAAATAAGACAAAAAGTTCTAATAGAACTCTTATTTACATCAAATTTCTTTTTTGCTCATTATTTTTTCAATTACTTACATTAAATACGAAAAATAATGAACGCAGGACTGGCTCCGCAAAATTATACTGTACGCGTTTAATTTCTGTGGATGTTATTGTGCTTTTCAAAGAATATTGTTGATTCATTATATTGAATACCTTGTTTGTGGGAAACATTAGTACCTACATATGTTAGAATGAATTTGCATTATCTACCATCTATCTATTTGTCACCAACTGTCAAAAAATTACACAAGTTTCGAAGTGATATGAAATAGTACGATTCAATTTTAAACAATTTTATTCAGATAGTTCACTTTATTTAATCGCTGGTCATTGTTCATATTCTCATTATTCATTTGGGTTTGTCGTATAGAATAATAGTTCTCGTTCAGATTATTACGAAATTACGCAGCTTTCACTTCATTACAACCTAATCTCTCAAAATACCTGGACCACCTTCTATCAGAAACTTTTTAACTTCCTAGAACTCACATAATTGAGATCGATGTCTGAATCGACAGCTTATACTGTTCGAAAAATTATTCGATGTCTATTGAATTCAAAAAAGTTCCCAATTATTCAGCCGCTGAAGAAATTGCCTCGTTAGATATTGAAAATGGAGTAAATGTAGGATAAAAATTCCCATTATATAATTGGTTCCCTGTTCAATTCAAGACTGTATGATGTGGGGGATACGAAGATCTATATTGTTATCTGAATAGCGTTTGCTGAAACTCAGCGTTTCTGCACGAAAAAGAAGTCAATTATCGTGAAAAAAATGTTCGAAATAGCATAATATTATTGTTGTCATGTTGGTACACATCAGAAAACCGGGGCAGATTGAGTTGAGAACTTAGAGAGTTCTTAACTTAATCTGCCGATGATGCTTTAGTGACCGAAATTGCAATCGCAGTTTTATATTTTTCAAATTATTTTTGTGATAATAAACTTAGTAAATTCAAGTCTTGTTTTTGTTCATCTTTTATAAAGGTCTATTCAATATAACTTATTAGAGCAAAAAAAACTAAAAATAAATTTGTTATAAAACGTATATATGATTTTTTCGTTTATCACAAAAATTTTTTTTTCATAGAACCAATTATCACTACATATTTTTTCTCGTGTATTAGACTGAAAGTAGGACTAAGATACTGTATTTTCGCACATATCAACTGTAGAAGAGATTTCTTCGTAGACATATGGGTTTGGAGAGCAACGAGATTTCTGTAGATAGACAGATAGATAGATGTTTGTTGAAACTGTACATCAACACAAAGTTGTTATCACAGAGTATAGCATTCTTCTAAGAATAGCTGACAATAAATTATAAAGTTATGAAATATATGCCTTAATACTATTTTTAAATATAGGAAAAGAATCACATAAACAATTTTTTTTTGGTAAATTATTATTAGCTCCTTTGAAGCTGGGTCGCTTTATTTCAAATACTGATTTAATTTCATCATTTAGTGCGTAACAGTCTTTATTTCTTGTGTCGTATCTGTGTTAAATTCTTTCGAATACAACACTACTCTTCAGTGTTTTAAATTGAATAAATTTTATTGCCCTATTTTGTCTTTGCAGGCAGTTATTTTGAATTGGGTTGTGTTACCCCATAATGCAATTAGATAGCTGAAGACACTGTTTACCTGTTCGTTGTAGAATATAACTTTGGTTTTATCACTAAAAAGTACATTTATTTTTTTCACACAGTTGATGAGGCCACTCAGTCTATTGAAAATTCTGTCTATATGATATCCCCAGTCCAATTTTTCATCGATTGTGAGTCCAAGATATGTATGATAAGCGACTTTCTTAATGATTTTATTGTTTATTTTTATATTGAAAATTTTATCCATTTTATCACGTCATTTTGGGGAGAACAACATATACAATGTTTTTTCTTCATTAATAATTAATTTATTATGAATGAGCCATTCTGACAGCATCTTCAATACTTCATTCACATTTTTTGGGAGTTGTTCTGGATTTTTATTGTGTAGCATGAGAATAGTGTCATCTGCAAACAGATGCAACAGAACAATCTGTATTTCTATCTATAAAGTAGGTTATAATTTCTGTAGTTATTCAGTTAAGGGGCTACAGTCTTTTTCTTCATAGACCACTGTAGATTTGTCATATAGCATATGGTAACACACGTGTTTTATTCTTTCCTGAAATATGTGTTAGGGAGGCGGGCAGCTTGAGTTTGGGATCAACTTCTTCAGCCAGATCAGAGGGTACATTTACTAATTGCATCAGCAAAATGAATGAATATTGCTCGATAAATGGCCTTATTCTCAATGAGAATAAAACAACTCTGTTAATGTTTACTCCAAATGGCACAAATATGTGCCTCAGTCCATTGGTTAGATTGCCAGGTGCTGAGTCTCTGGGTCTGTCTGATGAAGTGAAGTTTTTGGGTGTTACGATGGATGATCATTTAAACGGGAAAAATCATGTAGCGGTATTGAGCGGTAAACTCTCTTCGTTAAATTTTGCAATAAGGCAACTTAAGAACTATTGTGACCTGAATATCTTAAAGATGTATTATTATGCTTCAGTCAACTCGGCGCTGGAATATGGTATACTTTGTTGGGGAAATAGTACCAATGCGGATTATGTTTTTAAAATTCAAAAGAGAATTATTCGTTCAATTTTTGGTCTCACTAGATTAACGTCATGTCGTAATTTTTATAAGAGTAATTTTTTAACTGTACCCTGTATGTTTATTTATGCTTGTGTGATCTATATTAAAAGAAATTTATCTTCTTTGGTTAGCTGTAGTGATGTGAATCAATATAGTACAAGGAGGTCTACCTCGCAGTTGCTTCATGTACCTTTTACACGTTTAACTCAAGTACAAAGGAGCTGCAATGTATTGGGTATAAAAATATTCAACCACCTACCCCACAGAATTAGAAAAATCGATAATCTTAGGCCTTTCAAATCAGCTGTTGGATCACTACTTTTAGATAGAGTATTTTATTCCGTTGACGAATATTTTACAGAAGTATTAATGTGATTTTGTGATGTTCTTTTGTTAGTATTTGTAATGATATGTATACTATTTCATTGTAAATACCTGTACAGTGTCACATTAGTATGTGCAATTTTTCTGTTGACACTTTCCCATATTACTTTTATGTAATCAGAGGAAATAAAACTTATTATTATTATTATTATTATTATTATTTATATGTACAAGTGCATCAAGGATAGGCGAGACGGGATATTTATGGAACATAGGAAGTGTGACTAGGGTTCAGAGGATTAATACTGGCCCAGCATTCGCCTTCTAAGTTTGCAAGCAGTGACTTACATTACCATGAGGAAATCTCTGAAAAAAACTCATGGCAGACCAATCGGCCCCGGGGTTTGAACCCGAGACCTCCCAAATACTAGCCAGCGTACCTAAGTACTCGACCTACTAGCTTGGTTGAGTCGCCGGTTTAGTTTTTTATTCTAGTACGGTCATGCATATTCCCACTTTTTTAGTGCTTAAAACCCCCAAATATGAAATAACTCCGCCTCGCAAAGTTGAAACGCTTTATTATTCAATGAACAGTCATTCTAATCAAGTTATGTAAATTGGCCATCTAAGCGAGGTAAGATGCAAATATCTTCTCGTTCCTCGATATCAGGATTAAGTATGTTGATTGTTCGCCATTTCCCTAATTTGAAAGCAAAAACTTCTCGTTCAACACTCATCGAGAATGAAGCACTCGAAAATGTATAGATGAATTGAATAGGTACGGTTTATTAGCTGGAAATTAAAGAAATCATATTATTCTTGATTTAAGCTCAGAATCTATATTTTACAAATAATCAATTTGGCAAATGTGATCTGCTTTTTGTTTTCGAAACTATCTAGATTTAAATAAATGGGGTGAATAATTATTTTGATACAAGTTTGATAGATAAAATGATAAAGAAGGAACGTATAGTCAACTAGCGTACAACAGCATATAGCCTCAATCGAAAGTAGAAAAATCTAAAAAATCTTCAACATATTTTGGTTCCCTTACAGAAAAAGATGCTTATGTCATACCTAAATGTAATACTAAAATAACTTTCAAACCGTTCATCGTTCAAGACAAGATTCAAAGAACACCAACAATCTTTTTTGAATAATAAAACGGATTTCAAATCATTGCCGTGAAAACCACCACTGACAACCACCGTGAAAACCATCACTAGATAACTTCCAAATTATGCAGAAATTACCGAAAGGAACTAAACCAACTTACTTAGAATCATAAAAAATTTTTGTACTCAATCATAATGCAAAAGATATCTTACTGAACGACCAAATTGACTTGATATATTCTCCTATATTTAGTGTATACAAACAATAATGATTTTTCTAAGAATATTTCATTGTACCACTTTGTGAAATCCACTTCGATTAGCTTTCTTGAAATATGTTCCTATTTTTGTGATATTAAACGTAGTAAATTCAAGTTAAGTTTTTGTTCATCATGTTAAATTATCACGTAGTAACGGCGGATTCCATCTATTATTTATAGAAGGTTCAGAACTAAATACAGTTTGTGTAGTCTCATAGGGTAGGCGACTGGAAAGATATTGAAAAATTCTTCTCATTGTAAATGTAGCTCAAATTATTCATTCGCTTCTTCAGAAAAATAGACAGGCACTAATCTACAGATTATCCAAGATAATCGTTTGGAAAAGCGTATCAGGAAGATTCAGACATTTTAACTACAAGAAAGAAAGGAGTGGAACAGAAGCGAAATATTTGATATGTTGACTTTCTTGACTTGGTCATTAATTTTAAGCTTTCGCTCTCTTTGTGGACATGAATAACCTATTTGAACGAGGCCTGGGTATCTCAACGGTAAAGTTTATAATTTGTATACCGAGAACGTGGTTTCGAGTCCAACCTTGCTCTTGGGTGTTGTATATGTCCCAAGAGATTTAGTGGTTTAAAAATTTGTATATGTTAGGTAAAAACATAGATTAAAGTTCATTCGACATTCGGAAATGACGTGAAATTATAGGTCCCTTATGAGATCAAGAAAATACCTATTTGATGGACGTAATTGAAATGTCGACTACAGCTATATTGTATAATTATGGTAAGTCATATCAGATATATTTCCATGATTTGTCAAAAATTTGTTTCTAATATTGAATCCAACATTGATGAACCTGAAAAGGCTGGAAATAATTCATTTTACTGAAAAAAATCTCGCAAAGTGCATCGTGTAGGTACTGAAGAACCACGCTTGACGAAAAAACAAGAAATATCGACTTGAAAAGAAGGTGGTTGAAAAAATTTACCCTAATTTTGATGGTTTACTTCTGCCTCGAAAGCAAACCTAGATACAAAGTTTCAGCTCAAATGGTTTCATAGAAGCCGGTGAAAATACCAAATTAGTTCATATCAAATTTAGTTTGTTCAACAGGTTCACTAGGAAACTGTTTTCTTATATTTCTCATAACAATATGTATAATAGATTCGTTCAAAGATAAGAAACTCACAAAGTATAGTAAATAAGATCATAATATCGATGTCTGATACCCAAACCCAGTAAACGTATCCATCTTCTCAACTTCATCAATTTTTTCATATACCAGCTCGGAGATTGTGTGTTCTACCCATTATGATTAAGCTAGATATTTGATTGCAGATGTAACTAAACACCATAAGATATGCCCAAGATATAGAATTACTAATTAGAGAATGTTAAATGCGAAGTCAATTAACTGGATAACTTTCCAACAGATTCATTTTGTCTCCTTTTTTGCAAATATGTAGGATTTTAAGATCCTCTATTGTGATTTTATGCCTTGAAGGTTTAATGTGTATCGGAAAAATATGTTCTTTAAAACTATATTCAAAATTTCACCTGGTTTGTCCAATGTACGCCGTTGGGGATTCACCACATTCAATTCTGTAACCTCAGATTTTTTGTATTTGTCTGTTTTTTTTGGCATTAAATAATAGTTTGCTTAAGTTCAACCCACTTGAAAAGGATGTTGTTATATCAAATTTTGGAAAGTAGTTGCAAATATTATTCTATTAGTGGTCAGTATAACTTATAATAGCGTATCTTCTTTCTGGGTTCTCCATTATGGAGTATAGTAACCAGGAAGTTTGTTTCTGCTTTTTACGATTCATAATTCGGTTTAAAAATTGTATAGGAATATTACTGTTTGAAGCTATTCGTTTTATTATAGTTATTTCTATATTGAAATCTTTATCTGATAGAGCTATGGAAAAGCTCGGTGAATCATTGTCTATTTGAACCTTGAAGTCTTAATAAAATATAGATATTTCTTATAATTTCAATTTGAAGCTTTCATCAAAATCATGTTTCTTCCCATTTCGGTCATAACACTATTTGGAGAAAGAACGACAAAAAAATTGGATCGTTAACAGTGATAACCTATGAATGCAAGATGTAGAATCGCGATCATTTTCATCTGAAAGCCATTTTTCTCCCCAATATGTTCCAAATTGCTGAATTGATTTCAGATTGATGGATTGCAGCTCGCCCAATCTCGGAGACCAGGTGTCAATTAGTGCGGGCATACCTTGTCGGTCAATTTATGTTGTCAATAATTGTCATTCAATTCAAGTTTTATCCCTTTACTCAATCAAACGGTAATCGCCAAATATTATGGTTTAAAAGCTGTTAATTTGATTGAGATATATTCAGCGCTGATTGAAGAGCTTAGCTGATTTATTATTTATACGTGAAATGGTGCGAATAATAACCTCAATTGATGTAACTATGGTTACAATTCGCAAATCCTTGCTTCTATATATCAACACTTTTGCATATTTCATGCCATCGTTTCTCCAATTGGAAATATACTATTTGATGGGATAAATAAGCAGACAATTTCATTCCAATCATTTTTGTTGGACTATGAATGGAATTAATTATGGCTTGAAAAACCACGCTTCAAAAGCATACCGAAATAAAAATTTGAAAATATATTTTATTGAAAAAAAAAACACGCCATTATATGCTACCAAGGCAGTGTCATATAGTGCTAGTTTCATCAATTTTTGCATGGGATATATGCTACTTGATAATATACTGGAAAAATTGTCGATGTGTGATGACCATAGAAGGTTTTCCTAGAATATGATACCTAGGAATTTAAAATCTTTTGGAAAACAATGTCGTTTTTACTTTGTCAAGATACTATTCAGTCTTATCGATCCATTGCTATGCGCGTTGGACATAGTTGCTACTTTTGAAGTCTAGTATTCAATATTTTTGAATTTAACAAGATTGAATCATTTGGGAATGAAAATATTTAACCACTGTTACCTGTTCTAGGATGTTATTTACGTATATGAGAAAGAGAAGGGGGCCAAAAATTGAACCTTGTGGTACTCCTTTCGTAATAAGTATCCACTCTGATATTTAGAGTAAGCGCTTTTGAGTTGATGAATGTGGAAGGAAGGGCAAAATACCTAGTTCCTATGTTCATGTTGTCCACCAGAGAACATTATGATGTTATTCTTCTGCCTATTCAATACTGTGGATAGTAAAAAGAAGAACCTATAGTTTTTAATAAGGATGAAAACTATCGATAGTTTTCGACAGTAGTGGGCTGAACAAAATAATAATTATTTTCTTATATACAAGTAAAGTAGTGAAATTATCATGAAAATAATATAATATTGAAGAACTGCCATATATTACTTTTAGCCATACGCTGACCTAGTGCGAAATTTCCATATAAATAAAAATATAATTACATCAATAGATAATATTTCAAATGTTAAAAATGAATACTATCCACTGCGTTCAAATATGTAGATATGTAGATATAAACCTTTTGTAGTAACCAGTTAACAGTATTCAAGCGTGAATAATTTATGTATTTTATTTTTAGATAATATACTATTGATCTGGAATCCACCAGTCAATTACATTACAATGAGGTGTTATGGATATTTCGTTGTCATTTCAGAATATTATCTGAAATAATCTATGAAATTCATCGAAATTTAACATCCCTGGATATGGTGAGCACGCACGTTGTAGACCACCAAAATAATCAAAAATATGTGACTAAATATGGAAGTTAATTATTTAGGAATTTCGTGACCTTAATGAAAATTTCAACAAATTTACAATGCGGTTTATACATTCATTTTATTTATTCCACTGTTTGAACTGTACTGTATTACGAGAAGAAAAATACCTGAATGAGCAGTTAGATAATTGAATTGAATTGGCATTGACTTGGGTTCATATTCATAACTTTATCAAGAAATAAAAAAAAACTAATTTTTCACAGGTTGAAATAAAAATCTATTGAGTAAGTGCGTTTCGTCATAACATTATTATAGTTTAGTACGAGATGAAGTCAATGTTATGACGAAACGCGTCTACTCAATAGATTTTTATTCCAACCTGTGGAAAGTTAGTTTTTTTTCTTTCTCTATAAAGTTAGATAATTTTGTTTTCTGAATGAAAAATATGCCAATTACTTCGAATCGTTTAATTACATGGTTATCATCTTCAGAATTATTGAAATTCAAACTAAATATACATGAATCGGAATTATAAAAATTTAAATAAAATCAGGGTATGTAAGGTGTTCACAAAAGATCTTATGTTACCTCAGTGTGAGGATTGCAATCCCATTTCAAAATAAATTGCACTTAATATACACAACTGTTTCATTTTCGTCATAAAAAAAAGTATATGCTCTAGTTGTAGACAATTCTTTTTGGTTTTTTAACTAACCACATCACTGAAAGAAATTATTCTTTTCCAGTGATTATTTATTTTTAGATTTGTAGGTTCACAGAAATGAAGAAGAATACCAATATAAATAAGAATTATTCAATTATGAAAACGTTTTCTATATATGAGACCGTTACTTGGTTAACAATATTTTTCATTAATATATATATTATATATATATATTCATATATATATATATATATATATATATATATATATATATATATATAAATTAAATAGAAATTAGAGCATTTGTTTCCTATTTTAGTTATCATAAGACACTCGTGTCATTTGTTCAAAGTTAAAACATAATATGTGTTATAATATATCTTAAATATGTAATATATGAAACGTAATATTTTGCATTGAAATATAAAATAATTTTTGAGCTTGGTAAAATATTATAACAATAATAAACCTCATAATTATCGTAATAGTCATAATACACTATATTTATCTAATTCTCTCGTAGGCTACTTTTTTGTTTCACTTCTGCAGTTTCACTTTTGCAGTGTGTGTGAATTACACACATACACTCTTTTTCATCTATTTGTGACATAATACATTTCGACGATGAAAATAGTAGTGAATATTTCAGCTCGAAATGTATAAAATCATTACGGAGTTTGTTATGAATATTTGATAAAACTTTTTTGGATTATTCACCCACGTAGCGTAGTTTCATATAACTGAAGAGAATTATTCATGAAATTTCTCTATTATAATGAATGTGATCAAAGTTTTTCAAGCTCAATAGTCAAGTTATCAGCCATTGGCTTTCTTCATTTTTAAATTAGGAAATGTAAATTTTTTGTGGTCGGTTAAATATTCGGAATTCTTTATTGTATTATAATTCGACCATATTTTTCACCACAAATTTTCATTTTATGAAAACATTTATAAATCCTTTTGGAAAATTGATGAAGTAGTTGTCTTGAAGCAATAATAGTTCATATTTTATACAAATTCAACCATATTCTTGTAATAATTATTAAAATGAATTGAATATAGTATATGTCAAAACAATATTGATAAATGAGTATATCTCAATAAAATTTTTGGCTGATAAAATTTTCAGTAATGATACCTATGTTAATACGTGATAGAAAAAAATTGCAGCATGGATAAAATAATATTTCTATGTAACGGTTTGAGCAACCATCATTGTTTGTTCTCAAATGAATTGAGGGAGTTATAGCAACTTTTCTATGTAAGTTGTGGTTCACATTTTGCCACAAACTCAAGCAATTATTTTTTATACAAGCGGAGCTTGTAATCTGAAAATTAATTTAAATGTAATTTTCTCGATAACTGTTGCATTTAAATTGTTTTGTACTATGCTCAGAATTAATTCTTTCTGTTTCACAAATGAATGTGGTAATTTAATTTCCCAACATTCCATTATCTGCCTGCCAAGGGATGCTAATTTTAGGAGTTGTTTAAGGAAAATTACTTCAACCCTACGTTAGCACCTATTGACTCATCTTAGCTTGATTTTCACACTACACTGCAACTGAAAACTTCAAGCCAGGTAGATAATTATCCCCAATTCAAAACTTTCAGATCTCTTCAGTATCTTTCCAAATGCCTACATTACAGAGCTATTCATTGAAACAGTTCGACACAATTGCTTTGAGAAATGTCAATTCCTCAAAAAAAAAACTATTTCTGGATTGGTTTTACGAATCTGCAGAGTCCACCACTTTGAATGTAATAAAAACTATGACACTCTTAAATAACAATTTTTGGAATTTTTAATTTTTTTTCTTTTTCTTTTTTGTTAGCAGTTAAACATTTGAATTCATTGATAACCTTTCATGGTTTTCATGAGGAGTCGTTATTTTATCAGTATATACCAATGATTTTCTAGATCAACTTTTGTATATATAGATGTTTTAATAAGAAGTTTCTAAAATATTTTTTGTAGTTTAACAGCTATAAAATGCTGTATATTCGTTACCGCATCACGTGAGGAAAGCTAGACCAACTAGTCAATTTTTTTGAACATGCGTTTTATGATATTCTTAGCCCAGTTCAAACTGGAAAAAAAATCGGATAAGTTTTCCAGAAATTTTCGAATTTCAGTGAAAACTGAACGACTTTTTCTACAATGTAGTGCCAAAAAGGCATCACTTAAGAAAACCTGAACTGATTTCAAATATTTGTGATAATTTCGAATTGATTGGGCCGTTACATGATATAAATTAATAAACTTATTTCGGTGGAACTTCACCTTCTTCAGATGCTAAATGCAAACTAAATAAGTTTCTCAGTTATATCGAATACAAGAAATAAATAGATGAAAAATAGTAAAGAAAGAGTAAATGGAAGGATTGTTAGAAATAATTGGTGAAAAAGGAAAAACCAATTATAAACTGCTAGTCAGGTAGTTCGGTAATTTTGAAAAAGATTCAGAAGGGGGCTTGTAGTATAATCCATTTGGCTATTCAATAGGAGACCTGAATGTTTGTATTCATTCATCTGAAATGATTTTAGAAAATTTAGTTTTATTCCCTTACTTTCACCATAATATTTCAAAGTCAAAATTGAATGTGTGATTTTCTTGGATTAAATGGTTTGCATAATGTAAATCCGACTTTTGATTAACAAAGCTACGTTTATGTTCTGACATTCTGGTCTGAAAACTTCTGAAAGTTCTACCAATTTAAAACTTAGTTCCACAGTCATTTTTTGTTTAGTATAACTTTTTAATTAGAGATCAAAAAAGAAACTAAAAATAGTTTTGTTACAAAATGTATAAACGATCTTTCCGTTCATAAAAAAAAAACCAATTCTCAATAATTGAAAATTTTGACCTTCTAGATGACTTATATCGATCTATTTATGAACGAGGTAACAAGGTAAGATTTTCAACCTCTCCATGTTTATGAGAAATTCTAACTGAATTTCACATCAATTTCGTGACTGGTAGAATGACTGGATGCAAAACGGAACTCACCTATGAAACGATACGCTTTTTACTTTCGAGATTTGGTTTATCGCTGCGGATTTAAATTGCGGAATCGATTGCATATTCCGAGGTATATTTCGTCCGAAAACGGTGCTTTGGAAATCTGCATCGAAGGGTTCAGCCCCCTCGTAACTAACACGCTTTATACATGGTCATCTCGTGAATAACGCTAGCTAGTTTATGAATATTTCAAAAAAAGATTGGCTCACTACCAGAACATCTACAGAGAGTTACTCTCAGCCCATATTTAACGGGTCATTTACCGAGACGAATCATTTATAAATGAAAATAACTGATCAATTAATTTTCGAATATTATTCAGAGTTTACTAGGTAATTTGAATTGAAGAAACTGTGCAAGTATTAATAGCAATGGTACTACAACTTTTGAGTGACATATTGATTAAATGTTAAATTGATTGAGTATGAGAAAAATATGTCAAGTTGTATTCGAATTATTCAAATGCATTTTCATAAAAACAGTTTTCAAAATGACAAAACAACAACTTTTTAATAAAATCGGTTCGAAACTCAAAAGGTATGTTATTGCTGAGAAAAAACAAATATATATGTATATATATATATATTTATATATAATATATATATATATATATATATATATATATATATATATATATATATATATATATATATATATATATATATATATAATAATGATAATTTTATTTGTTCACCCACAGTACAATACTCTACACTGAAAGTAGTATAATAATAAACAGAATTTTCGTTTGAAAACTAAGGAATCAAACAAAAAACCTCAATAAAAAAACAAAATTAGAAGCAAATTAATCCCTCTCAAGTAAATGCTTTTGTGAGAGTTTTGCTTTTTCTCCATATCGTTTCCTTCTTTCTTCGTGTATATTTCTTCTTTTTTCACCAATAGATGCAAATTCATAGTATCTTGTCTACCTCTGTTTTAGACATATTCCGCAACAAATTCATTGTTTGTCTATTGAAAGAGTACAGAGTCTTTATATCTTCTATCTGCATGGAAACGACATCATAGATTTACCGTATCAAATAATTGTAGTGACGCTGTTCAATTTGTCTCTGCACCTTTGGCTGAAAGGAAAGTTTATCTTTGTTTCTTGTGTCATGTTCACGAACAGGATGGAAAACATTCATTTGAAATGTCCTATAATAATATATCAACGACCGATGGAAGTATAATTTTCTTATATCTGAACTTAATTGTCTTTATGAACTTTATCGCTTGGGTACCATTTACTCTCTTTCTACACAATTCAAAGTAACCACTTTTGAATATTACTCTTATTCTTCGTATGTGAATCCAATAAGTCACCCCAGGCTACAAATCCATACATAAGGAGTCAATGAATCAATGCAAAATACAAAATTTTTTTTTCCGGTACCTGCAGAAAACCTGACATGAATCTAAACCGAGGCACCATACATGCTTATATATATATATATATATATATATATATATATATATATATATATATATATATATATATATATATATACACATATACACCACTGTTGTAGAGTAGATATCTTCATATCAGGAGGTACGTGTTTGAGCGACGAATTTCTGCATTTTCAGTCTAAGCGGTGAATTGTTGTTTCCCAATATCTTTGGTGGGATGGCGCTCTGGATTGTTATTCATCCATTGTTACTGACCACGATTTGTATTGGGGAACAATTAGAGATTTGTTAATTCACTCCGAGTCAAATAAGCTGCACTGATGAGATCTAATAATATCGAAACAGCTGTATGCAGATTTTGAGTCAGGGTGACTTGACAATTTCTATAATTCACCGTTCGATTGTGAATGCAGATTTTCCGTTGCTGAATACGTATAACCAGCTTCCTTGGAAAGTTGTTTGATAATTTTTTTAAAAAATATATATATATATATATATATATATATATATATATTTTATATATTTTATCTCTATGTGTATATTTATATATATATATATATATATATATATATATATATATATATATATATATATATATATATTCATTCGAATTGTTGTTGCCTGTGAACTATTTCTAATCTTTTGATAATTATTAGCAATAACAGGCTTGTTGAATCTCAAAAAACTCGATTTTATTAAAAAGTTGACGTTTCGCCACGACGACATTCGTGGTTTTTGAAAAAAGTTTTGATAAACCCACGAATGTCGTTGCGAAACGTCAACTTTTTAATAAAATTGAAATCTTTGAGATTCAACAAGCCTGTTATTGCTAATAATTATCAAAAGATTTTATATATATATATATATATATATATATATATATATATATATATATATATATATATATATATATATATATATATATATATATATATATATATATGAAAAACTTGGTTCTCGGGATGAACCGCGTAAAAGATTTGAAAAATCTCGACGTTTCGGCTCCTTTTGCGAAGCCATCTTCAGGAGAATTAGAAGGGAAAAATCTTGTTCAACAAGAACATACGCAAACACACAAACATCAGCCCACCTCTACCACGTTCCAATCCCACTGACCAAGAATCTACACCTAAATTATTCCTTCCTTACATCAAAGGAGTAACAGATAAGATCGCAAGATCTCTCAAAAACACAAACATCAAAACAATATTCACCACCCAACAAAAACTCTCCCATCTAATCAGATCCGTCAAGGATAAAATTCCTAAAATCACGGTGTTCATGAAATTCCCTGTTCCAATTGTCCTCGTTCTTATATAGGACAAACGAACCGACGAATTCAGGTCCGTGCCAAGGAACATTCACTTTCAGTAAGACATTCAGATATCACCAACGCCCTTTCCCAACATCACACCCAAACAGGCCACATTATCGATTTCCCCAATACAAGAACTATTGCTCCCGTCCGATCATTCAAATCCCGAATATTTCGTGAAGCTGTAGAAATAGAAGAACGTCCAAATTGTTTGAACACCAGAGATGACAGTCACAGACTCCCATCAGCATGGAAGCCGCTTCTCAGTGGTCGCCGTGTCACACCCAATCGGAGTGCATCCCGCACTGATACCGTGCGTGAATACCCCATTGACGTCAATACTACGTCAATAACTACGTCAATAGAGTACCCGCCCCCCTTCCCTATAAATACGGCCACGCGGCGATCGGCCCGTCAGTTGACTCTGAAGAGTAGGCAGGTTGAGACTTCAGAGTTGACAGGAAGCAGTACGGTTAGTGGAGTAGGCAGTTTGAGACCACGCAATCGTATTATTTACGATTCCTCCTAATTCGATTCGTGGAGTAGGCAGATTGAGGCCACGTATCTGAATTATTTTCCCTTCTAATTCTCCTGAAGATGGCTTCGCAAAAGGAGCCGAAACGTCGAGATTTTTCAAATCTATTACGCGGTTCATCCCGAGAACCAAGTTTTTCAAATACTTTCGACCGCGGAAATCTTTCTGAACATATATATATATATATATATATATATATATATATATATATATATATATATATATACATATATATATATATATATATATATATATATATATATATATATATATATATATATATATATATATATAAAACAAGCACGAAATATCCAAACAGGAAATTAGCTATAGATTGTGGGCGATTTGATCATGAGCTTTATAGAGATCGATATATCGAACAAACTAGAGTTCAGCGACGCTAATTCTGTGGTAGGAAAGAAAAAACTTGTGAGAAATAAATAGCGCGAAATGTAGTATGTATAGTTCAACTTCAGTAAGTCAATTTGCCTCCATCGAATTTGCAATTTAAATGAAGAACAATTTAAAAGCATTTCTAAATTGTGTCGAATATAAAAGATAGTCTCATACCTAATACGAAATATTTGTACTTAAAGTATTAAAAAAAGGCCTATGAAGAGAAGAAAAATTTCTATCATGAACTTATATATGTATATAAAATTAATAACCTTAGTTCGCTGTAAACTGTGTATATATGTCCTAATAATTTCTATAATAACGAATTTTTTTGATATTGAGAATTGATTCGATATAGTGAAATATTTCGAAAGCAAATAGTTTTCAAATCAAATCAAATTGAAATATGCTTATTTGTCTTTGAAATTATACAATTTATTGACATAAACAATGTAAAACATCAAACCACATTTCCATACAAAATATATACAATCTTTATATTATTAACAATAGAACCGAGAGTGTCGAAATATTTTTAATTTTTTTAAAATCGAAGTTGATGCCTGTGCTATTCAATTTGGTTATATTTATCAATCAATGCTTCGAATCTTAGTCCCTATAGGCTATAAACTCAATTTATTAGAAGTTCTTGAAATGAATAGTATGAAACAATCCAATAATTTGTTAAATGACTAATTAGATATGAATAGTTTACCGTTGTTAAATCTTTTCTAGATGCAATATTGAATATTTGTGCCTATTGTGTTTTCCCAAGTCATTAACAGTTTGTACTTTCTACCTTTTAAGTGATTACATACAGGTTTTCCCCAGTCTTATTGTATATTCCCTCATTTCATCTATCAATATTCTCGTTGTAAAAGTTGGTATGTATTATACATCTGAATAAGCCACTGTGTATTGGAGAAACAATTGTCATGTTAACAAAATATAGTGAAAATCAAAAACTGTGAGGTTTTATTTACAATATAATTGAGACATCTCCTATTTTCAAGGAATCGTTTCTGCCAGCAATTTTATTTTGAGTTTCTCATTGACGATTTCGTAGTTAAAGGGTAGAGAAATTCCATTATGTTCTACTTCGCTTGGAAAACAAAGTATAAAACCCAAAGTGGATGATTCGCATATTTTAAGTCCGGAACTTTCGTGTCACCGCAATTTCACTACCTTTAATCATGATTGATTGCCTTTACTCCCTCTCAGTGAGGAAAGATAATGTTATTTGATTCCCTGTGAAAAAATTTGTTTCTTCCTCAGACAATGAATATGCATCACTTTTGTATCAGGTTTTTGTTGAAATTAAATTACGATATACCTATATATATATAAATATATATATATATATATATATATATATATATATATATATATATATATATATATATATTATATATATATATATATATATTTTAATAAAATCGAGTTTTTTGAGATTCAACAAGCCTGTTATTGCTAATAATTATCAAAAGATTATATATATATATATATATATATATATATATATATATATATATATATATATATATATATATATATATATATATATATGAAAAACTTGGTTCTCGGGACGAATCGCGTAAAAGATTCGAAAAAAAAAATCTGGGATTACTCCCCTTCTCATTCTCCTGAAGATGGATTCAAAAAAGAGCCGAAACGTCGAGATTTTTCGAATCTTTTACGCGGTTCATTCCGAGAACCAGGTATTTCAAATACTTCCGACCGCGGAAATTTTGCCCAATAGAAATCCGAACAGGAACCAACATTAAAATATACAGAAAAAAAATCTAGGAAATGCTACTGAACCATATAGTAAATGTCAAAAAATGAAAGTTATAAATCAAAAAAAAAATTTCTTCCTGACAAAATTTCATTTCTAATTGTTTACTGTTTGAAGTAAAGAATATTATATATATAAATATATATATATATATATATATATATATATATATAAATATATATATATATATATATATATATATATATATATATGTATATATATATATAAATATATATATATATATATATGTGTGTATATATATATATATATATATATATATATATCTTACAAAAGTATTTACTTGAGAAGGAACAATTTGCTTCTAATTTTGTTTTTTTATTGAGGTTTTTTGTTTGATTCCTTAGTTTTCAAACGAAAATTTTGTTTATTATCATACTACTTTCAGTGTAGAGTATTGTACTGTGGGTGAACAAATGAAATTATCATTATTATTATTATATATATATATATATATATATATATATATATATATATATATATATATATATATATATATATATATATATATATATATATATATATATATATATATATATATATATATATATATATATAGGAAAACAGAAGTCTTTGCTGAGTTGTTGAGATAATACCATACTGTGATCAACTGACAGGTCAATTGGCAAAATTATTGAGAAGAGAAAACCAACTTGTGGCTAAGAAAAACGTGAAGAAAGCCAAAAAAGTGTACACCAAACTTAAGGACCCTACATCACCAAAAAAACAAAGCAATGTAATTTACAAATTGCCCTGTGGAAATTGCAATAAAGTATACATAGGGGAAACAAAACGGAATCTCAGTAAAAGAATCATCTCATAAAAGTGACTCAAGAATAAATATTGGTTCATGTGCCCTAGCATCACACGAAAACGATACCATATAAAATACAATGATGTTGAGATCTTGGACTGTGAAGAAAATATAGGGACAAGGAAATTCCTTGAAATGGTGTACATAACAAAAGAAGAACACACACTAAACTCAAGGAGGGATATAGACAAATTGAGCACCATATACTCAAATCTATTAGAAATGACGTTCAAAAGAAACCCATAATATGTCATAACATGTCAAACCGATCTATCATGTCCAAAGGAAATAATGGATTGCCAATACTCAAACAATATCTAACTGAATAATTTATTTATGTTTGATTGCCTCGACTGTTGATACTGGGAATGTTTTTGCGAGTTTTACAAAATTGCCTATATAAATTTTTTTTTTGGAACAAAATTTGTGTAAAAGTGTTTTAAATTTTGGTGTTTGTGATAGTAACCTTTTAATTTTATTTGTGACGTAATGTTATTATTTCTATGAATACCTACAGAAAGCATAACTACGTTGGAACTGGACAGTTGGAGCGATGAGAGGTGACTGGTTATAAAGAATGAAGAAGAACCTGAATTTTTCACATTTAATGTCAAGCCGATTGACGTCAAAATAAAATGACAGAAACGTCACCTTACTACATTAGAATCACCAGCTTTCCCGGAAATTTTATAATTTTATGTTTATAACTGTACTAACTCAATCGTATTCAATTTGAGGTTTTTAAATGATTATTGGTAGAGGTGAACTTACCTTCATGTCACATAAAATAACATCTTCTGAATTAATCTCAATTTCTGTAAGTAGTATGTTTTGTTTTAAATAATTGTACTTATTCTTCATATCTTGTAGTGCTCCTGATGAAGAGATAAATGTATCTTGAAAGCTAGAGCTTAAGAAAAAAGAGTAGAGCCTTTCATTGCTGCTATCCCAAGAATAATACCTAATTATATATATATATATATATATATATATATATATATATATATATATATATATATATATATATATATATATATATATATATATATATATATATATATATATATTTATACATGCCTTCATTTCAGATCTGCAAAGTCAAGTGAGGAATTTGCCTGAAATCATGTTTGTGACAGAAATACCAATTTTAATGTATATTCGTATGTGTGTTGTCTTCATTTGATGTAATCACTAGTATAGAAATTCTGGTTTGGACAAACAATCTTAGTTTTAATTTCAAATTATTAAAAAACACCATATATTGTGAATATACTATGTTTTTATTACTTTTAATGAAGGATTAAAAATAAAAACTCTTGTCGTTAGAAAGGAGATTTTTTTCAGAAAAATCAAATAAATAACAATGAACTTCACAAGAATACGAATTCAATATACTCAAACAAACGTGCAAAATGTAGTCTGCCAACGTCGATACATTTTTGAACATAATTGGAAATGTTCCTCATGGAGTTTGCTTTTATCTCGTAATTCATTGTTCTCTTAATTATTTTTTGCTCATTAGAACTGGTAATTCATCTCTCAGTTTTTAATATAAATTGAGTTTTTGCTCTCAGTTAACCATATAGAACGAAATACTGCTGTCGTAGAATATTCGGTTAATAAATCGACTACAGTTTTTACGTGCCACATAATTCCTGCAAGTGGAGATCTCTAGAAAACGGAACTAGAAAACCACGAAGTGTTTAAATAAAAGATGCAAGGTTCTGAATTCCCTTGGCGCTCGATCCAAACAACATCGTACGTTATAGTCAAGAAGGGCGGTGACTGGCCGAGGTATAAGAGTAAAGCCAGGAAAGCACGTCCTATCTGCATTGCGAAATATAACAATAGGTTTGAATTAGATATCTACATGAAAAACTTGTTCCCACCAAACATAAATTGCAATACAAAGTTTGGCCGTGTAAAATGGTGAATGCGCCAGGTGAAAAAAAATGCTCTAGTAAAGATACTTGTTACTAAGTCAGATTAAAATTATAAATATTATTAGAAAAACACATATCCAAGTATAAAATTCATGAATAACAGAATTTTCTAGCGGTCCCAATAATATACAGCCATATGCCAGGACTATGAGTTGTATCATACAGAGAAATGAATATACAGGTGGGCCATCCATAACTTTCCACCCCGAACTTAGAGCTTTGGGATGCAATAACGAAAAAACGCTCAGAAAGGTCAAACTTTGTTGAAAGGGGGACAAATAAGGGTGTTCAAATGAGTTTGATATCACTACCCCTCTAGCCTCAACCCCTAACAGCTCTCATTTTTGAATAGGGAAAATGAGTCGAGCAGCACCTTGTTGGAAAGGCAATCCAATTTCCTGCATGAGTGTATTTTTTTTTCATCGCTTTATTATTATACAGAGTGACTCAGTATTGCATCAATAACTTCCACACGCCAAATTTGGATCTTTGAGATGGAAAAAACGCTCGGACGGGTCAAAAAATGAATTCGATATCACTACTTCTCTAGCCGCTACCCTAACAGCAATTATTTCAATTTAAACGAATTCGCACGATTTACTTTGTAAATATTATTGTTTTCACGTTTTCAGTTATTGTCTCGGTTTCAGCATTTTCAACATGTGTTTGGCATACGCGTAGTGATCGAGAAATTGCAAAAAAAAGACGGCGATAACAGATTTCCTTGATATTGAGATGAAGAAGCTGTTTGAAAATGAGAATTCATTTAGTTATTTCGGACTTTAAAAAAAAAAGAGAGCTATTAGGGGTTGCGGCTAGAGGAGTAGTGATATCAAACTCATTTGAACACCCTTATTTGTCCCCTTTCAACAAAATTTGACCTGCGTTTTTTCGTTATTCCATCCCAAATCTCAAAATTCGGGGTGGAAAGTTATGGATGGCCCACCCTGTATAAAGTTAGGTTTGGGATTAAATAACCAGGTACTCAAATAACAACATTTTGGATTAGACTGTAATCCTAGATCTGTTAAATAAGAGACTCTATTAATAATTTCTGAAGCCTTGAAATGTGCAAAAAAGTTTAGTTTTATTTTTTCTGATGAAAATCTGTTTACGCAGAAGCTGGAGTTTTGACTTGCAGCTGTGTAAATCCGGCATAATCCGGATTTTTTAAAATCATCTCTGTTAGTTTGAGACGCGTCATAAGCATTCGATTACTCGAGAGCTCATAAAAAAGTTAAATAATTCTATATTTTAAAACATTTTCACCGGTTATGCAGATAATTTCAATTCAATTCAGTCTAATACCAGAAATTTACCATTTCTGTGTTGAATTTTTTAGATTGTGCTTTCATGTTTTGTTTTGTGATGGGGTACAACTTAATATTGAAGAAAGCCATCCGGTTTTAATACGTATATTTGAGTATTTATCTATTTCTTTCGTTTAGAATTCTTTTCATGATTACTATTCACGTTTTCTAGTAGCTAGATGCTATATTTTGCAATTATGTTTTCTGAATAACTATTTCGGAAGTGAACCTTATCTCTTGAGATATTTGTAACTACTGGACAATTTTCGCATTCTACTCAACTACGTTTTCAGGAAAATTATAGAATCTTATTACTGAGTAAGTACTACTGAGTCATGGTAGCAAGATTTTACTCGACAACAAAGTATTGGATCAAACAACATTCATATAATTTTTTTTGTGATGATAGATATTTTGAAAATTAAGATGATATTTTTTTCGAAATCTCAAGTTCATATTATCTGAAACGTTATTTCCTATGATCTGAAATATGAACACTTGAAATAAATTCCTCATATGATATCGGTTATTTAATATAAATATCACTTTGGAATTATTTTGTAAAACATCATAACATAATGAAAAATATAGAATTTGCACGATTCAGTATCAAGTAATCTGAAAATCAATTAAGATTGTAAATAGAAAATTCATTTAACCAGAATATCAATGGAAACTCATACACAAATATATCTTGAACTTGCTCATACCTTGGAGTGCCAAACAGCACTAAGAGCTGGTATTATTCCAAATTGAATACATTAATTGTATATTTGTGTCTTGAGTGAATATTCGAGAATATGATTCAGCGTAATTGAGTTTCTTATATGAAGGTTATTCCGTTCTTTATTGATTTTTCTTCGATTGAAATATGAGAAATTTTAAATCCTTCAAGAAGATATTTTTCTATGACAACTATATCTTATGTTAGTGTAATATTTTTTCTTCTGAATGAGACTGTCAATCATATTGGGTTAAAAACCATTAATATATTTATATTCAATACAAAATTGCAATATCCCAAGTTTACCCACATATAACAAAAAAAAGTACAGTAGTTAACAGTTAAATATTCTTGGGCAAATCTTCCTCTAATTTTGCGTGCTATCTTGTCAAGAAAACCATACTTTTGATCACAAATATTATATATTATAGTTCGAAAATAGTCTTCACAAAACCAACTATTGGGAATCCCTTCACATAAATAAATAAAAAAATTCCGGAAACCTAGTTAACGACCAGATTGAAGTAAGCACTTCTACTCTCCTTAATCTGTTTAATATACCTACCAGTGGCTCAAAATGAATTGCTTATTGTTATTTGGTTTTTCTAGAAACCCCCTCTGTTATGTTCAATTTTTCACATAAATAGATTGTTCTGTAATACCATAGTTTAGTACGAGATGAAGTCAATGTTATGACGAAACGCCTTTTTCAATATATTTTATTTCAACCTATGAGAAGTTAGATTATTTTTTCAGTTGTCGTTATTTCTAACAATTTAAAAAACTTCTATGTAATTGCTTGCAACTTGACGTTATTGCACTGTAAAATTTTTTCCATTCTTTCATCCAATTCCTCAGTGCGTTTCAGGGCATGTTCCCTAGAAAGTGTTATATTATTTTGAAATTCTTTTTACAACCAGACCGGACTATAAAGACGCAGCCGTGGGTCCAAGGAAATTATTCATGACTACGCCCGCCTGATGGACCATGAAAGGTTTATGCACGAAAGGCTTCTTTTCTTCGGCATGAAAAGAAGTAAGTTATGCGCAATTATAAACAATGATTCATTTTGACAAATATGTTCTCCACATTTCTCCATGAAGTTGATATATATTTTCGAGAGAAGGCCCAAAAAACCTGCAATTTATTTCAACCAGTGGAATAAAAGAATGGAAGAATTTTAGTCACTGAAAATTCGTTCAAATCCGATTGAAATTTTAGCATATTCCTTTATGATCATTCACTTCAAAGAAGTCATGAAATTATGAAGGGTTTCAGAGTCTCAATTAAGACAAGGTAAAAATTCTACGTGACAAAAATCTAATAAACTTCGACTATTATTACTTTGGCAACAAATATGAGTAACTTAAAAACAAATTAAAATCTAGAGACTGGGCGAATAATTTAATTGTTGTTTTCAGATTCCTGTCTGTTAAATTTATTTTTTGACAAACTGTAGGGTCATTTATCTACACCTGAAATGTGACAAAAAAAGGGAGCAGGTAGGTCCTTTCTTACTAATGGGGGTTTTGTTTCAATATGGTTTTCGGCGATTCTACCTGTTTAATATTTAACTTCTTACAATGGTGGAATATTAGGTGACCTCAAAGATTTTGTTGAAATTTATATTGTTTCCAACTTCTAATCGGTCAGTTGAAAATATTCCAAACTTTTTTCAATTGGACTCTATAAATATTCTTTTAAAATAGTATTGCCTTTATGTGTTTTTTTTTGATATTTGATTATAAGTTTCATTCTAAGTTATCTTATGAATTAATTTACTTCTTGTTTCACATAGACTACTAATTCAAATGAAATATATTCAGTTAATAGATTGAAAATCTAAAAAAAGTTTCAACTTGTTGGAAATTTTCAAGGGAATACATGATCACGGTTTATTATTTCGTCTATACGTTTCGGAGGATTCTTACCTACTTCATCAGTAGTTCTACTTGAAATTAATACTCGTTCTGTCTTGAAGAAACGCTCATCAATTTCAAATGAAACTACTGAGGAAGTAGGTTAAGAATCGCTCGAAACGTATAGACGAAACAATAAACCATAGTCATCTAATACCTAAAAATATCCAACAAGCTGAGACCTATATATTTCACAAAAGATGTAACAAACCATTATACCTGATATTTATTCAATATATATATATATATATATACATATATATATATATATATATATATATATATATATATATATATATATATATATATATATATATATATATATATATATATTAAATAATCGAAATATCAATTGCCGAATAATTTAAATAAGTTTAATAAAGGCTAATAGGCACTCAGCAAGGTCATCAAAAGTAGAATCTTTTTAGCTATACCAATATCTTTCGACAATACATTGTTATCTTCTTCAGGATAGCTAGTGATCAGTAAGTAAACTAGCCATACAAAACATTAAGAGTACGAATTATTTGACATAAGGCTGCAACACCAACAACAAACTTATGTCTAATAATTCGTACTCTTAATATTTCGTATGGCTATTTCACTTACTGATCACTAGCTACCCTGAAGAAGACAGTAATGTACTGTCAAAATATATTAGTATAGCTGAAAAGATCATACTTTTGATGCCTTTTCCGAGTGCCCATTAATCTTTATTAAACTTATATATATATATATATATATATATATATATATATATATATATATATATATATATATATATATATATATATATATTTATATATATATATATATAAATATAAATATATATATATATATATATATATATATATATATATATATATATATATAGCAGGCAAAACGTGTACTCTGATAACACTATATTTTCGATATTTCGACAATGATTATTGTCATCTTCAGGGAAGCTACAACATAAGCACAAAACAAAATCAAAAGTTGCTCCATAACGGTCAACTGCAACACTACTCACTGTGTCTTTGAGAATGATTGCAAAAGATGTAAAAATCGAGATACAGCATTATTGATTTCTATAAAACAGTGTAAATCTAGAAGCAGCTAATTCAATATCGACGAAGAAAGCTACCGAACTGATAAACTGGATGTTTACGAATCATAATTAAAGAAACTAGCGCTCGATCAGTCCAATTAAGTTAATGCAATTCATTGCTATAGCAGTAATTTGAAAGCACAACTGGAAGCGAAGGATTAGTATTAACCAATCAACCAGAAGCCTCTTTATAGATTCCGCTGCGACCCTAATTCTGAAACATGCGTTCGGTTTCACCTTAGATAAGTGAATTCGGGTGTATCGCTCTAAACACGAAAATGTATAAATAAATTTCAATCTCTCTTGAAATGATTCTTGCACAGCTTGAGCCGTTAGAGGAAATCATCGGAAGATGAGCCGAAGAGCGAGCACCGCACTGCTGGGATTTATGAGTCTGATTCAATTATGAAACTCGTGGAATAATTGGTTGAAAAATAACCTGCATCATCGAAACATCGCAATTTGTTCGGCGTGTTTATACAGCTGAGTGGTAGAGCGGATTCTGAGCAGATCAGTTAATGAATAATTGAAGGATTGTCTTTATAGAATTTCTTTTCATTTCTTCCGCCAGACTAGGCTCATAAAAGACCTACAAATAAATACCGTCACTATTTTTTATATCTTTATAAAACAACGAATTTGTATTTATTATGTTTAATTCCGTAGAGTATACTTTAAATATAGTACGTTGATTACAATTTCGATGAAAGATAGGGAAGATTGAGACGCTAACCTGACACGAAGTGTTTGTAAGCTTTGGCTTCTAACAAGAGGAAATTTGAGACCAATCAGACTTACAGTCACTTTAACGCAGGAAATAACTGTGAGGAATCATAATTAATGAATGAAAATCAGAATTTTAGAGTTCGAAAAAAATTAAATTTATTTTTGTCTCTTCAATATATCAGTTTACACATAGAAATTTCAAAAAAGGAATGAAAAAACATGAGCGCTGCTTCGTAGATGGTAAGAGAGTTTCTAATCATTCCAATCATTTGCTAGATGATAATCATTCATTAAATGAAGATTTCCATATTTTACATATAGAGAATAGATGATTGAAATTAAACTATTGGGAAGCCCTAGAAATTAACAGGTATAATATCTGATCTGTTACTGAACAAATTGACTCAAATAATTCTCCGCTTCTGAATATGTTTAATACCTGATGTAGTTTAAGCAAGTTTTCTGGAAGGTTTACCTACCCGCCACCTTAATTAAATTTCTTGTTCTAATTGTTTTTCCCTAGGTACTTATAATTTTATGTGAAGCTAAGATATCAAAATTTCAGTGTTTCATTCTATCCGAAAAACTCCTGGTCATAGAGTCTAATATAACAACCGTTGAAACCAAACATGGGTTTTTCTAATGATAGTGAATATCACTTTTCCATTGTATATGGTCTGTTGTATTTCTCAAATTAAACCTTTTTTCAGTACAGAGAAATATTTTTTTGATATATTTTTGTCTAGATTGCAGTAGAATGGTTGAAAACCTATATTCACTCAAGAACAAAAACAATCTTTCTCATGAACAACACAGTTTGAATAAAACGGTGAATGAAACAAAGTTTATATGAAATTTAAGCACAATATTTAGAAATTTCATGTTTTTGATATCACAGAATGTTCAGAATATATAAACAAAAATTCATGAATAAAATTGATGCAAAACTATTCATATTTTCTGCATTCTGTAATACACAGATAACTTAAATTCAACTACAGATTTCACACAACTAAAAAAATCATTATTGAATGTAGAATAGGCATCCAGAATTTCCCTATATGTATTATTTTCAAATTACCATTTTTTGACATCCAAAGTGAAGATTTGTCTCTTGGAAAACGTATTCTTTATCAAAAATTTCTATTCTTTGAAATAATTTCAGAAAGTTTATTGAAGAAACTTAAATTTTTCTCAATTAAAATTTATTCAAAACTATCCATATCTTCTGCATACTGCGATACCCATATAACTTAAATTTAACTACTGATTTCAAACTATTAAAATCATTTTTTTTTCCAGTTAAACGTCTGTTAACGTTGAAAAGATCAAGGCAAATGAAATTCTCACATATGCATTGCTCAAATTTCCTAGCAAATTCAATGAAATTTCAATTTAATACAGCGGAAGCTGACTATTATTCTTCATTCCATACCACCAAGTTTCCACACGTAATTTCAAGCAGGTTAATGCCGATTTCTTAGTATTCTGAACTTCTGTTAATGAATTCTGATCTGAACCATACACAAAAGGAACAATTTCAAGGCATCAGAAATTCTGAGAAATTATTAATGGAATCTCTAATTTAACAGAGCTAAGATTACAGTCTAATCCAAAATGTTGTTATTTGAGTACGTGGTTATTTAATCCCAAACCTAACTTTATATATTCATTTCTCTATATGATACAACTCACGATTCCTGGAATATGGCTATATATTATTTGGATCGCTAGAAAATTCTGTTATTTATGGATTTTATACTTGGATATGTGTTTATCTAATAAAATTAATAATTTTATTCTGACTTAGTAACAAGTATCTTTACTTTAGCATATTTTCACCTGGCGCATTCACCATTTTACACCAAAAACTTCGTATTGAAATTTATGTTTGGTACGAACAAGTTTTTATACTTGGATATGATATAATTTCTAGGTCTGCTACGTCCAACGAAAAATGAACAAGAATTCTTTAATGTCAAAATAACATTCTTGATTATCCTCAATTATCTGAGACCCTTCTTTCAATTATTTTTCTGGCTTAATGCGATATGTTTATTTGAATTGTTGTTGCCTGTGAACTATTCTTAACTTTTTGATAATTATTAGCAATAACAGGCTTGGTGATCTCGAAAAAACTCGATTTCATTAAAAAGTTTACGTTTCGCCACGACATTCGTGGCTTTTTCAGAACTTTTGAAATATTGAAATTTCTTTGCCATTTATCAATAAATAATAATACTATGTACAAATAACAGAGAACGGCCACAGCCGAAAAAATTTTGATGGAACATAGTAGTCTTTTTTAACTATTCAAATTTTTTCAATTCAATAAATGTTAAAGAAATCTCAATATTTCAAAAGTTTTGAAAAAGCCACGAATGTCGTGGCGAAACGTAAACTTTTCAATAAAATCGAGTTTCTTGAGATTCTCCAAGCCTGTTATTGCTATATATATATATATATATATATATATATATATATATATATATATATCTATATATATATATATATATATATATCTATATATATATATATATATATATATATATATATATCTATATATATATATTAATATATATATATATATATATATATATATAATATATATATATATATATATATATATATATATATATACAGTATGGTGCAAATGAAAGGAATAAATTCGTTATTTCGTAAACCGGCGACTATGAGGAAAAATCCTGAAAACCGTCGATTTTTATTTTAAAACGGGCTATTCGTAAGGATACCTTTTTATTTTTGACGTTATCTATGCGAGCGTAATGACGTCATAGCTAAAATTTTTAAATGGAAATGTGGGTGTTGTAATAAATTATTTGAAAGGTCTTTCAAATACCTATTCAGCCATATCAATATGTACAGTAATTGATTTTTGTATTTGTTTAAAAAATTAATAAAATTTTATTATTACAATAAATATTTAATATGTATTACTCATTAAATACAACGAAACCTGAATTAAGTGCTCAAATTGTTTACCTTCAGCTATTTATATATATATATATATATATATATATATATATATATATATATATATATATATATATATATATATATATACATATACATATACAGGGTGTCTTACCGTCGATGGTAGGTTAAAAGTATATGGAGAAATAATGAATTGATGAATCTAAAAACTTGGTTGGTTACATAATCAAGTAGTTTCTATATATCTAAAATATTTATCCTGACAATCTAGTTATGGGAACGTACTATATTGTTTGAAAATAAATTTAATCACCTTCCAACTTCACAAGTCTTATACAGGAGGTTCCATTAAAGAAAACCGCATTTTTGTCATTTTTTTTCATGTAGCAGAAAAAGTACTAATTTCAAAGCGCCCTGTATAATATCATATCGATTTCACTATTGGAATTGAACAAAGCTACTTCCCCAAAACTCTTGCTATAATTTCAGCTCATCATCTTGTAGAGACACATAATTATTGAGGTAAAATATTGGTTGTGTTGCCTCAAAAATATGAAAATTAATCAACAACTCGAGAACCGTTCGTGATAGGTATAAAAATGTCAATAAAAAGTCAGTCAAATTAAGCAGAGATTCGAAAAAAATATAATATATATGATGATCCGTTTACATTACTACAACTTTCTAGCAGAAGCGACAACACTGCGTGTTTGAAAGTATTTCAGATAAATAGAGGCTACTTGATTATATAACCAACCAAATTTTCTAAAAATACGTTTCTTAGTTTATTTGAATTATTGAAGAAAAATCGAATCAACCTTCCAATTGAGCTAGTTTCACGAGGCTCGACGATTAGGAATTCCCAATAATCCTGCAAGGGAGAATGTTAGAAAATTCGACATCGGTGCCATACGCGATTGAAACACTAGATAATCTGTTTCTTTTTTAACGATTTTCTTCAGTAGTGATAATATTCATCAACTACTTCGATTTATTCATTTGAATTCACGACAAATATAGGATTGAGAAAACTGTGTCATATTCACTATCTAGCATTTGTTCATTTGTTCAGAAATAATCGAATTTTGACCGAGTAATGAAACAAATTCATGAATGTGCATTCTTTTGATTGAAATCCGTGAACAATTCATTTCTTTATGGTTTTATTTCGACATGAATGACATACATATCTCGTTATTCAGTGTATGGGCTGACGAATTCTAGAACAATGCATGTTCCAATTATAGGTTTCGAATGTGAATCAGATATATGTCGAGATTTTAGTGCCTTCACGTTGGCTACCCTTTTGTGCTTTTCAAGCAAGTAGTCAGTATTTCGACGAAATTAAAGAGCGAGATTATTTCGTGTGGTAGCCAAACATTATTCATTCGTTCATTAGTTTTGTCTGCTATTCTGTCGACTGAGGAATGAAAGGCGATTTTTTAGCTGAGTGGAAATATTTCTAGGTATGTCAATATTAATTTTCATAACTTTTTCATGGGACGATAATTACTTCTGAATTCTAAGCGAATTCTATGTCGTGTGAGGTCGGGGATCCCGTCAGGAACGCACTCTTTCAGTTCTGTTTTTGACACTCAAAACACATGTACAGGGTGGGCCAATTTCGATAAAGACAAGATTAAATATGAAAACCGCTTGTTGATGAGTCAAGCTGTTTTCGAGCTACAGAGGGATTTTCAGAAGTGTGCATTTTTCAAAAAAGTCGCCATTTCTTTATATTATCAAAATTTTCGATTTTTCGAAGAGGACATTTTAGTTTCTTAAAGACAAATCGACCACTGAAAACATGTCAAATCTCATTTAGTTTTTGAGATATAACACAAACTTGTTATTTTTTTTATGAAATATGCTTTTTTTAATTTTTTTCTCAAAATTTCCTTCAAGATGGTGTATCTCACACATGGTTTTGAGTGTGGTTATTAGATATGAAGAATTTTTCCACTTGTTCAACAAGAGGCACTGGCAATGAAAACCTTTATAATTCCATCATTTAATGAAGCTTTGCCAATATTTTTATTGACTCATTGTGATACTAGAACATTTATCGCATTTGAACTTTAATGTATGTATTATCTGCATATGATTTTTGCTAAATTATGAAATCATTTATTTCTAGTTATGTATTAAAAATAAAATATACGTTTATTGTATTTTACAGGTGAGTATCTTCTTCGTATTCTGCAGACAAAGCTGTAGATGAATAGAAAACTGTAAGTATATTGAATAAAATTTCTCTTTGAAACGAAAATTCATTCTGAAAATGAGGACTATGATAATATGAATTATGAATTAGCAGAAAATAAAAGGTAACATTTCTAATTTGCTGAAATTTTTAAGTGGTAGTATTGAAAGTCAAGTTTCTGTCTGATTTGAAAATATTAATTTTTGTAAATTAGTACATAAAAGCCTACAAAATAGTCATCGAATGTTGCGTTCTACTAACTACTAATCACTTATATATATATATATATATATATATATATATATATATATATATATATATATATATATATATATATATATATATATATATATATTTATATATATATATATATATATATATATATATATATATATATATATATATATATATATATATATATAAATAAAGAATCAGCATTTTTCAGTACAAATCGAAAACGTCATTTAAATAAGGAGGAGAAAAATCGACCTTCAACTGTGTAATTGTCGTTCATGAGAAATAAATAGACTGTACATGTTTTTAATTGCACTAAGTGTTTTATTTGTCAGAGTCCAATGGTATCCCCTCTTAAATATAAATAGTTAATGATGACAAGAACGAAATTGTATGGGGGTCGAACATATGCATGGTACATGCGCCCTACACTCTCCAAAAGGTGTTCATATTATGAAAGATTCATATTTACAAACTTCAAAGGCATACTCTCTACACTCTGCTATTTTTTGTTTCTGAAGGAAAGCAATCGTAGGTTCGTGTTAACGAAAGTGCTTCAATATTTTATTAGATCAACTTTTTGAGCAACTGATTATTCAAACTAATTTTTGAGAAAACCATAAATTTTGGGATATTTATAGTGGAAGTTTGCAGAGCATTTGAAACAAAATTATACCTCAACTTTCTAATTCATGTCACGTAATCTAGTTGTGGAGGAAAAGAACACTTAAACGTTGTTTTCGTGAGAAGAGTACGTTGTCTTACTCTTGATAAGGTTTGGTATTATTTTTGCTGCATGCGAAATCACAGAGTTTCATTGGTAATTAATAAGAAAGAAGTGAAATTAAATTTTTGTACTTGTTTGTTCAAGAAAAGAAATTTAAAATTTTCAGGTGGAAACAACTACATCAATTACCTTATTAAAACTTAACCCTATGACGAAACTACATATAAAATATCATCGATTCATTGATGCTCTCGATTTCAATGTTGAGTGACTCGATGATTGTTCTTTACATTGCTTGTTGTTCAATTTGAACTTACATGGTTAAATCAATGGATTTAAAGGGACCTTTTCTCTGAATTATTTGTGATCAGTTAGCATACATGTGTTACCGCGAAAGACCGAAATTGGTGAATGTCGACTTTCACTGGTGAATGCTGACACATACCAAATACATCGGTGAAAGATCGATTATTTTATCATATTGTTGTACATTCGGACCCTCACTGGTGTCTGTCGACAATCACAGATATGCTCTGGCCGATGTTCAAAAGAGAGAAGCTGATGCTGATGACAACCGTGGTCGTACAGGTAGCCGAAATGTGTTAGCGGTTGTTGTTGCAATATAAGACTCCGACGTCTATAAACTTGCAAATGACACTGGTACCCTCAAGTAGAATAAGCAGTTCGTAATGTGTGAAGAAAAATTAATTTCCATAGATGAGATTTCCTCTCAAGGAATGTCGTTAAGAGAAGCAGCTGTAGCTAATTCGAGAAGCAGGAGGCAAAGCTATACACGCTGTCATTGCAAAAGGAAGTGTTCCACATTTAAAATTGCACTGTAATTTCTAAAGTGTTGTGCATCTTTCAACCGCAAATCCTCTACTAGTGTGAAACAAGCTCCTAATTCATTCTGTCGACCCAACACTCCCTTTTTTTAATTTTCCATTGTTTGGCAATTTCGTAGGCTATTATAAAAGGAAAGGCTTGCCGCGAATCCATTCCAGCATAGAAAATTCATGAATGATCACACAAGTGCAACACCCACCGCAGAAACTCTCGGGTGAAAATGCAATATTCCAGATCTTGAGACTTAAGTGTCACGAACCCTTGAGACTGATCTAGAGATTTTCTCTCGAGATTTAGTCTCAGGTGGACACTTAGCTTGAGAACCTTCCCATAGGTTCTAATACCCACAGTCTTGGTATCGGTAAATTGGATTAACGAAAATATAACTGTGCACAATTCAAGAGTCCAATTTCTCAAGTAGATTGATAATCAGATCTGCTACCTTAAAGTGAATGTGAATCCAGTAAAATTTTGCTAATCTTGAGAAAAATACATTTAAAACTAAATTCAATGTTATCTAAACACAAAGTTAGTGTTAGTTTACTCTATCCCATACGCCACTGTCGTAGAGTAGCCATCTTCATGTCATGTGTTCATTTAATCTCTCGACGGCATACTGAATTTTCGGTGAAATAGAGAACTGTTGGTTCCTAATGTATTTGGTAGAGGGTGCTATAGGTTGTCATCCACATATTAGTTCAGCCATGAATTGTATTGGGGAAACAACAAGAAATATGTGAATTTATTCTGAGTCGAGTATGCTTCACTGAAGTGATACCTTTAATGAGATCGAAAAAGCTGCATGCAGATCTTGTTATCTATTATATTGTTCATTCTTCATTATTATACAGAACAATTCTTGACATTTATATTTTGAATATTATTTCTGCTGAATGTTGGCCATTACTGCTGCTAACATGATCCATTTTAATATTTAAAATTTCAATGACGCGTTGGAGCATTTCGGGTGATATTTGGGAAATTACGTGAGTAATGTTGGACTCCAATGCATCAATCGTAACCGGCTTATTCATGTACATTTTTGATTCCACGCAGCCCCAGAGAAAATAGTCTAGGGGTGTTATGTCACTTGATCTATGTGGCAAATTCACTGGTTCAAAAGATACCAAGAGCCTATTGACTGAAACTGTGACGATTCGGAAGATAAGTCGGCTTCAGTTCTTGCACTAATTGAATGAGCTTTTAAACCCAGACTTTTATGTAAAATAAGCCAAGTTGTTGCATACGACAATCCTCTCTGTTGAGAAGGGCGACGCTCACCGCTACTGCCTCTATATTTTCTTCGCCACGATCTGGATGTGGTTTAGTTGGTCGCGTATTATCCAATAATTAAAATTGGGTTTCAAACTTCTCGATAGTACAGCGAATTGTGCGATCAGTTAGGCTGAATATTTAGACCATAAGTGCACGAAACACATTCCTTGTATAACGCTGATTTTCATAATACAGCTGAAAAATTTGTAGAAGCTGTGCCGGACTGAGTCTTTCCATGATGAATTGTCAAACAATACAGATCAAAAATGCCATGACATGTGACTCGACGCATGCGTGATTTGACATTAGTTCGCCACCACAGAAAGTACCTCTAAATGAATCACCCTTTATAACCAGCTCGCATGTAGGAATGTTTAATTTATTGCGAAATTTTTTGTTCACTCCATGTGATTCATTTGAGTTTACTCTAATAAAATGATACGGTATTGAAATTCTCAGATATTGTAACAACAGAGTAAGAAGCAAAGTGCAGTCTTTTTGCAAAATTATTTCCTGTATTTTTGTATCGGTTCTCATACTATTTACAAGCCCATTTTACGTTTCACGGAAAGTGGTATTTTATGAGTCGCTGCATTTTATTGCAATTCTGGCCCTAATTTGATTTCTTCCTTCTATTGTGGTCGCTCAGCGGTCAGTTTTGTCGGAAACTACGGCGAAGTCGGAAACTAAACCCAGTATTATATTCTGTGGCTACTTCAAAATTCATGAGAACTAGCTCCAAAACACGAACTTCGCAATGATCCGTAAAGAACTTATGTTTTTTCAGCGCAGATCTATATAATTGTCATTCGCGGAGAAT
The DNA here is from genome assembly GCA_030704885.1 of Cynegetis impunctata. Classification (NCBI taxonomy): domain Eukaryota; kingdom Metazoa; phylum Arthropoda; class Insecta; order Coleoptera; family Coccinellidae; genus Cynegetis; species Cynegetis impunctata. The sequence continues at coordinate 89,146 of JARQZK010000027.1, forward strand.
GGTCTATAAGCCGTATCTCGAGAACTTCACTGACAAAAATTTAGTAGATATACAGGCTCTAGCACCGTTTTATTATAAAACGTCGTTTAACTACACTCGGTTCAATTTTTAAACTACGTTTATTTTTCTGGTCGTTGTACCAAGGAATTATAACCGACCTATTGCTAAACTGCATTTTTCTTATTATTTTGGATGAAACCACGATGTACATGAAGTAAAAATAAGAAATAGTATTTATATTTCTATTTTTCTAACCTACTTTTAATAGTAAAGAAGTTGTTTTTTTGTGATTTCTATTAAATAAGCATAAAATGGAAGATGTGAAAGATAATAAAAGGAAAAGGGGACAACACTGATACTTTCCAGATAGAGCGTGAAACTGTGGATGTATGAACTCCAACAGATTGAGCAATACTGTGCAAATGTCCTCCATGAGCATACAATTTTAATGCTATAAGTAAACAGTTTCTTCCAAAAATGATCTCAAAATTTACTTAAACTTCAAATTAAACGCCGAAAATTGGGCGTTTGATTCATGCGGAGTTTAGGGCGTCTTAAACGCCGTTTATATTTTGGTGCAAGCGAAAATGTCAAATTAAACTCGGTTTACCATTAAACTTAGTTTAATAATATACGGTGCAAGAGTTTAATAGAAGTTGAAATTTATTTAATATAATTTAGATGAAATGTTGAAGAAGCTGTCTCAATACTGAAGATTAACTCTTGTTCTGGATGCTATATATAATTATATATATATATATATATATATATATATATATATATATATATATATATATATATATATATATATATATATATATATATATATATATATATATGTAAAGGTCTACTAATTTCGAAATGAGTATACAGAAATGAAAATTATACATGTTACAAAACAATAGCATATGTCATCTACTCAACAGCATGGCAATCCAGTACAACAAAACAATAAATATCAGTCAAAATTTTGATATTAGGGGGAAATATATTGTATGGGGAGTAGATATTTGATCATTCAAGAAACAATATAAAACATCTCCATTATTCCACAAAAAAATTAGTTAAGGAGCATAGTACAATCATAACAATTGTACAAATCAACTAATTATAAACACATACATTCTTATATCTGCAATTTGTCCACGTTTTTCTCAAGAATTTAGAACTTCATTCGTGTGTTAAACAGAGCCAAATTAGCAATAATTTTGTTCAGGGATAGAATTGAAGACTCGTGGAACGAAAAATAAATGAGACCTCTAGCATACCGTTTCAGATATTATAGGCAAAATGATAATCTTTCTTTCGCGTGGAGACGATGAGGTTATATTTCTCAGATAAAGCATAATTTTTCCTCTAATATACAGCTGAGTGATATAAAAAAATCCATTAGACCGGCAACCCCAGAATGAACATCTTTGTCGGTCCTTTCCGTACAAGTATATCATTTTTAATATTTTTTTTTTAGTTTGGAAATAAGGGTGTATCGACTACTTTTATGGGAGGAATTTAACTGAAACTCTTTTTCTTCGTCAAGCAGCTTTGGAATTTTATTCCATTGTTCATCAGGGCTTCTGGAAATACAGTATGAATTATTTTATTTTCATGCACTTTCTTAATGATTTACTTACTGAATTTGAGGTTATGCATATTAAATTTGTGAAGTTATATATATATATATATATATATATATATATATATATATATATATATATATATATATATATATATATATGTATATATATATATATATATATATATATATCTATATATGTATATATATATATAAAATTTTGAAAAAAGTAGTTGCAGTTTCTCATTCTTGTGGCAGGAGATGTGGAAATAAATAATGAGCAATTAGATATACCGCTCGCTCTGGTTTTTTGGAGAGGATATGGAGCGAAAAAACCAGCTTTTCAAGGATGTTTTCTCCTACTTAGCCTGTCCAATTTTTTATGCTAAAGAGTTAGCATGTAAGTGCAGTGAGTGTTGAAAGCGCCTTTTAGTACTTCCTTTTAGTACTTCCATTTTTTTTTGGCAAGCCGCTGCTCTTTCTATGTAGAAATTCAATTCAATTTTCTGGACATTCGTGCATATCTACAGCATCTTAAAGCTCATATAGAAAACTAAAAACTTTTATTTGAATGTTGAAATTTCACAGTTTTCAAATTTATTTTTTCCGCAGTAGTTCAATTCTGGGAGAAATGATATCAAATCTCTAAAGGGCACATGGTTCTTACTCATATACAATTTCTCAGCTTTCACATTGAATTTAGAGCGGCTTTTGAGATGGTCATATTCGAAAACCCTCTAAAACGAATGAAATTTCTATATGAAAAATGTCTCTATAAAAAATACCAGCCAATTAAATTAGCTCTGCTGTTTACGAGTTTGTCCATAAGTAGGTACACAACATTGTAAACTCTAATAAATTTTAATTTAAATTTTTTTATTGCATTTGGTCTGTGAATATTGTTATTCACCTAAATTATAGAACTGGAGTTAGGGTGCTCAATTTATTGGTTGAATTAATTATGAACTAATGACGATGATGAAAGTAATATACCTAATCAATCTTTCACTTCCTCGAATATTATGAAAGATTTTATTGGATCGTTCTTCGATACTGAAGCTGAAAGCGAAACTGAAATAACAAACTTTATTGTATCTATGTACCAATTGAAGTCGAATCAATGATGGTTCTGATCATTCCAATTTAGAATTATTATGGTTCTGTTTGACTGAAATGTTCTAAATTACTCCATTTCATTATCAATATAGCAGATCTTCAATATTCTGCATATCTATACTAAAACTTTCTAAACAATCTGTTGTTGACAGTTGATCCAGATCAAAGTGATGCTTGTTATTTCAACGGAAAACATCGATATGTTTCCCTGTAATACGTGTCTGCAGTCTGCAGTGTTCGGTAATTGAGTAGTAAAGTTTTAGAAACCCTGCAGAAACCGACCTGAGCATTTGATAAGTTTGATTGTGCATGTCTGATGAAATCCATTATCTGGAATTTCAATGAAACTTATGGATATAACATGTTTTATCAAATAACATCAGGGGTCAACTTGAACTATTTAAGTCACTTCATACTTATATACGTGGTGGGCTGCATAGTACCATACTTCTTGATATTTATTTGTTTAGCGTATGGCAATACAACACACAACACATAAAAATACAAGATATGAGTAGGTAACACAATATAATGGCACACTATCCGTCATATTGTCGAAGAGTGGCCTTGACGAGCTAATGGAGGAAACGTGGTCGACTTCCTGTTGACAACAAGTTTAGATGTTTGTTTGTGATATGTCTTATATTGTGTTACTTCTTGATATACGATAGCACATCTGCTGTGCTAGTATTACACAGTCGGTAAAATCTTCAACTAGCTCAGATGAGTATATTGATCAATACTTGTTTGACAGACATTTGTTCAAGACACTATTCACTGTTTCAAAATTGGAAATCTGAGAAGTACTATCATTTGAGAATTTCAACTCTTTCACAAACCGCAAAAGAAATTTAGTTTGTTTTTTTACACACAAATAAATGATTGCTAACTGAGACAATGTTGGAGTTATTGAATTTCGTAGCGTTGGATTCATGTGGAATTTAATCATCATATATTGTGCACGACTAAATGTACAACGCTAGGGTGTCTACCATGAATGCATAATTATAATAATCTCCATAACGCTTCCGATGGTCTGATGTTACGCTTGTTCGAGTAATTTTTATGAAGCCGGCAGCTATGCATGAACCTGGACACTGTCATAGAATCTCATGTTAAGTATTTAGTTGAGGATGGATTGGAGTTCCTGGTGCATTGTTTGTACTGCTTGTATTTTCTAGAGGAATGACTTTTTGAGTTATCATCACTACATTGAGAAGCTGAATAGTTATTATTTTTAAACATATTATCCATAAAAATATGCCAGAATTCCAGTCGAACCAAGAAATAGAACAGAAATACATTTTGAAAGAAGGGCTACCAAAAACTGTGAATATTCTCAGGTATCGTCGTTGGTATCAATTATTTTGGAAAATTTCAATTTTTTTGACAAAAATTGTGAATATAATTATTTCGAACTAAAATGCTATGACCCTGTGGATAAGCAGTGTAATGAATGCAGGGGGACTAATAATTTTGCTGTTTATATATATATATATATATATATATATATATAATTATTTATTCGAATTGTTGTTGCCTGTGAACTATTTCTAATCTCTTGATAATTATTAGCAATAACAGGCTTGTTGAATCTTAAAAAACTCGATATTATTAAAAAGTTGACGTTTCGCCACGACATTCGTGGCTTTATCAAAACTTTTGAAAATTCCTTTAATATTCTGAGAAAGAAGAGATGAATATCTATTTGCTCGGTCTTTCTGAATGACAAAGAATTTGAATACGAAGGAAGTAGAAATTTGGTGAGCCTTGTTGAATTCATTCACTTGTTCAAGGTTTCTAAGTATTTGGATGGATTTTCAAAATACTTGTGGTATGTACTGTCCAATTCAGATGTTCATCAACTCATATTGTCTCATTATATTGAACAATAGACAATTCGGAATGCAGGGAGCCATTCATCGTTGTTCTGAAGGGTTATGATTTATTCAAGCTGCTACGGTGGTGTAGTAACACAACTGAATTTTCCAACCCCCAAGCTGCGGCGAATAAATTGACAATAACGGCCCAGATAACAGCAGGGAAATTCATAGCAATTTCAAACGAATTTCGCGATATTTGAAACGTTGACTGCATGGCCTTATATTTTTTTTGTAGCCAGATTCCTTCTTAAACTCGTAAACACTGCTAGATTGAAATATTTACCTGTGAATTGTGTTTCGGATATATGCATTCTTAAATTGAAATAAACCGAGAAACACAGCGATTTTAAAATATATTCATCTAATGGTTTCGCATTATTGTGCTGTGGTAGACATACGTTTATGATTTATTAGTTTTACTTTCTCAGCTGCGATCATGAGTTTGAAATTAAAAGAATTGAGGCCAATGTTCTATTCCTCAGTTCGTTATAGCATTTATTAGTCCAAGATTCCAGAGCCGCCAGAAGTAACTTATTTTCTCAGCAATAATATGTATGGAATGAAGTAATGTTCTTATGTACTTTCAGTGTATGGATACCTGCTTCATGTGCCGACGGCAAATTTCAAGGTATCAGGTGCTGAAGGTGGAAAAAACTCCCTTTTCTAATTTTCTCAGTCTTGATTTTTATATATGATACTTAGGGAACTATTTCAATACCTTATGCAAGCAGCCAGGCCGATCGTATGGGCCAAACATCATGCTAGACACAAATAAAGTGTCCCTATGAATATGACAGTATGAGCGAAATTTCATGACACTAAGTATAGAAGGGAGATCGATGCGCATAGATAATCACTATGGCACTTAAATGAGCAAATCATGACATTTCGCTCATACTGCCATACTCATAGGGACATCTTATTCGTTTCTGGCGGGACGTTTTGCCCATACGATCGGCCTGGCTGCTTGCATAAGGTATTGAAATAGTTTCCTGGGTATCATATATAAAAATCAAGACTTAAAAAATAAGAGTTTTTTTCCATTTTTAGCACCTGATACCTGGAGATTGGCCGTCGGCACAAGGTAGCAGGTATCCATATACTGAAAGTACATACGAGCACTACTTCATCCCATAAATATTATTGCTGAGAAAATAAGTAACATCTGGCGGCTCTGGGATCTTGTTCTATATGTAGAGTGAGTAAGAAATTGAATCGTAGGTTCGGAAGTAAAAATTTTATTCTATGAAATATGCTTCATGCTTATATCTCTTTTAATGAATCGTAAAAGTTATCAGACGCTGTGGACTAGACAGTTAAGGAAACAGTCTAGGGTAATGCAGGCGATCCTTCTTAAAAAGTTTTCATGTGCTTCGGTGGCAGGATTTCCTTGAGCTTCCTGAATTTGTATAATATATTTCTTAATCTGTTAACAGTATACCTTATATGTAATTCACTTTTCATATGGGTATCAAAGTCCCAGATATTTTACTTTTTTTCGGTAAGAATGTGGAAGTGTTCTTCAGTACTTACTACCAAGTGATCGAATGTAGATGTTCTAGCTGAACTACAACAAAATGGTAGGTAGTATGTTAAAAGTTTCTTATCCAACTTACATTTTATCGCAGAAAACTCCATTTCACGCCTTGTTTTCAATGAGTTCCAGTCATCTGCATCAGAGAAGGTGGCTGTAACATCCGCAGAACTAACAATATCTCTGCCTTCACTCAACAAGCCTGTTTATATACACATTGAATAATGTTGGTGCTAGCACAGAACACTAAGGCACTCCACAGTCAATCACCCTCTCGCTGCTCAAGTAGTCATAGATTCTCATCGCCTGGCATATTCCCGTTAAATAACTTTCGAACAGTTTCAATATACAATACACAAGTTCTTTGATCATTGGAATGACAGCCGTCGTAAGTTATTGAGATGTCTCTGCTATGTTTTTATCCTATGTATCAAATGTATGGGTAAATTACCACCTCTGTTGTTCTTTAAACATGTGAAATTTATACTCCATTCTTTCTACAGGATTGGACATGAATATTTATGAATGTTGTTTATTATGGATGTCTACTGAATCCAATTGTAAATTTTCTAGGTACTATTGAACTACGTATCACTATTTTCACATTCACCGTTCAATTTCTCTTCTTTCTTTGAATGGAAACTATAATCAATCACACATTTCCTGGAAATATGAAGATTTCAACAAAATGTGTGATCGTGCTTAGTTATATTCATGATAGATACAAGAAGGCATACTGAATGAATTACTACCTCTGTTTGGTTGAAAGGTTTTCGAAATGTATAAAGAATATTTTCAGGAATTCGAGTAGTATAAAGTATAAAGTTTATAACATAAAATTAAATACAAATTGTTTGTCTTATTTATACTTCATATTACAAACATAAAACGACTTGGTCCAACAATTTTTGAGCATCTTCTAAAAATTACGTAAAACTCCTTATTTTAATTTCAAATAACCTAATGAACTTCCTCCACAAGATGGAAAAGTTATTATTATCTTCTATAAGATGCAGCAAGGTGGAAATATTTTGATTGGAGAAAAAGGTACTACTTATGATTTCAATACTGTAGCGTTCTACTTGATTCAAAAACTAAGAAAATTAATGAAATAGCAAAGAATATATTATTATATCTAGTTGCGTTGTAGGAAAAGTGATGTGGTGGCGCCATCTGTACGGGTAGGTTGAACTTATAGCGGAAAAGCGAAGTGACCTGTGAGTTATCTCTCATGCTTCGTAGAAACACCTAGTGAGAATTCAAGAGAACTTCTATCCAAGTATTGATTTTCTGAGCAGCCTTGGCAGTTACATTACATACTTTATTTAAATGGTTCCAATTTTATCGGTAAGAGGGCACTTTTCAAGTGAAGCATCCTAATAATTTTCTGTTCCTTGTACAAGATTTCTACTATCATATTTTGTACTACATGCAGGATTAACCAGGTGCCACTAGGGAGGAGATTGCAAAGTATATACCTAATGGCTAGATGGCATGAAAATTGAATTTTCCAGATAGATGTGATTAATTTTCAGAAATAACAATTTATTAGGAAGTTCCCATAAGTTTGTGATATAAATAGTCTAGGGTTCACGGTAATGAGTATATCCTACTGATATTTGTTTTCTCCGAGAAACTAATGGTTTTCTCCCACTTATACAGATAGAACTAAGCGGCTTGATGCCTTGATGTTACCAGATATACCTTATAAAATTGAAAAATCAATTCAGTTTCAAGCTAAAGCTATGTACAAACTATTTCGCTACCTTTTTTTTAAATTCAAAACTCGTTTGATCTTGATTATAAAAGATCAATGAGTAAAGATACAGCACAGGCAAAAACAATTAAAATAATGTATAAAATAAATAAATAAATATATATATATATATATATATATATATATATATATATATATATATATATATAACTTTATAAAGAAATAAAATTTTCATACATAATTTATCAGCGTGAAGAATTAATATGGTATGTTTGTGAATACCTCTAAAATTGTTAATACTTGAACTTTTCACCTGCATATTTTATTCAACTCAATTCAGAAAAACGTTTGCAGTATAATAGCTGTTCAACATCGATCATTGAATAACAAAATAAAAAGGTTCGATGAAGTGCGAAACTGCAGTTATATAATTTAGTAAACCTTTTAGTTTTTTTCCTCACTACCCAGTGAAATACAGGAGAGGGTTATCTTTGCTCGGAGAAATTTGATGGGTTTCCTATTATGACACGATAAAATAATGAACAATTCTGGCTATTTTCAGTTAAATCTCTTTTAAAGAATTATATACACCACCTTGTTTTCAACGTATTCAAGCAATTTATATACAACAACTTTTCATCTGAATTAAATAATATAAAATATTAACCTGAATCCTCATTATAGATACCTTGTATGAATAATTGAGATTCTGCAGAACTTTCGAACGGCAATATCCAAACGGGGGTTAGAAGAAACGCACCAAGCAATAATAACTGATAATTTTTGGTGATATCTTCACCCACCTCGAAAAATGTCAAAATTTGGCACACAGCGAGCTTATCTGATCATTGAGCAGTGATAAACCTAAAATTGATAAGGCATTCTGTAGCCAATCTTACACTGGAAATCCCCCTATTTTGGTACTTATGTCGCGAGATAACTCAAGAGACTTCAAAGTGTATTAAAAAAATAGGTCATCCTCTATCTCCCGTTTCTTTAACGGAATATTTCTGCTCGAGATATTCGCATTTTCCTATAATTTATAACGTAGATTTTAGGGTAAAAGGATGAAGTCGTTTCATGTTGAAAAATAAAAAGTTAAAATGTGTCAATATTGGAAGGAGTTGTCTGATTCCAAATCTGAAACGAATATGTATTTGGATAAGATGAATTAAGTAGATTGTGATAATTGAATTTGAGTGCTTTAGTTTCATTAGAAAATTTGCGTAAAAACAATGTTGCAGAAACACTACTCAATGGATCATTTTATTCATGATTAGTTCAAAGTACATTTGTAGCTCGAAACAGAACATGTATTTGTTCAAGAATGTAATACTCTTGAGAAATAGTTATTGTTGCTGAACTATAGATCAAGTACATAAAATACAGTTTGCCATTAGCATCTGAAGAAGGTGATGTTCCACCGAAACGTGTTGTTTCTTTAAATAAATGTGTAAATTGTTATTATTAACCATTGTTTTAACATATACAATACACTTAATACCAGTTGGGTAATTTGAATACAATTATTCTGAAATGAACTAACGAATTTGATTGTGTTTGAATTTATGTAACAATATATTTTGACGAAACGTTGCCTTTAAAAAAACTAAGAATAAAAACTTGAATGGCCTTTCATTACAGAAGATGAAAAAATGAAAACACAACATAGGCAAGAACATTTGATATATATATTTATATATATATATATATATATATATATGTATATATATATATATATATATATATATATATATATATATATATATATATATATATATATATAATTAAGTGAACTAGGACATTTAATTGAAACTAATCAACCAATCCTCCAAGCGGTGCTTGTTATCAGAGTTCACGAAGCAACGAAATATCAACAAACTACACTAGACGGTAATTGTTCGAAATGTTAATTTGATTATCACAACGGATGGAAATTGATAGACAGACTGTTTCGCCCTTATCGGGGCTCATCAGTATCATCCATCCACCGGGAGTGATAACCAAACCAACATTTCAAACGGTCATACATATTTCTTCTAGCAACTCCATGACATATAAATATGACACAGCGCCACCAGTCGAAAACAATTGAACCACGTCTTTCAGAACAGAAGAAAACATTTCGGCCACGAGAACAATTACGCCCGGAACACCCGAAGGTGGCTACCATATTCGCTAAGCAAGAGTAATGCTGACACATCAATTCGATGTGATTCAACATTACACACCGCAGGCAGCAATCGCCCCGAATTTTATCGCAATGGCAAATGAATATAAGTAAGAATTATTCGTGTTAAACGGAAAACACGCCCGTGATTATAAAATTAAGTGAACTAGGACATTTATTTGAAACTAATCAAACAAACCTCCTAGCGGAGCTTGATTAGTTTCAAATAAATGTCCTAGTTCACTTAATTTTATAACCACGGGCGTGTTTTCCGTTTAACACGAATAATTCTTACTTATATTCATTTGCCATTGCGATAAAATTCGGGGCGATTGCTGCCAGCGGTGTGTAATGTTGAATCACATCGAATTGATGTGTCAGCTTTACTCTTGCTTAGCGAATATGGTAGCCACCTTCGGGTGTTCCGGGCGTAATTGTTCTCGTGGCCGAAATGTTTTCTTCTGTTCTGAAAGACGTGGTTCAATTGTTTCCGACTGGTGGCGCTGTGTCATATTTATATGTCATGGAGTTGCTAGAAGAAATATGTATGACCGTTTGAAATGTTGGTTTGGTTATCACTCCCGGTGGATGGATGATACTGATGAGCCCCGATAAGGGCGAAACAGTCTGTCTATCAATTTCCATCGGTTGTGATAATCAAATTAACATTCCGACCAATTACCGTCTAGAGAAGTTGGTTGATATTTCGATGCTTCGTGAACTCTTATACCTATCTCCGCATGGAGGTTTGTTTGATTCTTTTAAATTAAATGTCCTAGTTCACTTAATTTTATAACCACGGGCGTGTTTTCCGTTTAACACGAATAATTCTTACTTATATATATTATATATATATATATATATAATATATATATATATATATATATATATATATATATATATATATATATACTATATATATATATAAAAGATATATATATATATATATATATATATATATATATATATATATATTTATATATATATATATATATATATATATATATTTGAATTATTCTTGTCTTTTCTTGGTCATTGTACCAAAATTTTGGATATAGAAAAAGATCAGAAATACTAGGAAATTTTAGAGTTTTCGAAAAAATATAAATGATGGATTCCCTATAAAACAATTAAGTACAATATATAAAGATTCAATTCATCTAGCAAATAACATGAATAAAAACACAACAACTGATTCAATAAAAACAAGCACATACAGCCCAAGTTCTTGGATAATATCCACTCAACTTCTCTAGTAAACCAACTTCAAATGCAGATTTAATCTTTTCAGCACCATCCACATCTTCAAACACACCTCGAATCACATACACTGAAATCATTTTTTTAGAATAGGTATCATTTTGTACACGTGTAATGTCTTTTCAAAGACAAATCTTCAAGTTAAATATTTAAGAACCTGTTTTGTACGTGGGTTCGAGTTTTTATCTATATCTATATCTATTAGCAGACCTGATTGCTGCCACTGGACAGAATAGAATGTAAATACTAACTGAAAAAGGCCATAGCTACAAAAATTCAATTAAACATAGTTGTCTAATTTTCTGACTTCAATTTTTGTAAAGTTTATAATGTGATGTAGCAAAACTTTTGAGAATGTAACGTGATGTTAACTTTGACAAGTCTTCCCTTCTTTTTTAAGTGTCAATAATATCTTAATCAGAGGGTTGTTAAATAAATTAATACTTTGTACATCTTTACGGTAGCTCACAGTTTCAGCCACAGTTGATAAAAAGAATATGCAGTAACTAATGATTTATCGTATATAGGAGAAATGATTATCTAAGAGTTATAGTCAAGAGCTTTACAGATTATTTCAACTGAAGTGTTATTGATTAAATCAATTATTCAATGATTTAATAAAATCACCAGTTTATAACATCCGTAAAATTTATAATGGTTTCTATACAGAATGTGATAATTTTGTTGTTTTGTTGTTCCACTTGGGTGCTTCAAGTATATCAATCGTAACAAGTTAATTGATATGCAAGTCTAATTACAACCTCTCCTCATCCTATAAAGGTAAAATATCTACACTGCGTTCAACTCTCTGCACGATCAATTCAGAATTCTACAATATTTATATATTATTTTTTAATTTTTTGTTTGTATTATGGTCTTTAATATATATTATTCTATTATTCCACTGATTTTATATGCTATATTTGTATTTAATTATACTTATACTTGGTGATAGCTGTGAACTATATTATGATGAACAGTTTTAAAAGGTTGTTGGTCGGGATGATTATCAAAAGAAAACCAATTCAAAGATTTGCCGACGTTTCGTTTATGCTTATAAACTTCTTCAGGGCTCTGAAATGAACATAAAATTGGCAATACTATATAAAATATAGTAATTTAAAAAACACAATTGGAAAATTAATACAACTACAGACAGTGTACATCGACTTATGACTTTACAAACATTCATAGATAGTGAGAGAACGAAAAAAAAAAAACACAATAAATGATCAAGATATAAACAGATAGACAGTACATTAACTTACATCATTAGTTGGCTCTTTCCGTCAGGATGTAACGTAAAATCAACTTGAACAAAATAGGAACATAGCAACAGATACCACTTTCGATGATCGGCGTAAACTGATTGACTAATTGAAAGAGATTCGTACGAAGGTTGGTGCGACAGATGTTAGACGAGTTATTTATTATTGTTGTGTGTTTTTCATCTTCTTTTTCGGTATTTTTGAGATCAAGTAATAATATGCTACGTTTAAATTTTCTATATCAGTTCTTCGATTCATTGTCAGTGGTTCTTCTTTTATGGAAAACATTTCATGTAGTAAACGTTTTTTTAAATTGTCCTGTTTCCCTATTATTTTTACGTCGCTTAGTTCAAAACTATGCATCTCTTGCAAAGAATGTTCAGCTAATGCTGTGTTGTTTTCTTTTCTTCTTAAAGGATAATGAATATTGATTACATCTCTCTTATGTTCTTGTATTCTCAATTTTAAGTAACGACCTGTTTGTCCTATGTAAACTTTTGAACAGTTAGTGCATGGGATTCTATAAATGACGTTGGACGTCAATTCTTTTAGAGTTCTTTCTTCTAATTTTGAATAAAATTGTTTTACTGTATTTTCTGGTTTTGAGGTAATTAGTGTTTTTTGTGTTTTTAATATTAATATTTAATATTTTTAATATTGAATTGGTTTTCTTTTAATAATCATCCCGACCAACAACCTTTTAAAACTGTTCATCTATATATTGGTCGTTATCTCCACATCTGAACTATATTATATTTGTCTTATAATTGGGATTAATCCTGTTAGACAATAAACTTTTTTTAAATTCAATTGAGATCATTATAAAAATTTTACTCAAGGTGGAATATTTCACTCGGATCTTGATTTTCAACCATCTATGGCACAATAAATACAACATTTTGATATCAGTACCTGTACAGGAATGTGAGAATATTCGTAGCTAGACAAATACCGTTTTAAAGGGCCTCATCCTTTCAAGTTTAAAGGATTGTTGAGTGATTTAGACAAGATCGTGAGGATGGGTTTTGAAGCCCTTCGTTTCTGTTAACTTCGAACCTTTGATGAAATTTCCTCACACTCGTGACAGCTAAATAAATATTTGTTCCTCAAATAAGACCCCTCACATTCAATGGGGAAAAGCGAAATATGCACGTTAATAGGTGAATATGTCGAAATAACAAGCGAGCTTTAGTTTTTGAAAATCAGATCATTAAATTGAAATTATTAGGGCAAGATCTTGTCATTCATTGGTTAAATTGTATCCGTTCAATATTCAGAAACAAAATGAAAATGTAGCTATTGGATTTTTAATTTTGTGATTATTGAATTGGCATCTACTTGGTGAAAGTTCATATTCATAATTTTATAAAGAAATAAAAAAACCAACTTTTTTTTTTTTTTTTTTTTTTAAATCGAAGGTACCGTCATGGAATCATTCATGACGGCGAAATGGCGTTAACCGAAGTTATAAGCCAACATATAATCACACAAAATCCGGAAAAAAAAAAGAAAAAAAACTATCATATAATCTATCCTAAAACACAAAACCAACAAGAAAATTAAAAGAAGCCAAACTCAGGGGAGGACACTGGGACACTTAACGCCAAGGGACTCTTCAAGGCGATTTTGATCTTCATACACACACATGAAATAAGCCACGGATGGATGGGTTAATATACATTAGGAAAAAACAAAGGAGATTTCAAAATTGTTTCTATAATCAGATCTTAATACTACCTATAGATTTAATGTGATCATATATGGCCCAATAAATGTCTATATTATTTAATGCCAGTAAGTAGTTCAAACTGAAGGGCTGGTGGAAACGTACGAGTTGATTTATATGGTTACAAAGTTGTGTCCATTTATCTCGAATACGTTCGCAAGTAAGTAACATATGATTAGCATCACCCTCCTCGCCACATTCACATAACGGGTCCTTCTTAATACCAATTCGGTGTAAGTATACTGGGCAAATGACATGACCACTTCTTAACCTTGAGATTGATCTAATAAACTCTCGATTATTTCCGATGTTTTTGAACCAAGTTTCAGATGTAGGTTGTTTGTTTATGTTTTTATAGTAGGCACCCTTTCTATTTGAATGATATTCCATTTCCCACTTTTTGTAAATATCTTTTTTGTAATACAAAAAAAGGTCACTATACAAACAATCTTGATGTTGTTCCTCCAAAAAGGTCGCTGCTTCAGCTATCCCGTCCACCTTTTCATTCGAAGTTATTCCAACATGCGCCTTTACCCACATAAAGTGAACAAAAATGTCCTGATTTTCTAGAGTGAACAGCGTAAGAATAATTTTCTTATGGATATCGGAAAATGATGAGTCTAATTTGAAATTTTTGATGGAGGGTAGCGCACTTTGGCTATCTGAAATTATAATGAATCTGGAACTATTTAGAGTCTCCATATTATCTTCAATGTATTTTAGAGCAAGGTATATGGCGAATAATTCGCCGTAAAAAATACTACAGCGTTTATTAAGTGTCGTGTAACGGGATGTTTCCGAATACGGAATGTATATTGCACTACCCACTGCAGAATCAGGAAATTTAGAAGCATCCGTAAATATTTGTTTAAATGTACCAAAATTAGAATGAACATACGAAACAAAGTCGAATTGAGGGTGTAAATTATTGTACGAGGGGAAAGTCACAGATACAGGAGTCAACCAAACCTCGTATGGTACCGTATAGATTGAAAGTTTTCTTTCGGTAAAAAAACCAATTTTTCACAGGTTGAAATAAAAATCTATTGAGTAAACGCGTTTCTTCATAACATTGACTTCATCTCGTACTAAATTACGGTATTACAAAACAAGCTATTTATACGAAAATTGAATATAACAGAGGGGTTCCTAGAGAAACTAAATAACAATAAGCAATTCATTCAGAGTTATTAGTAGGTACATTGAACAGATTAAGGAGAGGAGAAGGGTTTACTTCAATCTGGTCGTTAACTAGGTTTCCGGAATTTTTATATCTATTAATGTATAGGGATTCCCAACAGTTGGTTTTATGGAGTCTATTTTCTAATTGTAATATATTATAATTGTGATTAAAGGTATGGTCTTCTTGAATAAGATGGCACGCATAATTAGAGTCAGTTTTCTTCTTAATATAGCTGTGTTGGTGTTCGTGTATTCGAGTTTTGAAATTTCTAATTGTGCGTCCTATATAGAATTTTTCATAATCGTTACAGTCGAGTCTATAAACACCAGTACGTTCATCTCTATGAATTTTTGATTTGTTGTTTTTAATTAATTTTCCAATACTATTGTTGGTTTTATATGAAATTTTGTTTATGAAAAAACAATTTCAGGTTTTCGGAAGGTTTGCCCAAGTAAATTAAACTGTTAAATACTCTTCTTTTCTCGGATATAAGTGAGTAAACGAGGCATCGGTAGACCAGCGGTGAGGTGCACCGCTTGTAAGCCGAGGATGTGGGTTCGAGTCCCATCTTGCGCTTGGGTGTTGTGTATGTCCTAAATTTAGTGGTTCTAATTATGAGATTAATTGTTGGGTAATGTACATTGTTTACAAGCCCATTGGCCGTTCGGAACCGGCGTTAAACTGTAGGTCCCTCGAGATAAAAAAAAAAGTGAGTAAACTTCTGAAATTGCCATTTTGTATTTTTTCCTCTGAATGAGGCAATCATATTGGGTGAATAACCATTATTTACTGTCATTTGTTTAATTATATGCAATTCCTTTCGAAAATTGGCTTCGGACAACGGAATTTTGAAAAGCCTATGAATCATACTATGATAAGCCGCTAATTTATGTGAAAAAGGGTGTAGTGATGTGTAAACCCTTCTCCTCTCCTTAATCTGTTCAATGTTCCTACTAATAACTCTGAATGAATTGCTTATTGTTTTTTAGTTTCTCTAGGAACCCCTCTATTATATTCAATTTTCGTATAAATATCTTGTTTTGTAATACCATAGTTTAGTACGAGATGAATTCAATGTTATGACGAAACGCGTTTACTCAATAGATTTTTATTCCAACCTGGGAAAAGTAAGTTTTTTTTAAATTTCTTTATAAAGTTATTTTAATTTTGTTTTCAACTGATCCATAGAATTATCTTAATAAAAATATCGATAACAATCATGTTCACCCCTTCGCATGTTGGAATTCAAGGTAATGAGAAGGCTGACGAAGCCGCAAAACTTGCTTCGCACCATACAACCCCTACCCTACATCCTGTCAATGCCGAAGACTTGAAACATTGCATTTGGAAGAAAATTCATGAGAAATGGAATAGACAATGGTCTGAGAGCTCAAATTCTCTAAAAATGATTAAACCCAACATCAAGGGCATTATGTATCTTCCTCTAAATATGGCTGACCAAGTGAAAATTTCACGTCTTCGTTTAGGTCACATACGTCTAACGCATGAGCACTTACTATCAAGAAATATAGCACCTATCTGTGAATTCTGCAATATTAGAACTACAATTAAACACATCTTGATTGACTGTCCTAAGTACTCCACCTACAGGAAGAAAACAAAAATGAAATTATCTCTTTCCGCAGTTCTTGGCAACGATAATGATGACTTGAGAAACACCGCAAGATTCCTGAAGGATATAAAAGTGTATGATATGTTATAAACGTAAATTCATTATATTTCTGTTAAGTCTCTAAATTGTTCCGTTGTGCAAATGGTCTTTGTAATCGAAGCACATGTCTTTCTAAATAAAAAATAAAAAATTATTTTAATCATTCTTCATAATGAAAAGTAATAAGTAAAATACTTGTCTAAAAACAACAAACTAAAAAACTTTTATTCGACTAGTTTCGCATTTTACAGCATTATCAAGACTGAATACATGTTACAAAGACATAATTTGAAAATATTCATATTCTCGATTCGGTACCTGGAGGTGGATAAATAAAATCGATGAATTTTACAAATTATCAGAAATTTAACAGCACTGAGTGAATAAGATTTCACTAGTCATTGAGAAAAATGTAATTATGGGATTTTTGAAGTTAAAATGTATTTTTTACGCAAACTTTCAACTCTTCGCACAGGCAAATGGTACATTATGGTCTATAAATAAATTGGGTCCAATAGAGACATATTTTGACCACTACTACACGTGGAAGCTCTGTGTCCAAGCATTTTTGGGGCACCCTGTATATATACAGAAGAAATTTGATCTATAGAATTTCAAATAGTTGTGAAAGATTGTTATTCCTTATTTCATTTATATGTTTTCATGTTCAATAAGTTGTCAGAAAATACGTTACATTGAATATGGCCCTAATGAAAATATAGTTTTTGTTCTTCTGAGTTCTGAATAAACTTCACTCTCCTGAAAAGAACGCGGTTTTCAATCGTTTTCATTTGCTCTCCGAGTAATATATTGTATATCCTAATTTAAATAATTATTTTTATTCATTTAATTTTTCACAAATATTTTCAATTCATTTAATTCTGTCCTTTTGATACAACTGGTCCCACTTGGCTAGTGATTAATTGTCGGTTCCATTTTTTATATTAAAAGAAAAACTGGTCCCACGACAACTCTCGCCTTTTAGTCCATCTTGTTCTACGATATAAGTTTTTAGCGTAGTTTTACGTATAATGAAATTTTATACTATAATTCTTCTTTTTGATCCTGTAGTACAATAAAAACTTCCGAATGCTACAATATCATTTTTTGATGATAGAAATAAATATAAAGATATAGTATCTACCTTCAAAATCTTGCTGTTACAGTTTAGAATTTTTAATTTTCATTTACTTACAACCTTCATGAATTATGTTAATCAGAACTTTAAAGTTAATAAGTAAATGATCAATAAC
>JARQZK010000027.1:110000-130000 GCA_030704885.1 Cynegetis impunctata
GTAAGTAACTTTCTTCATTTAAAAAATTTGAAATTCTAAATAAAAATTTTCATTAAAAACGTCTACTTCCATATAAAAGAAATATATCTATAATTTTTTGCTTTACTTGCTTTGATATTTCCCAAAACTAATTTGCTTTTTTAATGTTAATTTACTCTTTCTGAGATCTCTCGGATGGAATTAATCGCTTCCGTGGCAAAGTTTGACCAAATCTCCCATACCGGAGAGTTCAAACAATAAACCACAGATAAGTGATTTTCTTCCATAACAGAGGATTTTATTTATTAAACTATTTTCATCTCCAAATTTTCAATCCAATACTTAGCTACGCCGTTCTGATGAGGACCAAAGAGTCCGAAACACGTGTCAACGGCTGCTTCCATATAAACGTTCTATACCGATAATTCTACTCTACTTTTTTAATATTTTCCCGTGACTAATTTCTTTCCGTTAAATAAATAGTACCCTATTATTATTATTTTCGAACATAACATAGGTAAAGGTTTCTGTAGTTTCCCTTGCCTTCTAATAATAACAATTTTGAATGTTAATATTAGACTGAAAGAATTTTTTAACAAGACAGATCAATCTTATCTATTCAATTTTTTCAAGTCAATAAATGTCAAAGAATTTTCAATTTTTTTTTTCAAAAGTTTTGAATAACTATGAATGTCGTAGTGAAGCGTCAACTTGTTGATTAAATCGAGTTTTTTAAGATTCAACCAGCCTGTTATTGCTAATAATTATCAAGAGATTAAAAATAAATCACAGGCAACAACAATTCGAATAAATATATATATATATATATATATATATATATATATATATATATATATATATATATATATATATATATATATATATATATATATATATATATATATATATATTCATATACACATTCATTCATTTGCAATGTGAATGTGGAATATTTTACAAGAGAAATATAATAAAATATTCATCATATTTCTCAAATCAGATATAATATGTGAACGAACCTTTGTTTAAATTGGAGCCAGTTAAAAAATCTTTTATTTCAAGGATGTTCAACAATAGTAGCAAAATTGTCGAGAGTTGAGAGATTTTCTTGAACATTTTCTCAATGTATCATTGAAAGAATACTGTCAAAACAGAAGCACCCTTGGACTTTTCACTTCTGTTTGGCTGTATCTGTGATTTTTTCCTCGCAATATTAAATCACAATTAACTTCTGACCCATTAATGCCAAAGGGCAGAAGAATGAAAGTTGCTCAAATGCGTGACATGTTAACATAAACCGTTCAGGTCGAGAAAAGCTCTCGTTCTCGATGATTTATAGGTGAAAAATAACTAATAAGATAGGAGCTCAATGCTAAAGGCTCTACTCTAGTGGCATTCACTTCTAACATAAATCCATGTAGCAAGCGAAACGGAAAACTTTGTTGAGTTTTGTTTGCTCAGAAACTTTTGACTGAACACGTTTATTGAAGTGCAAAGGATATCCCGTATATAACATGACGAAAAACGGTAAACATCGATTCTACCCGGTTCAGTTTTTTATTATCCTGTTCAGGATAGAAAAAACTGGAATAAACTATAAATATTTATGGAGCACTGAAGTTTCATCTTGGTATAATAATCTCGCCCATCGTGAAATAGTATAAGGTCAAATTGGGTAACAAGAATAAAGTGAAAAATTCTGAATCCTCTCCAGAAGTTTATTTCTGTGTATATCAAAGAGAAACTTCGAATTAACTGATATTCTCAAATCTCTCTATGTTGAGGCTTGTTAATATTATCAATCGTATTTTCAGTATCTAAAGATAGCAGTGAGCTATAGGAGTGGTTTTGAAATTTGTTTTATACCTCCTGGTCCACAATTGTTACGTATTTTTGAGCTCTTATTTTTTTCTCGGTACTTTTTGGGATCAGACCAAATGAGTGTTGGAAATGTAGAAATCAATTATGAACACCATAATCGAAATTCAGTTTATAAGGACAACAAATGGAGATTCAAGAAAAATTGCTTTTGAAGTTTTACAAACTAGTTTGTAACTAAATATGATGGAGGCACTGTGTTGTCGAAATGATTGTCATTCGATTGTGAATATAGTGGAATATAGTTTAAATGAACGTGTTCTCATTTCTTAATATGAATTTCCACCAAACAATGGTTACTTCGATTCAAAAAAAAAAGAAGAAATCAAAGGTTTCTTTACAAAAATTGAGTTAGAGTGTTGAAAATTTGTGAGTGGATTTAGTTAACGTCACGAAAGTATACTTTAAGGGGTTGCAACCCGTTTTCTTTATTGCTGCCATTGCAATGTACATTTTTCATTGTATTCAATTTTATTTTACGAGTTACATTCGGGAAGAATGAAAGCTTGTAACGTGTTCACCCCGAAATAGTTTAAATTGAAGGCTGTTCGGTTTAGAAACGCTTCCTGAGGAATTGATGTTCTGCCTATGAGATGTGCACAGCAAAATGTATCATCTGCACACCTAGTATTGTACTATGGTGGAGTAATAGAGGAAATGACTACAGAACACCTGCCACGATAATATCTATGAAAAACGCACAAGTCGGCAACCTTCCTCCGATATTTGAGAGAAAGATCAATTTCTCTGCTCTTTTCTGAATTGAGTCAAGTAGGTGCAAGTATTTCATAGGTCCAGAGCTCCAAATACAAAACTAGTACGAAATTGACCCTAATAAAGCAGAAATATCAATAGCTGCATTAGAGTAAACAGATTTTCAGCACATAAAAGACGAAGCAGTATTCATGCCATCTGAAATTGGAGTTGTTCTCAAGAACTTGGTTGCTTGAGTTTTGGTGGAACTAAAATCAAGAAATATACTTAACCCTCAGGTAGGTTTTTTTAAAGGTTTTTCTATGGATTCAGCTCATGCTTCACATGGATGACCGGATGTAGAAGCTCTCACAGGCTTCTTGATAGTCGTGGATACTATTAAAGTAGAACCATCAGCGAATTTCACAATTTTGATTATAGTCTTATTCAAGAGTTATTAATATTTATAAGAAAAATGTCGGTTAGAAGATAGACGCTTGTGGCACACCGACATCAAGCGTATGCTGGCCCAGGCTTGGCGGAAGACCGTAAAATTCAAAATTTATATATTTAAATATATATATATATATATATATATATATATATATATATATATTTTTTTTTTTATATATATATATATATATATATATATTTTTTTTTATATATATGCATATAAATATTGATCATCTTGTGAATACCTAGAATTATTAACCTAACTTAATTTAGCTGAATTGGACATTTAAAATAAATAAAATTCATTGCTTTTCTATTTTCCATTACCCGAGATTACCATGCATGAGAGTAAAATAAAATTACGTTTTCATTTCGAAAGAAATATTGAATCCTTTTATGTGAGTTTCGTGACACTTTGAATGGCTTTCTTGAGTTTACGATTTGGCAAACGGTATACAGTAAACGTCCATTATTAAATATCCATGCATGATCCTACGCTCTCAATATGAAATCGATGCGCGATAGTGAATTAGATCTACACTCAGTTGAATAGCAGAGAATATTGAGATAATTTGTGTGAATTTTTTGATAAAAATAACGATTTAACTAGGATGAAAATCCCGAAAATTCCGAATAAATTCAAGATTTCGGAAATTAAGAATTTCCGAAATCTTGAATTTATTCGGAATTTTCGGGATTTTCATTTATTATACAGAATTATATTGAGGTTGTTATAATTTGATTATAAATGATCTATCATATATATTGAATTATCATGTTCCAAGCTATGAAGTCTATAAATGAATATTATTATTGATAATATTATTAGGTATACTTATGTCAAAAATTATTGTCACAATAAGGAATTGTGTATATGAGATAATATCCATTTATTATTTGAAAACTGTTTGGAAATGAATACAAAGAAATTTACAACATATGGACAATAAATTATCAACCTTGATTATAATATAAGCGAATGTAATGTAAAAAATATTCATAAAGAATTCATCGTTTTTCTAGTATCTTGATAATGCACAGACAACTTATAATTAGAACGAAGAAGTTAAATTACAATAGCATAGTGTTTATTTCGGGCCAAATCTCCAGAATTGATAATCAATTATTAAATGAATTTCCTTTTCCAAATTCGTTACATCCTCATTGAATATCAAATTAGTTTTTCCTCCCCTGAAGTTGATTCACTTCATGAAGAAATCGTATTCAGACTATTCCGTTTAGCATATATATTTAATTATTGTTAATGCAAAAAATCAACTGGAATGCTGTCATTTTCTTCCACAGCTCAGTTTACTGAATTAGTTTTTTCGTGACTCATGTTCATCATGGATCTAACAAGAATATAATAGACATATATAATCTGATATACAAAAACTGTACAACGGAGAGATAAACTCAGTTACTAGAATATGAGCTAATTAAATCGAAAATTTGAGCATTTTTCAGAAGAAAGCGGCCATACACAATGTACTGAGGTAATATATGGTTTTTTAAAATTTTTTCAGTCGTATTATTTCTGAAAATTACAGATACTTGCACTGTATCGAGAGGCAATAGAGATCTGAATATTTGTTTGTTAGGCAGAAAATATTATCAACATTTGCATAAATGCAGTATAAAGTAGATTTTGAATTTAATTAACCTCCCATTTACAAATAGTTATTTTGTTGTATTTTTTTGATAGTGAAAATTGACAACGAGCAGATATATCATTGAATATGTCAAGTGCAATTTCAACCATATAGACAATTCTTTTTTCATAGTTTCGAATTGTTTTTTGTAATACAAAAGAATAAGTCATTGAGATATCTCATGGTTTGTAAATATATCAGAAAAATAGAAAATACACATGTTTCAAATATAACATTAGTAAGAAATTTGATTATCGCTGGCACCTGGTGCTCGTTGACATTAATTTGGGAAAGTTTTCTTGTGGAGAGGAGACATAAAAATCTAGAACTCTATCATTATTTTACAAGTCACGGTTCTCCCGATATTGATCCTATTAAAACCATGAATATTCAGAACATATTAACTTTATTCGACTTTAATTGTTTTATCCCACTGCAGGTCAAGTTTTGCCTTCGGCATAGTATTTTAAATTTTTTTAATAAAACCCTTTTCCAACCTACCCTATACTGGGTTTGCATTTATATATTTTTTCGAAAGTAATTCAAAATTTTCAGCAATGTACTATATACTTATGACTTTAGTAAAATTCACAACTATTGTTGAAAAGCAATATTTCTCAATAAATAACCATAACACTACTAGTTTTTATACTAGTTCCATGTCAAACTAATAAATATTTTCGTGCGTGACAAAGTACCAATTTCTTCCTTTTTATGTGCGAGTTGTATATGGTAAAGCGTGATTTTTCACTCCATTTCCATAGGCCATTAGCATTTGATAACTCAGGTTTATTATTCTTTTCAATCATTAGATAATTCTGATAAAAATTTCATATTCAAGACCTTGGCAGTGCGAAGGAATTAGTGGACATTTTTTAATTCATCCGAACATGAATGTTTCCCTGAGTCGACATACATCTTTTTTTTCGTAACCTAATTAGAAATGAATCGTTCATGGTCCTCTGCACACAACTGAATATATATATATATATATATATATATATATATATATAAAATATATATATATATATATATATATATATATATATATATATATATATATATATATATATATATATATATATATATATATATATATATATATATATATAGGATATATTCTTGGTCAATAATAAAAAGAAAAATCTAACATCGGAGAAAACAGTGGAATTTACAAAATATTTTGCGTTTTCTCTATTGGACGATCATCAGGAAGGAATATAAACATTCGTGTTTAAGAACATAAAAAGTCAATTTCACAAAATAAAAATACCACTGGCCTTTCCGAACATTGTATAAAATTTAATCATTTTCTGGATTTCAACAATTGTTGCATTCAGGTAACAAAGGAAAGCGCCTTGACCTTTTTGAAATTCTTGAAATAAGTTCTGCCCATAATAGTAAATTACCCCTTGTAAACGAACACATTGATTTTCAGGTATTACCTTTGCTTTTGTCTGTTTTATAAGATAAGATGTAATACTCTCCTGTAGTCAGTCTTGATAATGAGTTCATAACTCGAAACATGTCGACTATTCGTTACTGCTAAATACAGTATCTAAATATTTTTATATAGTGAAATTTTAGCTAAGTGTGTTTCATTTTAAAGTTTATTCTTTATGATGTTTCACCAAGTGATGTGCGAGATAATCTCAGTTATTAAAAATATATATGCCTGAATGTTGTCACTTGAAACATGAAGTGTAACTTTTAATACTATTAACCATAGGTAATTCTGTAATACATGTTGCTGATAACGGCATTCAAATGGTTCAAGTGGTCTCTCAAGAAATTATACAAATTGATTCGAAATTAATTCAAGTGTTAATTATCGAGAGGGTACTGAATATTATTAATTCTATATTTCGAGTAAAGTAGAATTATTAAAAATGTGAACCACATGCTGCAATTCACTCATGTTATAGATAGTGAAGGATATACACTAAAGGTTCAAGTCTTTATTCATGAACATTTGCTACACTTCCGGCCATTAGGAAGGTTGCTGAAAATTTAACCGACTTGAATTTTCCAGGAGCTCGCCATGAGAACACAAATTCAGCACACGTTGAATTTCAGTTTTAAGAGTGAAATATAACATTGTGCCATTCCGTGAAGACCGAATGATTTAACTTTGTACCTGACATGAGTGAAATGTCGTTGATAACAACGAAATCTTGGAGATTGTGAGAACGACACAGGGATTATTCGTAAAAACGTTTTTCAGAAATCAAGAAAGATATCTTTTCATCATCCTTAAATGGCCTGCTGTCTCACTAGCTCAAGAATTTCAAGAAGGTCAAGGCGCTTTCCTGTGTTGCCTGAATGCAATAATTGGTTTTTGTTGAATTCCAGGAAGTGATTAGATTTTATACAATGTTCGGAAAAGCCAGTGGTATTTTTATTCTGTAAAATTGACTTCTTATGTTCTTCAACACGAATGTTTTTATTCCTTCCTGTTTGTCCAATATAGAAAGCAGGACATTCGTCGCAAAATATTTCGTAAACATCACTGTTTTCTCCGATGGCAGATTTTTCTTTATTATTGACCAAGAATGATTTCAAGTTTCTTTTATTTGTACAAATTGTTTTAACATTATTTTTCGATAGTCTGTTGAAATTTTGCTACCCAAATTCAGCACATAATTTATTGGGAAGTATTTTTGTTCTTCATTAATAGTTTGCGTGGGGTATATTGAATGGAACAGATTCTTCAATTCTATCCTTTACTGCTAAATAGATTATCTAATTATTTTTATGTAGTGAAACTTAAGCCAAGTGTGTTTCATTTTAAAGTTTAAACTTTATTCTATATTACTTTGTGTTGCTATTTAATTGCATTTTCCTTGATAATCATTAATGACAATTTGTTGTACCAATAAAAAGGGACAGGTCTTCTGACATGAAGAAGTAGCTATTGAATTATCGTCCAATGTAGATTCACAATATTTAATATTTTCGCAGTAGGAGTTTCCATTTGACATTTTCAAGAGGAGTTTGTGAGCGATATAGGGGTGAAATTATCTAGAAACTTTCATTTAATGTCCGCAGTTCAGCTATAAAAAGAAGATGGATGTTAATTCAACACTCATTAGAGCTTCCAAAACGCAATTATACACCGAAGACGGGTAGCTAAACTGTACCTATAGTTCAGACGCTACTCAGAAAATGGTTTTAATGAATCTTACGAAGTAAGATTTTTAAGCGTTCAGCTCTTTGAGAAAATCGTAGGTATATATTTCAAATGAATTACAACATCTTATTCTACACTAGCGAATCTCAACCTGTGGGACGACCCCCCCCCCCCTAGGGGGGCGGAGCTAACTAAAGGAGGGATGCGAGCTTATCCAAGAAAAAATAATATTTAAAAAAATTAATCCACCTAACTGGACTGAAAGGAAAAAGCCAACACACACATACAAAATTATGATTGAAAATTGTTGAGAAAGGCTGCTCTACACAATAATTCTTGACGATGTAATATTCATATGTAGGAAAGATTGTATTTCATTGTTATCAGTAGATTGCACTCAAACTGTTTCATTGTTACCATAAAAATAAGGACAATGAAGTAAAGATTTGAACAATATTTCATTGAAATAATTCAAAGCACATATTTCAAAAATATTAAATTTGAAGTACACAAATGAAGATGTTATTTTCATGACATATTTTCATTGTGCACCCCCTAACCATGAATAATTCGAGCCTAACTCGTTGTTGTGTGGAAAACAGATTGAAGTAATTGTATTGACCGTGCAACTGAATAAAGTGGATTGATTTTTGTTTTGTCAAGATAGAATTCCGAAGGAAATAAACCTTGAAATCACGTGTCCCACGTGTAATATTGCCTTACCAACTTCATTTTCAAGGCATTAATCGATTTGAATGTCGAATTTAAAGATAACAGATGAGTTCTTTCAAGCCCCCTTTCAGTCATGTCAACAAGGTAATCACTATGAGCTATATATTTCACGTGACCTCGAACATCATGATCTACATTTGATAGAGACAATAATTCTTCTAGACGCCGACAATATTATCAATCACACATACGTTTTGAGAAACGACAAATTAAGTTCATTTCAATATAGATAAATCACCCTTATAACATTTTCGGAGTTTACTCTTTAAGAAACGATTTTCATATTTAGCCTGCGGTATGAAAATTTTATGATGAGTAAAATCGAGCGTTAACTAAAAGTGAAATGTTACGTTCCTTTGCGCAACGTACTACGCGCACGTTTCACTTCGATATTATTAGTATACCGCCGAATATATTAGGGTATACCGGCAACAAATGATGCATGTATAGGTATTTATATCTTGTGATACTAATATTTGTTCACAATAAACAAAATTATTAAGTAAATGAAGATAATGAAATATTGGAAGATATAGAACAAAAACTGATTTGAATGACAATGAATAACGAAGAATCTGAAACACACGTGAATGCGGTTTATTTCATTATTATAATTATTATTAGTTGAATTAACCAACAGCTGTCTGTTATTTAATCTACGTATGTATGTTTGATTAATTACATATTTCTTTTATATTATATATTAGGGTACACCGTCAACAGTTGATGCATGTATAGGTGTAGATACAGGATATTCCATCGCAGACGAGCCACCCCGTATATTTCTTATCCCATAGTGAGTGGAAAAATTTCCCGTCAATTAAATTTGTCGTCAAATAACTCCACTTATGCTGAATCATTTTAGAGACGGTTTTCAGTCAAGATTGTATTATTGTATGGAAGTCAATGGAGGACAATTTGAACATTTGACTTAAACACGCAGATTCGATTTTATTTTTATTGTAAGCATGATGAAAAAATTCATGGAGATTGCTCGTTCAAGCCTCAAATATACGTCAAAAGATGGCCCCCAAACAAAATCATTTGACGTGTTTCAGGAAATTTTTCCACTCACTATGAGATAAGAAATATACGGGGTGGCTCGTCTGAGATGGAACACCCTGTATGATACAACACATACAACAGCAGCCTAACCGTCAATATATGTTTTGTTCCTAGAATTTAGTTCAAAATATTAATATGTAGTGATATTATATTTGTGCACAATAAATAAAATTATTAAGTGATTGAATTTAATAAAATATTGAAAGATATAAAAAACTAACGTACGACTGGAGTCATATATATATATATATATATATATATATATATATATATATTATATAATACCCAAAGGATGATGAATGTGACGCATTAGGTGATACAAAACATGTTATATTTATACAAATTGATTGTGTGAATCTTTGATATGCTTTCTATCGAAATAAATTGTGATTTATCAGCGTTTTATGTCTACGTAGTTCAAAAGTACACCTCATTTGAATTACTCTTTGGCTTGATACATTAATAAACCATAAGGTTTGAAGGTGTTGACATGCGCTTGCTGTTTGGAATGAGACGTTATACATTTTATATGAATGAAATTTCGGGATGGAATTCACTGCTAGGGGCTTGAGCATATGAATTATAAATAATTAAAACACCGACATCATTATCAATCCCACATACACTTACAGGAAGCTGGATCCCAAAAGGAGGAGAGATTCTTGGGGTAGTGCAATTTACACCTATTCGACAATTTTTAAATGCCTGATTATATATTATTAATAAATTTTCCTGTTCAATTCATGTATATGTACATAAGAAAATAATTCATTTTATTGAAAAAAATATCGCAGCGCCGTTGAGCGAAAGAGTTGTAACCCACAAAGTATCATATTTGAACATGAACTCAATCCATCAAATTTAACAGTTATATTACTCCTATAAATATATGCATATATATATATATATATATATATATATATATATATATATATATATAAATATATATAGATATATATATATATATATATATATATATATATATATATATATATATATCTATATATATATATATATATATATATATATATATATAGATAAAAAATTCGGGAAAAATACGACTAAAATGTTCATTTTCTACTAGACCGTTCCAAATGAGCAATAACAATAGAAACAATTAACAATTTTTCATTTTTTTTTACATAATTATGACTGTTTGAAATATATCAAGCTACTAGGATTGTACTATTTAGATTTAATTTCTACGGAAAACATTGTCATTGGAGAAATTTCTTCAAAACTGAGCGTTTTATGAAGGATTTAGTTTTGGGTGACGCTTTGCATGCAGGATTTGACTTTAGAACGGTAGTTAAACGTGGCATTTCGAAAATGGCGATACGAGAAACGTGAAAGACCTCAAGTGTTTAACACTTTATTGGGGTGTACTTTTACCAGCGATGTAGTTTGAGCTTGGTCGGTTGTATCTCAGATACCGTGATTGGTTCAGCCTGCAAACCTGTAACAAAAGACCTATACAATCGATAAATCTCGTCGGAGGTAATATCTTTCTGACAGAACCGTAGATAACGCTTCTTCCGGCTGGGGCATGAGTTTCAGAAAGGGAAGGTGAAGAGCTAATTGGAAACTGTACCGTTTGTTCATCTGCAATTGTGAAAAATGAATATCTAAAAGTCATTTTTCCGATTTTCCTGTTTATGGTATTATTCGCCCAAGGGATCGATATAAAAAATATTCGTGACGTTTTCCAAATTGAGTATAAAGTATTTGATGGTAATATAATCATTTGTTCGGTCCTAAAATGATGCTCGTGTGATGGGTACACATTGTGATAATATACTCTTAGCATAAGTATAATTCAACAATTGGAGTCTTATTTTTTCGAATGAATTTTAGAAAATATTATGAACTAAGTCGTCCTGTAAACTTAAATTAACAAGGAACAAGAAGCCATGCTTTCTAAGAGAATCAAAGGATATATTAATTCAAAAGAAGTGGAAATTAATCTACTTGTGCATTTATTGTTGTTTTTTATTTGCTCTTGTTAATATTCTTCCATAGATACGTATAGATAATTATTCAGATATTTTCATGGTATTTCATAGGCATAATAGAAATAACGTGTGATAATACCATATTAATGAGAGTGAGTTCATATTTCACAGAATGGTTGAAAGAATTTATACCATTTAATTTTGATTAATTTGAAAGAAACCGTATCAAAAGAATGAAAGCACAGATAACAATTAATAAATGTGAGAACCAATCTATGCGTATAGATTAGCAATTATGGATCGAAAGATCTTTAAGTACGAAATAGAAGTTTGTCTGTCGACATTTTTTTAGTATTCTTAGCTATTTTATCGTTTGTGTAAGTCACATATAATCTGTCCGTTTGGTCAATATGGTGCCACTTTAGGTGTGAATAACTACAGCATATGGAGAACTTATAAGGCCAAGTTCAAATTCTCTGGGTTATGTCCTGGAAAAATGAACAGCATTTTATTGAAAAGTAATAGTACAAGTAGGTTTTTGGACGGTATTGCTGACTCAATTGATCTACCATCCAAGCGCAACAATATCCTTCCATCGAGATGTATGCCAGATCTAAAGATACCAAAAACTCCATAATAAAGTGTCAGTCTCCTAAAGAAAGACCCGTTGGAGGACTCTCCTGCCCCAAAAGTGCAGGTTCCTAGCAGCCACATGGGGCAGATTAATGATTTTTGTGATATTTAAGAAAACAAAGAACTTCCTGCTAAAACTTGAGGTTAAATATTTTTCATGAAAGTTATGGAATCTGTTATGGTCATAGTCGATCTATTTTCCACCATTGTGAGCCGAACGACCAAATGACGGTAGTATTTGAAACATCAATTTTTAAGTATCATTTAGATCACTTAACTGCATGGTATTTCATCTTATAATTATTTCTTTCTGTTAATATATCAGTAATAATTTGTTACGAGTTGTAGGATAATATTAAGTGGGATCTCACAAGAATACGTAGGTAGGTACTGATCCTTTTATATTTCTTCTCTGTGTTCCAGATCTTATGAATCTTCTCGAAGTAAAATCTGGGGACTACTTTGTTCAAAATAAGCGTGATGGTCAACACCTCATTTTAGATTTTTAAGCAATTACGCCACTTTAAAAAAAAAATTGGGAATTCCGTCCGGATTGAGTTTGCGCTATAAGCAGTAATTACAATTACGTCAGATAGTTGTCAAATTGTCCAATCTGCGTGTAAATGAATTCTATTAGTGCCGTTGCTCCATGAATTCAATTCCCTGGCGATCAAGCTGTGACAATATTATCATACTCTTCTCTATTAAAGGGATAACTTAAAAGAATCAAAGTGAGTAATTTATTATAATTTGTGTAAAACAACCTGGGAATTATCCAGGTAGACAATGAAATTCCTACCGCTCTACTTGATGAACTTGGTTATATGAAATTAGTTAAGGAATGCTATGAAAGAATGAGATTGCGAATTCTCCCTGGTGGTTGGATTTCATTACAGAAACTGAGACTGTCTGTGGAAAGATGGTGCAATCGTTATTAAGTCGGATTCCTTTGGTTACTTTGATTCAGAAATAATGTCTCTTAATTCATAGTCAGGATATGAGAATAATTTTTGGTTTTCGCTGTTTTGAGTGACTTTAAATGAGAGAAAAGCAGACTTGAAACGTTAAATTTTTACCTATATATATATATATATATATATATATATATATATATATATATATATATATATATATATATAATATCTTGATAATTATTAGCAATAACAGGCTGGTTGAATCTTAAAAAACTCGATTTTATTAAAAAGTTGACGTTTCACTACGATATTCGAAAAAATTGAAATTTCTCTGACATCTACTGATTCGAAAAAATTTTTAATAGAACAGACGACTTGTCTTGTTAAAATTTTTTTCGGATGTGGTTGTTCTTTGTTATTTATTATGTGCTATTCAGTCTAATATCAACATTCAAAATTGTTATCATTAGAAGGTAAGGGAAACTACAGAAACCTTTACCCAAGTAATGTTCGAAAAAAATAATAATAGGTTACTATTTATCTAACAACAAAGAAATTAGTACGGGAAAATATTGAAAAAGTAGAGCAGAATTATCGGTATAGAACGCTTATATGGAAGCAGCCGTTGACACGTGTTTCGGACTCTTTGGTCCTCATCAGAACGGCGTAGCTAAGCATTGGAATGAAAATTTGGAGATGAAAATAGTATAACAAACAAAATCCTCTATTATGGAAGACAATCACGGAATATATATATATATATATATATATATATATATATATATATATATATATATATATATATATATATATATATATATATATATATATATATATATTCCGTTTTTTCAACCTTTCTCTTTCGGATGCAACTCTGCCTCGCTGTGTTGCTTCTACATTATCTGAAGGAACTTCCTTCCTACCTGGTGTCCCATGACACCGTTATGTTTTTTTAATATATAAATGTAATTTTTTAAACTTAAAACATTGAGCACTGTCGCAGTGGCAGTTGTGACGCCATCTGTTGCTGGAGCTGGAGAAATTACTGAAGTGGACCTACATGTAAACTGTCACTTCCATCAAGTCTGCATAGGAAGTATTCGGGGCAGGGCTGCGGGCAGCGCGAGTAGCAGTGGCAGTGGCTCCAAGTAAATGAAGCATTATATTCTTCATTATTACTGAGTTTGACAGAAACCTCATATCCAATACAATTTATAAAATACTCAACGTAATGAAAACGTTTCAATTTCAAAAAACATTTGAAAAAATTATACTTCTAAATAGATTATTTTGACTAGCGAAAGTTATGGGAATGTATGAATAAATCCATTTAAGGTATAGGCGTCGTTTCAATACGGTAAGGGTTACGAGAAAAGGTTCCAAGCTAACTTTTCTCGCCTCCCTGGCTTTATAATATATCTGTTATCATCGCTCACAGGAGCGGACCATCCTTACATTAATAGAGGTAATGGAACTTTTAGAAATATCCTTTATTACCCTGCATAAATCAACCCGATGAATATTTGCGTTTGTAGACATTTGCAGTGGAATTCTTCTTTCCGAATTTAATTTCATAACTCTCTTGAACTGCTTGTGGCCGTTTCGTTCTGTACCTCCGAGAACATGTTCTCGAATGTAACCACCATGAGTATTTATTGTAGGAATTAGAATTATCAGTGAAGGAAGACGTTATCTTCATCACATATAAATTAGATGAAACATATATGTATTCCAAACCTACAACTAGAAATTAAATTCAAATTGGATGTGATAATAAAGTGAAAGTAATAAACAAAAACAAAACTTGAATTTACTACATTTATTATCACAAAAATACTTTGAGGAATATAAAACTGCGATTGCAATTTTGGTCACTAGATCATCATCGGGCAGATTGAGTTGAGAACTGAATACGCAATTATAGATTTGCGCTTACGGGTGGGAAAAAATTCCTGCAGGTACATAAATAGGCAAGAGGAATATTTCAAGAAGGGCTAATCGAAATGGATTTCCCAAATTGGTACAATAAAATGTTCTTGGAAAAATCATTATTTTTTGAATACACTAAATATAGGTGAATATATCAAGTCAATCTGGTCGTTCAGCAAGATATCTTTTGCATTATGATTGTGTTTAAAAATTTCCAAGTATTCTAAGTAAGTTAGTTTGGCTCCTTTCGGTAATTTGTGCATAATTTGGAAGTTATCTATTTGTGGAAACGGGTGGTGGTTTTCACGGAAATGATTTGAAAATGATGTTTATTGATAAACATATTAAAACAATGGCTAAAAAAGCCATTCACACATTTATTAAATAAAATGAGCATGACGCACGTTTCGGTGAAACTTCACCTTCTTCAGATGCTGAATGCCAACTGAATATATTTCTCCGCTATACCGAATGCAAGAAATGAATATATGACAAATTGTGTAGAAAGAGTAAATAGAAGGATCACTGGAGAAGAATACCATAATGTGGTATACGGACGGGTCTAAAACTCCCGAAGGAACTGGAGCAGGAGTCGTTGGGCCTCGTACCAAATACTCAGAACCCATGGGCCAGTTCCCTAGTATTTTTCAAGCGGAAAATCGCGCCATAGAAAGGTGCATTCAGTTCAACCTCGATAGGAAATACCGGAACAAGGAAATTGCGATCCTCTCCGATAGCCAAGCAGCCATCAAAGCGTTGAGCTCTTATAACATCAACTCAAAGATGGTTTGTGAATGCCTAGACAAACTAAACGATCTGGGCAGGAACAACAAAGTGATCCTCCTCTGGGTGCCGGGGCACGTCGGAGTGAAGGGTAATGAACAAGCAGACACCCTGGCACGAAAGGGTGCATCAACGCCACTAATCGGGCCAGAGCCTTTCTGCGGACTTGGAAAATCTTACTTCCAAGAAGAACTCAATAAAGCTGAAGAAGCAATGAGAGCAACATACTGGCAAAGACTTCCAGGACTGAGGCAGGCCAAAGATCTCCTCGGAAAGTTCAACCGAGCAAGATCAAAGACACTGATTAACCTCAGCAAATCTAGTCTAAAGACAATCACAGGATTTCTTACGGGGCATTGCAGACTCAAAGAACACCTAAGGAAGCTAGGTTTAGAGGGGGACAGCACCTGCAGATTCTGCAAGGAACGTCCAGAAACACCTCACCATATACTGATGGAGTGCTATGCTGTGCACCATGAAAGACTGAACACACTGGGATCATACCAGCTGACTGTAGAAGAAATACCACGAATAGACCCCCTTAAAATCCTCAAATTCCTGAAGGTATTGAGGCTTGAGGGGCTGCTGTAAAACGAGAACACATCGAGAAGCAGAAGAAGATGGGGCACAATAGATCTAATAAGGTCGCAGCGCATCGGTCACCATCCAAACCTACCAATACCAATACCAATACCAAATAGAAGGATGGTTACAAGCAATGTGTAAAAAAGGAGAAAACCATTCTGAACTACTAGTTCGGTAATTTTGAAAATAATCAGAAGTATGATTAATTTGGCTATTCAATAGGAGACCTGATTGTTTGTATTTATTTATCTGTAATGATTCTAGAAAATTAAGTTTAATTCTCTCTCTTTCAGCATTTAATTAATTTAATTTAATCCAAGAAAATCACACATTCAATTTTGACTTAAAAATATTAATACAAGTCTTTATATTTCTACGGAATATTTATTCTTCTATCCAAATATGTACAGGAAACATTTTCGTACCAACAACTGAAACGCTCTCCAATGTCGTTCATTTTGTGATTGGATTACAGATGTTCATATAATTGAATATGTGCCTAAATAAAGACATGATTTAATAAGGAACCCAATGCAAGGTACCAAACATACGGTTTGTACTTTGTAAAATAATCCTTGATGAATTGATTTTTTTGATATTCTCGTAAAAAGAAGTCCTAGGTTTATTGATACTGTTTGATCGACACACAATCCACTCTTTTTGTGGGACGTTATGTTCAATTTCCTGCTGAAATAATCCGGGAAGAGAATATAACAGTAGAGAGCATACTGAGAAAATGCTTTAATTTCATCGAGATATTGGTAAAATGTTATATCCTTGAATATTTGAAATGGTAATAAAATTGTAACTCATAATTTTTCATAAACTGATGAAAATGAACATTTTATCATTTATCATTATGAATATTATTAGAAAAAAACACATGTGTGATTTTAACAGTTATAATATAGGTATATATTTATAACTACTGAAAATTTTTCAAAATTCACTCTCAATCTGTTTGAAACTAATGAATGAAATAGATAGGTTATGAGTACTCTGAGTGAAAAAAAAAGAAATACGTATGTACTAATACAACTGGGGCGCACACCTAGCAACGCTGTCGTAACAATTCTTTTCCTTTTTCTCTTCATTCTAATGAATGGAATAAAATGTCCCTTAAGTTGAAGAAGAGGGTCTATTTTAGAGTTTTGAAAGCATTATATTCTTTTTTGTTATGTTTTTGTTTTTATCCTCATCTTTTTACCTAGGTACTTAATGAATTATTAATTTTCACAGATTCAGAAGGATATTTGCATCTCTCCTCTGCATTTAATGAAGGATACGCTCTGAAATTGTACCAATAAGAATCATGAAAATAACGAGAATTTACCGTTTATACAAGAATAACCACGCTGGCATGACTGGCGTTTCAACTCCCGATATATGTCCAGCGAGGTTGAATTTTTCACTGTTCTTGCTTCTCGGCATTTCCAGTAGGCTATAAACGCTGAATTTATAGTGCAGCTCTAATCAAGTTTATTGATTACCACTTCGTTTCACCTAGGGTGAATATTTTCGTGAATTAATGCTCCGGGAGTTTGAATAAGCTAAGCGAACGTTAACTTCGCTGAGTCATTACCTACGACGAATTCACAATATGTTCAAATCAAATTGAAATTATTCATTGATATTTCATGTAAAAAATCTTTTGCTCACAAGTATTTTCATGACAGAACTGGCCAGGTTTCATGGCTGATATATTACATAGAGTAAACAATGAAAATATATATATATATATATATATATATATATATATATATATATATATATTATATGTATATATATATATTATATATTTATATATATATATATATATATATATATATATAATATATATATATATATATATATATATATATATATATATATATATCGTACTAAACTATGGCATTACAAAACAATCTATTTATACGAAAATTGTATATAACAGGGGTTCCTAGAGAAACTAAATAACAATAAGCAATTCATTCAGAGTTATCAGTATGTACATTGAACAGATTAAGGAGAGGAGGAAGGTTTACTTCAATATGGTCGTTAACTAGGTTTCCGGAATTTTTATATTTATTAAGATTCCCAACAGTTGGTTTTGTGGAGACTATTTTCTAACTGTAATATATTATAATTTTGATTAAAGGTATGGTTTTCTTGAATAAGATGGCACGCATAATTAGAGTCAGTTTTCTGCTTAATATAGCTACGTTGGTGTTCGTGTATTCGAGTTTTGAAATTTCTAATTGTACGTCCCATATAGAATTTTTCAGAATCGTTACAGTCGAGTCTATAAACACCAGTACGTTCATCTCTATGAATTTTTGATTTGTTGTTTTCACTCAATTTTCCAATGGTTGGTTTTATATATCAATCAGAAACAGGAGTTTAGGAATACCAAATTTTGATTATTTTATAAAAGAGATATGGTTTTCATAAAAACAATGCTGGGAAACTTCAATCATTATATCGAACAAATTATTTTCTCTTGAAGCCGCATAGTTCAGAATCAAAATTGTGATGGAAAACTACTTCTTTGTACTCGTTACTAACAAGGTACAAGCAAAAGAAAGTTCTATACGCGCAGTAAAATTAGACATCTTCAGCAAAATTACAGAGTAATTAACGTGAAGTTTTGAAGATATGAACATAATCTAGTTTTTCGACTTTCATTCAAGAACTCATTCGTTTCCTAATATTTAGCGAATAAGTATGTGAATTAAGCAACAGCAGGATATATAAAATGGTGAGAAAACATCAGTAACTGACGTCAATCAAATAAAATGAAAATAAGCATACAATGAGAGCAGTATTGATGGTTTTACATTTTATTGTATAGTTCTAATATAATATAATAAAATCTTAATAAAAAAAAAATTAAAAGAATTACAATAAATTATTTCACATTTGGGCTTGCTTAAATATTTGTATAAACGCCTGTTATATGGTAGTAAACATAAATATAAAGTAAAAATCAGTAATAAATAATTTTTCGAAAGAGGCATTGTTAGCCCAGCGGTAGGGTGTATCGCTCGTGAACTGAGGATTGTGGGTTCGAGTCCCACCTTGCTCTTGGGTGTTGTGTATGTCCAATGAAATTTGGAGGTTCTACATATGATTAACTCTTGAATAATGACTCAGTTTCAAGCCCAGTTCGGAACTGGCTTAAAACTGTAGGTCCCTTGAGTTAAAAAGAAAACTTTTCAATAACTGCATGCAGGAATGGAGATGGATTAACTCATATAACGATCGTTCAAGTTTGATTACAGAACAAAAATAGAATATTGAAGTATTTTTGTTTCATGCTTCATCAACATATTTTGCTAACATGTTTGAAAACTGCATTACTTGACTTTTAAAACATGAATTGAGTTGTATCTCAAGCACAATAACAACAAAATGAGATAAAAAAAACAAGAGTTTAAAATAAATGACAAGTTACACAGTTAGGAAAAAATTTCAAGTTTAGTGAAGAAATTTTAGACTGTAAATAAATGACAAGTTGAAGCAATAAACAAATAAAATTGAAAAATAACTTTAAAACATGAACATGTAGATTTCTAGTGTTGAAATCCAAGCACGTATCTATCTTTCTTGAAGTGGATGAAAGGAAGTTTCACTATGATACTTT
>JARQZK010000027.1:135000-175000 GCA_030704885.1 Cynegetis impunctata
TGGCAATTAGGACAACCTATATATATATATATATATATATATATATAATATATATATATATATATATATATATATATTATATATACATATATATATATATATATATATATATATATATATATATATATATAAATATATATATATATATATATATATATATATATATATATATATATATATATATATATATATATAAATATATATATATATATATATATATATATATATATATATATATATATATATATATATATATATATATATATATATATAAATATATAATATATATATATATATATATATATATATATATATATATATATAAATATATACATATATATATATATATATATATATATATATATATATATATTATATATATATATAAAAGAGTTCGTCAGTATACAAAAGATTGAAATTCTGAACCTTGAACTCTGCCGTCTGTGCGAAGAAAATTCGAAATTAAATTGAAATGTTGTCGAGAATTGAATTGAACATCCAATTTCAAAAGCATTTACATAATTGCCCGTTTCCTCCATTGTCTTATTTATTCATCGACGAAGATTATATAATTTATTTATGACCTCAGAATTGTTCTCCGAACTATATTTTATAAACATACATATATTTATATTATACTAGCTGTACCCAGTTACGAGTTGCTCAGTCTAGTTGAATAGAAAAAAGATAGTAGTGAAGCAAATAATTTTCCGAACAGATAAGTGTAAACTGTTATACCGTAGAAAAACTTAATTAATATTTCCTTGATAAAATAAAATATCATCGAATGAAATAAAAAAAATTCTGAAATGATAAGCTCGATAGTCGCCAATTGATGTCTTCACTTGAAGTAAAATGTTATTGAAATCAATGAAAAAGTTTATTCACAGACCTCTTAATACATCAGGTAATATTGTGCACTACTTACAGATTGTAGCCTATGGTCGAATGTTCTCTCTCGAAAGAGGAATGGGAAGTCCATGTCGTCAAATCTCATGAAACTAGCTCCGTTGGAAAGTTGATTTTTGATTTATCGTCACTTTGTATATATATATATATATATATATATATATATATATATATATATATATATATATATATATATATATATGTACGAGATGAAGTCAATGTTATGACGAAACGCGTTTACTCAATAGATTTTTATTTTAACCTGTGAAAAGTTAGTTTTTTATTTCTTTATAAAGTTATATATATATATATATATATATATATATATATATATATATATATATATATATATATATATATATATATATATATATATATATATAATCTTGGTGATGTTACAGAGGACTGTCTCCACAGAGATGCAATACTCTATCTTGTGCCATTTTCCTTTATGCTTTCTTGACAGTCTTGATAGGTGGAAACTCCCATGGTGTTTGTGGTCGTAGAGAAGGACTTTTGTATTATCTTGGACACCAGCTTGTCATACTTGTTGTCCATTTGTCATATTTGAATCTAGGGACGTGTCTAGCCTATCTCCTCTTGTTTTCATATAGTAATGCACGCATTACTATATGATGGAACGAAATATGCTCTGGGTATCACTTAGAAGCAAAATTCTAGAATTAAGACCGAGGGAGACAACAAGAAGCTTGAGTGGACCTCAAAAAAGATGGGTGGATGACATAAGAATAGTGGCTGGAAAACAGTGGATGAGATTGGCAAAAGACAGAGAAAGATGGAAACAACTAGGGGAGACCTACACTTATGAATGGATGGATTAAATTTGACAGAGAAGAAGAAGAGAATGCACGCATTACATCCTTGATTCCTGATAAACTCTAAACTAGGAATAACACGCTGAAAATTAAAAAGTGTTTGAACTTGTGAGAAGCGTCAATCGCAAAATTCCTTTCAATACAAGGTATGGAAGATGTAAAATATGCTGCCAGAACAAATATTTCTCTCCACTACTTCTCTCCAACATAGGCCATCGACCAAGCGTTATATCGAATTAACTTAAATTCAATATCTGACTGTTTTGTTCTGAAAATAATCAAAATTATAGATACGACTTATTTTTTATAAAATTCAAGAAGACGAACCAATGACACATCTAGAAAAATTCTAGTTTGATAAAACGGCGAATATGATTTTACTGACGCAATGATTGGACTATTAATGGTCTCACAGAGTGAGCGTAGATTATATGCGCTGCGTCACCCCCATAGCGCACCAGCACCTCGTGGCTCGCGGCACACTGTGTTTTGCACCCCTGGCGGACGGGCGCGATATACCCTCTACCTCGCGGAGTAGCGTGCGATATGTAAGCCGATCTGAGGATAACGGATGGTATGTGCGGTGCTGGGGCCCTTCTTAGACTCTTGGCCCTTCTGGGTGCTGCCAGTACGGTGCGGTGTAGCGAATTTCCAGAACGTGAGTGTTGCGATCTACCACCCCCAGGCTCGCTCACCACTTTACCGTCTTCTGTGCCGTCTGGCGCCGCTGGGTCGTTTACCACCAACCGTCCAGGTAACACAACCAAGAAAATGATATAGGATCGAGAAAGCAGCTTATAGCAAAAGTTAAACACTAACTTTTCACAGGTTGAAATAAGATATATTGAGTAAACGCATATCGTCATAACATTGACTTCATCTCGTACAAAATTATGGTATTACAAAACAATCTATTTATATAAAAAATTGAACATAACAGAGGGGTTCCTAGAGAAACTGAATAACAATAAGCAATTCATTAAGAGTCATTGGTTGGTGTATTGAACAGATTAAGGAGAGGAGAAGGGTTTACTTCAGTCTGGCCTTTAACTAGGTTTCCGGAGTTTTTATATTTATTGATGTAAAGGGATTCCCAATACTTGGTTTTGTGGAGACTGTTTTCTAACTGTAATATATTATAATTGTGATGTGTATGGTTTTCTTGACAAAGATGGCACGCATAATTAGAGTCAGTTTTCTGCTTAATATAGCTAAGTTGGTGATCGTGTATTCGAGTTTTGAAATTTCTAATACACCTAACACCTAAATGGTGGTTTTTAAACATCGAATTAAGTATATATATATATATATATATATATATATATATATATATATATATATATATATATTATATATGACTGACTAAAACTTCCATGAACAATAAAAATATTGAATAAATATGAAGAGGCCAATACA
Source organism: Cynegetis impunctata (assembly GCA_030704885.1). NCBI lineage: Eukaryota > Metazoa > Arthropoda > Insecta > Coleoptera > Coccinellidae > Cynegetis > Cynegetis impunctata. The sequence goes on from JARQZK010000027.1 coordinate 138,162, forward strand.
TTCAATAGGTAAAAAACTGCGAATCTTTTTTTTTCCAATATCTACATAGTTGTTCATTTGTTTGTGTGAATAATGTTTCTTGTTAAAGTAGAAAGTCTTAGCTATGAAAATTGTGAACTTCTTAAAATACTTCAACGCAGAACTGTTCATTCTGTGTCATTACTTTATGTTTCCTTCAATATATCATATCAACTGTGAAAAAAAATTGCAATCTATTTTTTGTTCATTATTAAGTTCACTGAATCTAATATGAAAAAATCTTCAACTTTCAATTGCTGTAACAATAAAAACGTTTATATATTACGTAGCTTCGCTGGAATGAAATTAAAACAAGGTATATTCTGGATTGGAATTTTGCCTGTAACTAAATTTAACTACGAAAGACCCAGTTCGTTTCACATTTATTGACCTTTAATCCTAGAAAATGACATTGGCTGCCTCAAAATATAGATACTCTTTGAGTACAAAAGGCATATTCAATTCAGAGTAGCCTTTGATAATTTCGAATAATTCAATGAAGCCAGTTTAGCTTTAAATTCGACATATTTATCTAAGATGAAAGGAAAGTATATCTACGTGGTTGAAAACTAAAAAATTCTTTATCAAATGGATTGAACTAAAATATTCCTCTGAATAATGAATATTTGATCTCAGTTGAAGAAAGACGCATTTCTAGATACATTCTCAATATATATCAGAAAGCTTCATATTCTGATCATTTCTAAGGGAAGTTTATTCATTATATTATTCAAAAAGGTCCTATTTCAATAAAAGAAAGAATGTAAAAGCATATATCTGATGCATTATCTGATACTTCTCTCTGAGAAATAGACCTTTGTTTTTTTTAGATGCTGATTTTAATGACTTCAGTTTCTGAAATTGAAAAGCATAATCTTAAGAAATAAAATGATCTTAGCCTCTACGGGCAATATCCAAGGTAACAAAAGTTAAGCTCTCGTATAGTCTACAACTACGATGAACTGCTCGACTCAAGATGTTTCTCGTAGTTAGAGGAAAAACGTGTAGAAGGGTGGGGACCAAAGTCTATAGTCTATCAGCCCTTCTTATTATCTTGAGAATTTCTTTCCAAATTTCTTATTAGGTTTGACTTCACTCAGAAGTTGAAGTTATTTTCATATTCAGAGCTGTTCTATTGAAAAGAGTAATTTTTGAGTAACTAATTTCGATACACTCGACTAGTAAAATGTGATTTTAGTTAAATGGTATTATAGTTGATGTAATCTGTCGATACTACGTGATGATTTAACATGATGAAGAAAAACAAAATATCAAATAATGGTTCTCATACAAGTATGATAGATAAAATGATAAAGAAGAAACGTAGTCAACTAGCGTACAACAGCATAAATATTCTCAATCCAAAGTGGAAAAATCGGAAAAATTCACATCTTTAACATATGTTGGTCCTCTAACAGAAAAAGTTGCTAATGTAATACTAAAATTGCTTTCAAACCTAAGAAAAAACTCTCAGGATTTTTATTCAATGCCAAAGATATAACTTCAAAATTTGAAAGTACAGGAGTTTGTAAGTTGATTTTTCCTGTATGTTAAGGTGTGTATGTAGTTCAGATTGGTCGAACGTTCAAGACAATATTTAAAAAACACCAACAATCTTTTTTGAAAAATAAAACGGATTCTACGTTTTCAAATCATTGCCGTGAAAACCACCACCCATTTCCACAAATAGATAACTTCCAAATGATGCACAAATTAACGAAAGGAACCAAACTAACTTACTTAGAATCATTGAAAATTTTAAACTCAATCATAATGCAAAAGACATCTTGCTGAACGACCAGATTGACTTGATATATTCTCCTATATTTAATGTATTCAAACAATAATGATCTTTGAAAGATTATTTTATTGTACCAATTTGGAAAATCCACTTCGATTAACCCTTCTTGAAATATGTTCCTCTGGTCTATTTAGGTACCTGCAATAATTCTTTCCCAACCGTAAGCTCAAATCTATAATTGTGTATTCTGTTCATAACTCAATCTGCCCAATGATGGTCTAGTGACCAAAATTGCAATCGCAGATTTATATTTTTCAAAGTATTTTCGTGATAATTCAAGTTTTGTTTTTGTTCAAATGTTATTATAATTTTCACGGCTCAATGACAGCAGTGTCCATTTATTTTCTATTATATTCTCAAATCATTCGTAGGAATAAGAAAAGAACTATCTGAAGATGCTTGCGTACCTTGGACCACCCCAAACTTCCACTCGTTTTGTCCGTAAATTAGTGAAAATTTCAGACTTCCACTCAATTACCCGAATAAGCAATTAGGGTGACTATGGCGTCTCAGGATACCCAACGTACGATTTTCGGTGACCTAATACGTTTAGTTCTTACGGATTCGGAAATTTTCTTGTATAGGAAGAATATCGTCGATTGTGCCTCATCCATATTGAATGATCATCTAATATTTAGACGACCCAGCGATCTTTCTGACTGACAGCTGCATGGGGATATAACCCTAGTACAAATAACAGCCGTATAATCGACCTGCTAAATATTAAACGTGATTCAGTTTATTTAGAGGCATCCATCTAATATTCAGTTTTTTCTATTGAGTGTTTTCGGCAGACATGAAGAATTCAGCAGTGTATTTTGTGCGTAGCAAGAAATGGTTCGTTTAAATGGATTTCTGCCAGCTTGCCACATTAAACATCGCGGTGCTGTGAAATAGATTCTTAGATCATCATAATAGTTTGTCATTATAATCAGTGAATTCATCATCAGATAATGAAGTGGAGACCCTAATAATCATTCAGAGTTTATTAGTAGAATTAATGAATTCTGGTAACATATTATGAATGAATAAAGATCTGAAATACTACATATCTCTAAGGAGCAATGAAGCTTGAGATTGAATCATTAAAATTGCAGGATTCTTGGACACGAGAACGATATATAATAACGAGTGAGAATATATATCTAAATAGATTGAATATATAATAAATATGAGGCTCGAAATAGAGTCATCAGCAATGAAGAATATCTAGGTAAAATGCGATTATAGTAATTTAAAATGCTGATTGAATGAAATCAAAGTAGGTAGGTGAACAACTGTTGTGTACTATGCATAGTACGGATCACTTCTGACATAGTGAAAATCGTATACTGTCGATATAATCAAATCTGAATAATAACCACGAAGAAATAGTTCAAATAATTGTATGTGAACTGCAAAATAAAAATTTGTGAGTAAGAGTTATGAAATATGTACAAGAACTATCAAATACCATCGATCATTTTGCTTAGTCAATAAATTCATCATAGTAAAAACGACCTTTTTCGATTTTTACACGTTTTAATCACTTGAAAATTGTATTTTTTCTGATTCCAATTCAATTATTCATGCTTTCAAGCGAGTGCACTAAAAATAGAGCAGTAGACAGGAAACTAATGTTAGTATTGCACGAGATCCATTCATCCAGAAGCGAGGTCAGTAGTTGTTCCCCCAAATATATAATAGAGAAAATTCAGAGAATTCAAAATAGAGCAGTCAAAACAACCTATGGCATGGACTATTTTATACCTACAACAATGATCTACAAAGTCACTGAGTAACTTGGCATGAAAAAATCATTGATAATGGAGCAATCTAAACTTATATTTAATGTACAGAGAAACCAAATGAAAACACGGGTTACAGTAACATATAGTCATGAGATACATTGCCATGGTACCAGAAAGTGTGCAGGTATTCGACAGAAACTGCCGAGAAGCAGTAAATACAAAGAGTCTCCCATATACAGCAGTGTAGCAGCCTTCAACTCTCTTCCAGTACATGTGATAAATAAAAAAAACTTTAGCTATAACCTTAAGAAACATTTGATATCAACAATTATTCAAGGGGTGAATGCATATGTGTTTATTTTAACTTAACTTGCACAAAGAAATAAGATTTTGTTTTATGTGGAATAGGTTAAGGAACGAAGCAAGAATTTGTTTTGTTTTTTGTATTCGATTTTTATTTTTTTTTGTTGTAAATTATTTATAAGGTTCTGTCACCAGAGATCTCACTGCGTTTGGGACCAGTAATAAACGTTATTTTTATATTATTAAAAAAAAATATTTAATTCAAGTGTACCTAACCTCGATCAAGGAATCTTCTGAAATTACACCGGAAAGGAATGTTGTATTTTCCAATAAATCAAAATCTTATGTTTTACAAGAAAAAGTGTTATTGAACTTCCAATCTGATATTGAGTATTTCATATTTTTACATGTCTAAAATTATGGTTATCTGAAATATTCTATAATCAATTTTCTATATATATATATATATATATATATATATATATATATATATATATATATATATATATATATATATATATGGCTCTCATTAGACTAACTTGACGTAAATTTAGTATCTAAAGTTAATTTTCAGGTATAAAATAACTGTCAAAGTTTGAGTGAATACAGTCAAGACTTTGGGAAAAGTAGAGGCAGAGAGGTGCAAGAGCCGAAATTTTCCAACCTAGTGGAAAAATATGTGGAAATTTATTATTTTTAACATATTCAAAATGTAGCCTTCTATGTTTTGTTTCGGGGGTGTATGGGACTAAAAAACAGGTTCTGAAGGGATTTTTCATCCTCAACACCCCTTGAACTGAGTTTTCTCTCACCTCAACTTCCCCTTCAAATTGAATCATAGGGTTGATGGTTTTTCGAGAATATTTGTTTTACCAGATAAATTTTCACTACCATATCAATTTTTCAATAAAATTAATCTATTCCCTTGGGATGATGTTTCTCTTTATAATCTAATTTTCAGTAGTCAAATATAAACTTGCTCTCAATTTTCATTCAAATTATGAAAGTTATTGGTACTATGAAAACATAAATTCAATCAGATGAATGAATATGCTTTCAATGTGACTACATACCTGTGTTTGATTCATGACACTTAATTAAGTGGATGAATTATCTTCAACTAATGCCTTCAATGAACCATTAAATAACGATCGCATAATCAATAAATTACAGATGGTTGTCATTATGAAATGTTTGTTGGACCTCCTTAGAGATTGATATATAATATACTCAGACATTTCATTTTGAACGCTGTTTCATCTAAGCATTTTTTACCCCCGATTTTGAGAATTTATCCGTTTTTGATTTATTGTTGTTTATAAATTAGCCTAAAGAATTGTTTGTAGGGTGAGCGATATTGAAACTATAATGTGAGGGAGTTGATGTTAGTTTTTCACTAAGGTTACCAATATAAGTTAAAATATTGAATTTATTTTCAACATCTTGGGATAGCTGAAATACTTGTTTCACTGCTAAATTGAAATTCTTCTTATTTATAATATTGTCAATTAATTTTTGTTTATCATTTGTAGCAATCTGAGTCAAATATAATAATCGTTAAAATCAATCACGTGTTTTTATAATAATATTATTATGGGTTTTAACATCAATTCAAACCAAAAAAAAAGTTCTTGTTTAATTTACATTCTTAGATCTGAACGCGTGAATTAAACGTTATTTCACATTGCTTCAGTCGATGTCAATGAATGTATCATAAAATTCACAACACTCTTATAAATTAAAATACTACAGTTCCATAACTACATATGGGCTATAATATGCACCCTAAACGAATATTTACTTACCATTAGCTACATTCAATTCAACTCCACACAAGCATGTATCACTATTCCTTTTCAGAGCATCGGAAAACGAAGGTTCCTCGAGTAACATCCTTTATTATTTTCGAAAACGAAGAATACCTTATGGTTAAAAAGTAGTATACCTAATAGCTCAAATGTAGAATTAAAGAATATGTAGGTTCACATCTCAGAGTGGTGCACAAGAACTGAAGATTCGTTCATCGCAAGAAAAGAAAGTAGAAAAATAATAAAATTATAAGTTCCCTATTCATTAGAGCTTCAACCCCCTTATTTGGTTTTGAGGATATCTATGTAGTTTAATCGATTTTTAGAAAAGCGAAGGGTTAAAGTAGATAAATTATTATTATATAATGATTCGGTTATAAAATGTAGATAAGGAGCTATTTATATTATATAGTTCAGCTGGAATACTTTACTTATTTGATTTGAAACTTCTTTCATTGATTTTAAAGATTTATTACCAATATAATCGATTAGGAAAAATGAGTGGCTCTGTAGCTCAGTGGTCTTTTTTTTTCTTTTTTTTTTTTATTAATCGAGGTGAAAACTTCAAAAGCGATATCGGTTGCGAACCCGGCCTGTGTGGGATTCAATAGTTGATATATATAAATATATATCAACATTGCCTACCCACTAAAAACACCTCTGTTCTTTCGGTTTCCGGGCATAATCCTACTAAACCTCCAGTCTCACACTTAGATTAGGACTCTCGTGCTGCGGTCAGCACTAGAACCTGTTCCCTTCCTTGTGTCTATATTTTAAGACCCAAGTGTATATCTCTCTGCGTCGCGTCGCATTAATTTTGAAATCAAGTAAACATACCTGACGACTGCCCGTGGCATTCTCTGTCGACTGGAAGTATGTTCGCTTCATCCCAGGTTGGTTCGAACTTGAACAATGCTCATCACTCTGACCTCGAGATCCAGCATCCATTTTCACACTCGTCGTCTGCAATGGCCATTACTCCGACATCGAGATCCAGTATCCATCTTCACTCTCGTCGTCTGCAACGAGCATCATTCGTCTTCGAACCTGACGATCCGCTTCCATCCCACCGTGCCGTCCTCTGTTGGGCGCTGCTCCTTACTAGCGAACCGATGAAGAACGTGTCTGATGGACAATCTCTCAGCCCATCTAGGTCCTTCTTCACTCCTCGTCGTCTTCAGTTTCACTCGCTTGCCGTCGAATTCACCGCTTTCCCAGGCGATGCTGCTTCCTCGGTGGTCTGGTCTCGAATGTCAGTGGTCAGTGCGTTGGACTACTGAACAGAAGGTCGGCGTATCGAATCCCGGCCGGATCAACGAATTAATGCGGACCTACCGTTCGGAAGGCAATGATAAACCACCGAGAAGTATTCTGCCTTGTAAAGCCTCTCTATAAAGACGTTCGGAACCGTCGTCAAACTGTAGGTCTCTTTTATTCGTATATCACTGTATCACGCACAACACGAATAGTTGTAGAGTGGTCGCCTACACCCGAAACCGAGTACGGCACTCGGAAGAAGGAAAAAATAGATGAAATCAAGAAAGGAGATTATATGATGATAAAATCATGAAACTTAGATGAGGACCTATCTATTTTTGGTCAGCTAGAATCCTAAATCTACTTATTTACTTTTGAATATTTATCAGCAATTTCATCGATTTTGAGAAAAGCGAAGTTATAAAGTAGAGCAATAATCATTACATGATAATTCGATCATGAAATGTAGATGAGAAGCTATCGATTTTCAGTCGGCATATCATACTCATCAGTCACAATATTTCAAATAGGGTACGGAAAGCAAGTGCACAAGAAAGGAATTTATTATCAGGGGAGGTTTCCAAGGCGTAAAAATTTACGTTCGTTTGCGGAAGATCCCTTTGTCATATTTTATATCACAAACAACTTCACAGTGTGACAGTGAAACGGCATTTCAAATTTCTGAGCTGACGAGCTGCAAGGAAAAACAATTATATGAAGTAAAAGAAATATATCTACCTGCTAGATTGATGAACGAATTTTCATGACAGCCCGAAATTCTGTAACGAACAAAGATATCAGTTTCGAGAATTCTTCGCGCTTTTTGATAACTCAAATATCACATTGGATTATAAGTCAAAATATGATTGTTATTGAAGTTCACTCTGATAAATTGTCATTTCCTATGAAATAATCCCCGTGACATCTTCCGCAAAAGACGCCTCCTGAAAGCAAACTTTCCTAAGTAGATTTATGCAAGCCTTCTTTAGCGATCAGCAAATAAATTCATTTGTACATTTAGTGAACGAACGCGTAACAACAAATGCAAAAAGAATTGATTTAATTTCCTTGTATATTCATAAAAGATATTTTCGTTTCATTTAATGTATTTGAAGAATAAAGCCTGATAAATAGAAATCAAAACTTTAATTTACATAGACAAATACATATTATATATATATATATATATATATATATATATATATATATATATATATATATATATATATATATATATATATATATATATATATATATATATATATATATATATAATCTCTTGATAATTATCAGCAATAACAGGCTTGTTAATAAAACTCGATTTTATTAAAAAGCTGACGTTTCGCCACGACATTCGTGGCTTTATCAAAACTTTTTTCAACAAGCCTGTTATTGCTAATAATTATCAAGAGATTAGAAATAGTTCATGGGCAACAACAATTCGAATGAATAATTATATATATATATATATATATATAATATATATATATATATATATATATATATATATATATATATATATATATATATATAGATAGAGAGAAATAGAGCAAAATTATATTGAAGGTATTCTATACCTTGGAACTTTCACATAAGTTGCTGTATTGAGACATATCTGTCATTATTCATGCAGAATCTGAAGATTAAGTAGAATTTCGAAACATGCATCATACGTGAATTTTCAAATATATACTTGCGATTTGTTAGTCCCAAGAATTTAACATGTTATTTCATGTTCAGAACCATAATAAGGAATACGTATTCAAACCAACAATCGAATAGGTATTCAGATCAACGGTAGAATGGGTATTTACACCAACTGATAGGTACAGTTACAGTCTGATAGGTATTCGAACCAATAGGCGGAAAGGTATTCAATCCAACAGTCGAATAAGTATTTAAACCAAAAGTCGGATAGGTATTCAAAGCTAATAGGTATTTAAACCAACAGTCGAATAGGTATTTAAATCAACTGTCTTATAGATATTTAAACCAAAAGTTGAATAAATATTTGAACCAACAGTTGAATAAATATCCAAACCAACAATCGAATAGGTATTCAAATCAACGGTCGAATAGGTATTCTAAATAACACTTGAATAGGTACTTAAACTAACAGTCGGAAAGGTATTCAAACCAAAAGTCAAATAGGTATTCAAACCAATAATCGAACAGATATTCACATGGACAGTGGAATAAATAGTTAAACCAACAGTTTAGTAAATATTTAAACCAACAGTTGAATAAATATTCAAACCAACAATCGAATAGGTATTCAGATGAACGGTCAAATAGGTATTTAAACCAACAGGTTGATAGGTATTCAAACCAATAGTTGAATAGGTATTCGAATACGTATTTAGACCAAAATTCTAGGTATTTGAACCAACAGTGGAATACATATTTAAGCCAAGAGTCGAATATAGGTACTCAAACCAAAGGTCGAATAGTTATTTGAACCATTAGTCGAATAGGTATTCAAACCGACAGTCGAATAGGTATTTAAATCGACAATCGAAACAGTCGAATATTTTTCTGGAGCTGTTGCATTGTCGTGGATTTTCTCGAAATAAAAACTCGATGGCAAAGTAATCCAGTTTGGTAGTTTTGTCGCCCAACCAACGAAATACCCTCGAATCTCGTAACGCGTCTTGTGAGTCGAACTAACGAATAAGTTTTGGACGAATAAATGCAATTTGACTATTCGGACGATCCAACTTTCTAAATCTTTTTTGGTGTTATGAAAGTAGCCTCTCGACGAAAAATTCATTATATCGAAAACGAATCTGTGCCCTTTATTTCGCGCGGAAAACTGAATCGAGGACTCTTCGAAGTTTTTCGACTAAAGGAAATCTGATATTGTATTGCTATGGAAATTTTGTTCGGTGCAGTGCCGTAGCATTTTCAAATAAAAAGTTCGAAGTTTCGTCGGATTCTCCACAATATGTTTTCTGATAAACTTATCGAGTAGGTCGTTCAACGTTGCCGTTAGGAATCATTTCGAGCATATTCTCTTCATTTTCTCGTATTTATGTTAGAATATCCAATGCATAAATCGTTCTGAGGAAGAATCATATTTTCTCCAGATTGATAGAAATTTTTATCTTGATTTCATCTTCACTATAAATACATGACAAACCATGTATTATTCTTGATGGTAAATAATTTTATTCTAATATATATATATATATATATATATATATATATATATATATATATATATATATATATACATAGGCGCCGACTCCATGGGGCCTGAGCTCAAAAATTTGTTTGGGGGGGCTGAGCCCCCCCAATAATTTAAGAAAATTATTACTTAGATATAATATGCTTTGTAAAATCACAAAATGATGTAGATATTTTTCATTTTCGTTTTCTTCAGAGGATAAAACAGAGGCAGGTTACAAATGTGCAGGCTCCTTTGAGTCAATGTTACAATTCAAGACTTAGAGCAATGTTGAAAATGTCTATAAAATAGAGAATTAAATACATACAGAATGTTCAATTTTCAGTTTGGAAATATTAGTACTGTATTACTATGTGACTGTATTAGTTATTTTCAAATACTTAAATATTTTTATATTTATTTTTTTTTAAATACTTAAATATTTTCAAAGCATTAACTTTGATATATTGTTTTTATTCAATGAACCCTGAGCCTTATTCAAAGTAAGCTTAAATTAGCTATTTCACTTATTATTCAAAGTGCTATAACTGTGCGACAGCAATATTTTGATTCATACTTTTGATGATAGTTAAGGATTCATTATATAATTTCAGTCTTTTCATAGCTATGTATTTACTGCTCTGTAATAGTCTATAACCATAATTATGACTGTAAATTAAATTAGCTTTTCACGAAAATACCGTGCGTATTTATGTTTCGTTTCGTTTTTCAATGCCAAAAAATGTGTCAGGCTCGTCGAGTTTCCCTGGGTGCTTAAAAAAACTCACTATTTTTCATCTAAAATTCAGAAAATTTCCCGGGGCAAGACCCCCGGCATAAGCCCCCCCAATATTATTTGTAAGTCGCTGCCTCTGTATATATATATATATATATATATATATATATATATATATATATATATATATATATATATATATTTTTATATATTTTTATATATATATATATATATATATATATATATATATATATGATCATTTATATATATATATATATATATATATATATATACTTGGTTTACATTTCACAATCAGAAAATTGCTTAAATAAGAAAACTGATTTAAATCATCTTAGTGAAATTTTTTCATTTTTGTTAGATTTAGATAAAAACATCCATTCGAGAAATGTCGAGTGAGAGAAGAGTTGCCTTTCCTTTTCTGAGTCATTTATACTTCTGGCTATTTTATTTGTTAGCAGTGACCAATCTGTGAACCTTAATTATCATATTTTCACATTGGAGTTTTCTTGTTTTGATGTTGTCTATATATACTAATTATATTCTTTTAGTCTTTAACTTAACTGAACTTCAACAATGTTTATTTCCTCTAAATTAACTGTGTTTTGTTTTATTTTATTGTGACCATTTTAACTTATAATGTCAGTTGATGATCATCACATTTTGTGTTCTCGATCAATAATGTTTTATAGAAATCAATAATGCTGTATCTCGATTTTTACATCTTTTGCAATTATTCTCAAAGACACAGTGAGTATTGTTACTGTTGGCCGTTATGGAGCATTTGTTGATTTTCTTTTGTGCTTATTTTGTAGCTTCCCTGAAGATGACAATAATCATTGTCGACATATCGGAAATATAGTGTTATAAGAGTACACGTTTTGCTTGCTGCTATACCCAAATATTATTATCCTAATTTCATCTTAACTAGTCAGCAAAGACTACCCTTCTTCTTATATATATATATATATATATATATATATATATATATATATATATATATATATATATATATATATATATATATATATATATATATATTATATATATATATTATATGGTTATCCTAGGCACATACTCAAGAGATTGATTTATTATAACAACAATTTAGATGCACCAACTGAGGAGGATAATATGAAAACAAAATTAAAAAATATTCCCTTTGTGGAAAAGTTATCACCTCAGATAATGAGTTGTTTCAAAGAATTTCTACACATAAAAATACAACATAGTTAAAAATTTGGATTTGTTTTCCAAGATTAAAGATAGAACACCCTCACAATACCATTGCAATGTCATTTATGAAATCCCATGTGGGGTGTGTTGTGGTTGCTATGTTGGACAGACATCACAGTGGATTAGACAAAGATTGAATGAATATGATATTAGGTTATGCTTCACTCTGCTAAATATCTCTCCTTTCTGGATATCGCTCATGATACATTAGCAATGATAAAGCTATATTTTCATTAGCCTCTTTAAAATACTTTAGCATGTCATTCATTTCGAAATATTGAAAAATGTTAATAAATTTTTCTAAAAAATGACAGTGAGTAATTCTCATCATGCATTATTTGTTGGTTGATATACCTTAAGACTTTTTGTTTTTGTGAGAGCTTACTCTGATGAAACTCGGGTTTCAAAGCAATTTTTAAGGTATGTATCACTTGATTTGAAAAAATGTTACCTTTTTGTGTTACACACAATATCGAAGTCGCAGCTATGGTAATTTTGAAAAACGCGAAATCTTGAAAAAAACTGAAAATCAAAACCATGCGTAGGATCATATTAAAGGAAATTTTATGTGGGTTTTGAGAACAAAAAGAACAATAACAAGTTTGTTATATCTCAGAATCTTAATGTAATTTGAAATTTTAGTTTTCAGTGAAGGTAAAAAACTGAAAATAAAGGAAGTCTTTTTGAAATAAATCGAAAATTTTGATAATAAAAAAAATGGCGACTTTTCAAAAATGCAAACTTCTGAAAATTGACGTAAGTATCAAAAAGCGGTTCTCATATTTAAACTTGTCTCGAAAAAAACCGAGCCCAGGACCCGTGTACTCGCTATCTATGCTAGAAGTACCTCAAATCCCCAAATCCCATCGAAATATGACCACCTGGTACATATATTGAATCTTCGTTATGATTTATGTAACTTCGCCTGTGTTCAGTAATTCTTTTTTTGAAATTTCTATGTGTCAGACCTACATATATATTTTATCGCAATTTCCGCAATATATATTGAATGAACATTCCATTAGAATAGTGGACATCTCATTCTACGAGTGTCAGTACATTTTTCAAAATTCCTCAGTTAAAATAGTACCTAGACGAATTAAATAAAATCTATTGCAGGACGAAAAAAGCTAATGGATTCAGACTCGCAGAATATGTCTATTATTAGATACCCGAATCGATTGTCGTATTCAATGGCAATTAGGTAAAAAATCAATACACAAAACCATTATATGCCCATTCTATCCAACATCTGAATGATAAGAATTGAATTATAAATGTTACGTAATAAATTGGACCCTTAAATACCCAAGTATCATTCCCGCAAAATATAATTTACTCGCTAAAGAGTTTAACTTGGTATTATGTATCGATTTATCATAAATATCGTCTGTCTGAATACGCAGCAATTATTTCCACGTTTGAATTTCGAGGAGAATTAAATTTAGCACTGCTTACTTACTTCGAGGATTACAGGACAGTTTTGCACGAGTTCGAGGTGTTTAAACAAATGTCAAAGATTCTGCGGAAGTGTGAGTATATTGAAACCGTGATCCTTGAATCTTCGTGAATTCGAAGTTCTCTCATTCCTTAAGTCAGCAGTTTCACTTTGACGTCTTTGTTGCCGATGTGTTTTAGGCCGATCGCATGAAAGTTTGATAATGTAATGAGTTTCCTTTGAAGGAAAATTTAAACAAAGAATGTTATTTTTTGGAGTATTTTTTATATTTAAATATTTCTTGTTTTTCTTAATATTTTTTATTATAAAGATGAAAGATAATTCCATTTCGTTAGAGCTCAGAGATTACCTCATTATTTCTCTTTTTATTATTTCTGTTACAAAATATTCTACAAATTTTTCTTAATTTTTATCATTAAAAATTAAAAAAATTATAGCTGTGAGAGCAATAATATAAAATATAATGCAAGGTTCTCTCGACCTTAATTTCTCCCTCTTCCGTTTGATCAAGATAAAAGTTGGATTTCTTTGAATGTTTTTCTCCAAATATCATCATATTTCTATGGGGTGAAAATAATTTCTTGGCCACCCTTATACACATATCTATATTACACATACACTAATACTTTCTTGTTAAATATGTATGCCAAAGTTCAGCTATGTAAAGCCTGAAATCAATGAATGGTTATTAGCGAGCGGTATAGATGGTTCACAGTGTATTAAATAGTTATGTTAAAAGTTGTGTTATTATGTGAGAAAATTTCTGATTGTTTAACTCAAGATATTTGCGTGGAAAAAACATGATTTTTCGTTCTGTACGTGTCGGTTTTTCTCTCTTCATTCAACTCACTGAATTGTACTGTGTATATCGATGTTTTTATAAAGCTCATTTTTCGCGAAGATCAAAACATGAGCTAAAAATTCGTTATCTTGGTAATATTCTAAACGCAGCTATTTCATTACATTCACATATTCATTATAAATTAGGAAAAATATGTGAAATGTGTGTTGAATTAATATCTACAATGTAATGAATCATTATCAGTTTGAAAACACTTCAATGAATCACTGGGTGTCCAAAAATCATAAAATTTCAATGAGTAGAGATTTAAATAAAAGGCCTCGGTAGACCAGGCGGTAAGGTTTACCGCTTGTAAACCGAGGATTGTGGGTTCGAGTCCCACCTTACTCTTGGGTGTTGTATATGTCCGGAATTTAGTGGTTATAGATTTAAGAAATTGTTGGGTAATGTAAATCGTTCACAAGCCCATTGGCCGTTCGGAACCGGCGTTAAACTGTAGGTCCCTCGAGTTAAAAAAAAAAATTTTTTTAAATAATTGACAAAAAATTATCAATTTATAAAAAGACTTTGAACAAGCTAAAGGTTTAATTTCAAAGCTACACGTGTAGCCACATAATTTCAATGAAAAAAACTATGATCAAAACATGAAGCTAATTTTGATACAGTTTATGTAAACATTTTGCTTGCATAATTAATGAATGTATCCACATTTCAATTTTCACGCACACAAAGCTATTTGCTGAATAATAATGAATTAAAAATAGGGAATTTTAATACTTTAAATGATAGTTGGAAGGGTGTAGAAATTTAATTCAATCCAAACCCCAACGTATATATTGAATATATATCGATAATGTGCGAGGAAAATTAACTCATATCATATTTATTCACTCACAGTAAATGATAATAATTATGTCTATATATATATAATGTCTTGATAATTATTAGCAATAACAGGCTTGTTGAATAACGTGGCGAAACGTCAACTTTTTAATAAAATCGAGTTTTTTAAGATTCAACAAGCCTGTTATTGCTAATAATTATCAAGAGATTAGGAATAGTTCACAGGCAACAATAATTCGAATAAATAATTATTTATATATATATATATATATATATATATATATATATATATATAACAAATAACAATTTTCTCAACTGTTTGTTCACTTTAACTCAAAAAAATGTTGTTTTTTAATAAATTTGCTATTATCCAGAGAAAAGTGCTCAAATTGGACTTCTACTTGAAATTCTATAATCATATATATATGTATATTCACATAACGACGAACAAATATTTGCGATCATTTATTCCGAACCTCATGATATAAAATATAGACATTATTTGATGTTGAAAAGTTGACAAAGCTCTCTGCCAGTTCCCTATACATAAACCTTACTCTTTTTGATTTCATTTTTTCCAGCCAACTCTTCACTCATGAATATTAATAACTTAATCCATTCGATCCAGCTGCCAGAATTAATCTCTCTGATTCCAGATTTGAGTTGATTATTGGCCACTACCAAAATTGATGTATGCACTAATAATAGATATCAACTCTGCTTTGCAACTTATATTTCGCGTTGTCGTCCATATTAATTTATTAGAAACTAAAATCACAAAATACAGTTTCCGTTTATTTTGTGGCTATAAATTCTCGATCGTATGAATTGGCATATAATATTTTATCATATAAAACTATATTTTTTATGACCTGGAAGTAATTTTTAGCAGATTTTACTTTGATTGCCTGCTCAGTAAAATGAGCGATTAGCAAAGTTGGACCTGGAACCAAGATAGTTTTTCTTCTCATGACTCTTCATGATATTTGGCACCAAAAACTCAATTTCATATATATATATATATATATATATATATATATATATATATATATATATATATATATATATATATATATATATATATATATATATATATATATATATATATATATATATATATATATATATATATATATATATATATATATATATATCGTGGGGTCAATACAACAACTAGGTAACTACAAATCAGCTGTTTCGAGAAAAACGCAAACTAATGTTTTACCAAGATTTTGGAAGATTGTGGAGACTAAACTAAAAGTTATTTTACTACCATTTCTGGATTATATTTAATTAGAAGTATTTATGTCTTGTTTTGACCACAATTTTGTAAGAATTGACGAAAAACAGTCCTTGAAATTTAATGTATCCTAAAAAAAAATCAGTTACCTAGTTTTAGCAATAAAGATATTTTTGATGTTGAGTTAGAAGTACTTACATACCAAATGATCAACGTTGTTTTAAATAAATGATTTTTCATATACAATTTAGGAAGCCTTCATAGCACAAAGTTAGAGTCAAACTAAATAATTCAAACACATTTAGCAAGCAGGCTAGTAAATGAATAGTTTATTTAGTATTTATAAGTTTCTATTGACAATAATGTTAATAATATTTTTTATAATGTTATTTAATTAAATTTACGAAGTGAATGTGTGCTTTTACATTTTGAACAATAGCTGGTGGAGTTTGCTTCTTGATGTGTCTTCCTCTCTTATCTTCTTGGTTAGTATTTTCGGTGGTTCGCTTTTTCATCGCTATGTCTACAACACCTTTTTTAATTCCCAAGGTATTGAGGAACATTGTCTTGCACACTTTAACTTTTTTTTCCTTGCTGGGAAGATAAAATGTGACGGTGAAATTGCGTTTTGAATTATCGGCTGTTATACGCTTTTTAGTCAATTTCTCAGTGTTGGCATGAATAAAATCCTTCTGCCTGCTATATTCACCTAATGCATAATAGGCTGAAAGAATCCTATTTCGCTCCTCTTCCGAAATTTTTGCGTTGCATTGGCTCCTGCAGTTTTGGCACGGGGGTTTCATTTGGATAGCAGGAATGACTTTGTTTCCGTGAAGAGACATAGGATTCACCCTTAGCCCTCTTCTTCTTGCTTAAAGTCCTTGCCCATTTGCTTTGACATCCAAGCCGTTTTCGAGGTTTCGCCGTTGACTCTGGAAACAGCTCCATTCCATCGAGACGTCCACTGCTGTTCTTCACGTTTGGGATCCGATGTGTATGGAGGTAGTCAGTGTCACTTACAGAGGTTTCGTCTGTAGACATTTCCTCTGGGAAAAATTCAGAGTGGTCTGATGAGAACAAAGGCTCTTCGTCAACTTCCTCATCCGAATCATAATTTGAGTTGAGAGTGTCGAGTTTCTCACCTGGTCTTCTAGTGTTGGCTTCAGCCGGATGACTGGGCCCAGGGATGGAATTGCTATCGTAGGATGTTCCATTTAAATCCCCCATTTCTTCTGGCAGTAACGCTAGTAACGAAAAATATAAAATTAGAATAATTGATTGTTTGATGAATAGTTACTCACAAGTCTGTCCAGTAAGGATATATGCTCTGTGATCTTCAGGTATTGGGTGATGACGAGAGGATGGACTACATGATCTAGCTTCTGATTTCAATCTGCAGTCGTTACCTACATCAATATAAATGAATGTAAATTGTAAAATTATGATATATTTTCCTAATGTAATTTAAAACCGGTACGGCGGCCCTTGCAAGGCTTACATGAAAAATAGATAGAACTTTTAGAAGCATTAGAAAAAAATTTTAAATTCTTGCATGACGAAAACTCAAATGAAATAATCTATAAAACCTGAATTGAAGGAAATTAAACTGGAATCGAATCTGATTTGAAATTAAATACAAAATAAAATACTTAGAGGTATTTCAACCCGGCACCTGCATCACGCATTTTCTGATATAACTATGCGAGCGGTGATCAGATATCAACCAGGTCTCAACTGCAAATCGAAATTTTCTGAGATTTGAGAAGAAAACAAAGGTTAAAATTACAGTATTGAATTGTAAATAGTACATTACAATTAAATTTTAATACGGTGTCCTTGATTGCTTTCTATGCTTACCGTGCCGCCAAAGATCACATCAAACGAATCGCCGCCATTAACCTGGTAGAATTCATTAGACGGCATAACCTATTGGATGCGCTGTTTTCGTCTTTTTCAAATACGTTTGACAAACGTGACAAACCGATGAAGGCACGCTAACCGAATGACTATTCCGATCATTTAAATTTCGGCATTCTTTTTCATTGCTCTGTAAGTTCTAGTCTGAAAATCTTTTTAAACACTCTTTGATATTGACAAAATGAGTTAGTATCTACAATTACCTAAGTAAATTATTGAGTCGGTAACGGTATTTTAATGAATGGGGTAATACAATTATACTTACTTGTGTTGATGTCGCATAATTGCAATATACGTCTTGCTCTTGAAGACATCTTGGAGTTTTAGAACAATAAAGCACTAAATATCACACACTGTTTACATCCAACTAGCTCGAAAATGTAGGAAGCCTTACCATAACTTGTAGTGCTATAACTAGACATGTTAAGTTGCCTAATTGTTGCTTCAATCTTGCAGTTCTGCTAATGGTAACAACTAGATAAGTGAACTTATCTAGTTGTAGATCGAACATTTTTTCTGATCATCAACTTATGTAGTTTTGAAAACTCTAGATAACTCCTGTAAAATGTCTACAACAGATACCTAGTTGTAGTATGGTGTGGACCTCACCTAATGGGATTTATCTGTGCACTTACCCAGATTTCGCCAAATTTGTAGTTACCTAGTTGTAGTACTCACCCCACGATATGATATCTTGAAAAAAATGAGTTTTGGTACCAGTTGGTTTGCGGGTTGAACCCCCGGGAGAGGGCGCAATTTTGAAGCAATACGATTGAAAGTTTCTAAGCAGGTAGTATGATATCTTGTATGGAATTGGTTTAGGTACGAATTGGTTGACTCCCGATGGAGGAATCTGGTTTGAACGAAAGAAGGCGCCATTTTGGGGCACTAGGGTTGACAGTTTGTAAGTAGTTAGGTAGTTTCGTAGTTTACCATATTGGCAATAAGAATAGGCAGGCGAGCCACATATGCCCTCCCAGCATGGACACTTAAATACTAAAACTGCTGGAAGAAGTGTTTGAGGGAGCATTTTTCCTCTAAAGGTAGTAAAGGTATTATATCTTGGATAGAATTCGTTTCGTTACGTTTCGTTGGTTGAGGGGTTGAGCCCCTGGGGAGGAAATAAATATTGTCTATAGGACAGAAGGCGCAATTTTGGAGCTAAAGTGGTGCAAGTTGGTAGGTAAATAATTTTTCATGTCATTTTGGATAGGGTTGGTTGTGGTGCGAATCAGTTATCCTGCTTATATTGATAATTGTGATTTATTCAATTTCATTGAAAACAGTGAAAAATAATTAAATATTATTAATTTCTAGGGAGTTCTGTAGGTTAAGTGGTTCTTTTTCAATTTCTGTAGCATACAAATTGTTTAATATTACCTTGTGATATTGTGATTGATTTTTCATGTGAACGAAATCAATTTAGATTTCTCCCCCAAATTATTTACTTATTTTGAACTATGGAGCTCTCGATAATCATAAAGATAAAATAGACAATAATTTGAATTACCTCAATTATTTATGATGTTTTCGAATGTTTTCATTTATTTATTATGCCATTTTAAAACATACAGTTCATATTAATAATTCGAGATAATTGAAGGTTGGCGAATTTTTCTGAAATTCAAAAATAATGAGAGGTTGAAATGAAGACAAAGTGGTAATATACCTTCATGCTCAATTTAAAGTTTGAGAGACTCAATTCAGAAAGCGGTTCATATATCTAATAGATGTTTCACCCCCAACTTCTGATGATGCGAAATTAAACGGATGAAGTCAACATGCCAATTCATAATTATAATTGAGTGCTTTCGTATATTTGCTTCAACTCAAATCTGACCTAGATTTTGAATGGAGCCCTAATTAACAACTTATTCGAAAATATATTTTTGATTCGATATCAGGCAAAGCAAGTGACAACTAGGATAATGAACAGAGATGACTCCTTTAAAAGAGGAGTGAACGATATCATGAAATGCGGTATGTTCTACAATATATCTATTTCGTAAATAAATTAAATTTGAGCAATTTGGGTGTAACGGTGCCCCATTTATATAGAATAATTTTTATCACTTTCGGTTATACCGTTCAGTTTTCTTATTTTGAAATGAATGTCCTATTTTATATTACATATTTAGATTATGCTTGAAATTCTCATTGGTATTCATTCACATTGTTTCTAACTAAAATCAACCGTTTTCGAAATAAAATCAACTTTTCGAAAAAATGGCTTTTACAGATCTATTCAATAACGGTAAAATTTGAAAACACGCCTCGTATATAGAAAATATAATGAATGCTTCCTTAAGTTAAAATGGAAGGTTTTCAAAATTTTTCATGTTGTTTTTGAAATTCTTCTAAAGTTGAAAAAACAGTATTTTATTGTAGTAACTGAAATACTCAAAGCTGTTTATTTTTCAATGGAATACCTTATATATCAATTCATCGATCAAATTTTCATAAAATTTGAGGCCTATTTCGTGTAGTATAACTAAATCAAGCATTTTTGAAAAAAATTATAATTTCACAGAAGAATAATACGATAAAATTCGAGCCCATTTGAAATATAATTTTATGCTTCTTATTCTCGAAATAGCGGTTTTTATATTTTTATGGTTCTTTTCAAAATTTTTCAACAGTGTAACAAAAAGAAGATATAATTTTGTGATTATTAAAACGCACAAAATTCGTGCATATTTTGTGTTCATTTTATGTAAAGGTGCTCCTGAAATATTATAGCATTGTTCAAAAACTTTACTAGAAATCGCCAAATTAACACTTGTGAGTCTGTAGAAAAAATTGAAAAAACAAGATAAAAGTTGGGACTTTTATTTGAAGAATGAGAAGGAAGCACCATGAAAATTTTCTTCGAATAAGTCTTTTTTTTGTAAAATTAATATTCTTTATGAAATAGTTGAAATTTATAATATATTTTTGTGTACAAATTTGAGTCTGTGTAGGTAATGATTATCTGCATATATTGAAGACTCTTCTATTAGTTAAAAATTCTCAAATGGTATTTAATTCCCAAAATAATGTGCAGCTCCCCATACGAGGAAAATGTAGAACTAATGCTCAAATCGTTTGATGGTAGTTTCATTTGTGTGAATAAGACACTCGAAACTCCTACGTCTCCGGAGCGGTTTATTCGCACACAGAATTTACTCGTCCACAGATATGCCGTGTTTACTCCGTATACACCTTGAATAATGATCACGAGTAGTTGCTTTTGGTGTTTTGTGGTTCAACTGGAAATTTCGCTTTAATTTCAGGTGGCTCTCAGTGAAATGCGGCCATCCTGGAAATTATGATCGTTACGTTCGAAATAGTAATTCCTCCTTTCTAGAAACCAATATCGATGTCATCTAAATGTCTATAGAATGATCAAATCATGAAAAATATACAAGTTGACCATGATCGATTTAAAGTGAACACGGAAAATTCTTCGATAATTCAAAAAAATCATCAAACAACTTTCCAAGGGAGCTGGTTATGTGTATTCCACGACAAGATTTCTAAATCCACAATCAAATAGTGAATTATAGAAATCGTCACACGTGTTTCCGAAAATTTTCCCAAATGTTTCTAAATATTCCTTAAAATTTCTTCATGTTTCGGCAACAAATGTTCACCGTTTCTACTTGTCACCCTTCAAGCTACGATTCCACCGGAGGAACATTTTTGTTGCTGTTGTTATTTTTCGGCAACAAATTTTGAATCTTACTTGTCGCCGGTTTCCATTTTGAGCGGTGAACTTCAAAAGAAAATAGAAAACATTTGTGAGAAAAGCCGTGTTGCTAACGCAGTGGAAACGTATCGAGAACGCAACTAGTGAACATTCGTGTGGCAGATTGTCAGTGTGCAGTGAAAAAAGAAAACGAATAAATATATAGCTATGTTTCCACTGGAGGAACATTTCGAAAATTTATGAAGTACGTTAATGAAAACTCTTCTCATGATTTCAGTTCAGTTTTATTGGTACACATCACTCAAGAGTCTATTAATACGTTTTGCCTAGTCATATATGATCAAGAAGTAGCTAGGCCTCAATTTTGTTTGTTAGTAGAGCTGGTTCAACAAATATGCCTATAATCATACAACGTTACTATGTTGTTGATTTCAATCTCAGTAGGTTAAATAGTATTATGTTAGTTTTCCAATTTTTTAATAATATATCTGATTTTATTTCTAATATAGCAATTCTGTGGATATATATTCCTCATACTATGAAGTGTTATTTATAGGTACCGAAAACATTTTGGTTTTAAGTTGGATACGTATCATCTCTTTTAGAAACTTTATTGTCTAACTAAATTCATTTGATTCCGAGATGTTGAATGCTTAATTAAAATTAATTTCCATCAGATATCAAGAAGTTAATCAGTCTCCATTTCCAATTTTTCCACAAGTTTGCTACCAATATAATATTTATTCGAAAAGGATAGCAAAGTTAAAAACTCTTCAAATAAATTATTAAAAGTCACAGTTAGGACAAAATTATATTTCGAAGCAATAGACGTTCCTGATGCCTAGTTTTTGTTTTGTAAGTTGATAGACTTACAGTTTAACGCCGGTTCCGAACGGTCATTGGACTTGTCAACTAGTACATACCATGAATTTTTTTTCTGCCGTTTGTGCCCTAAACCTTTACTGAACCATAAAGATCACAGCGGTGATGGTGTCTAGTTATATTGAATATAAGAAATATTTCAATTTTAAACGAAACTAAGCTTATAAACGTTATAATATTCCAACATATTGTTCGTTTTATGTGTTATTTCCAAAATGAGGTTTTTCGCATTATGTTAGTTTTTTATTCGATAAAATTCCCCCTTCAATCTGCAAAACACTCCGTATTACGAAATTAAAAATGAACGCTCAATCTACATTATTGAAAATTAGACATCTGTGAAAACTCGTGTAGAAGGAAATGAGGAGAGGAATCGGAAAGGGAATTAAAAATACGTAGGGAGCGCTCGGAGAATGCGAGGAAAAGGTATTAGTTAATTGTTGGTCTACCTCGAATTTTTTTTTGTGGAAAAAAAAATCTACCAATACCTACCGCTACTGATTTCAATGAAGGAGGCCAGAAATTGAATGAAGTTATTGGAATATATTTAAATATAGTATATACAGAGAATATGAATGAATATTTATGTATATATATATATATATATATATATATATATAAATATATATAAATATATATATATATATAAATAAATTATATATATATATATATATATATATATATATATATATATATATATATATATATATATATATATATATATATATATATATATATATATATATACATGGGCGTACCCAGCTTCTGGCCTAGGGGGGTGCAAGTCAGATTTTTTAGGTCGGATCGTCCGCGGCTGTTTTGTCATACAAAAAAACACAAACACACCTACATGAAACATTAGGTATATGAGGTGTAGTGTGTGGGGCAAACAGCGGAAAATGAGCCTGCTTTATAGGTAGTTAAATAAATAAATTTAAATTAGACTATCCATGCATTATTATTTCATTCAAATCGCTTCTACTCTAAAAGTAATTTTCGAGGATCTTCTGCAAACCGGTCTATAACATCTTCCGTGAAAGAATCACCCATACTGTTTAAAAGTAGTTTATGTATACTGAGCAAACAAAGTATATTTAACCTGTCTTCAGTCATTGTTGATCTCAGCCACGTTTTCACGCGTCTGAGTGTACTGAATGATCTATCAATTGTAGCCGTGGAAACAGGCATTGCCAGTAAAATTTCTAGGGCTGTTTTTACTTTCGGATAAAAACATTCTGCTTGTTAAATTAATTCCGTTATCTCCAAATCTTTCAAACCGCCCTGCTTGTTAACCCAAAAAATGCGCCATAGTTCATCTTCAGATGTGATCCCTTCTAATTCATAAAATTTATATACTTGGTCCATACATATTCTTAATTTTGGAGCTGTAATTTTTATTATTTGAGCAGGGCGTAATAATGAAAGAGCAAACGCTGGTGAATGTCCTTTACCGAATCTCGTCTCTAATGAGGATGATAATGAATCCAAATAGATACAACAATCGGCGAAAATATTCTCTAAACGAACCAGCTGGATGATTTGCCCTATATTGTTGAAGGCTTGCTGTCATTGGAAGACGCAGCTCAAGATTCAAAACCTTAGCAATTTCATTAGCAGATTTCAATAATTCTTCAGTGCCTTCTTCGGCAGAAAGCCCATGTTCCTTAATTGCATTTTTTACGGTTTGAATGTGTTCTGCACACTTAATTATGCCTAATAAGGTTTTAGACTTCACTGTGTTTGCGACGAGTTGTAGCAGCGAATTGTATTTGTCTATAATACAAAAAGACAATATGAATGTGGTTTGTCCAACTGCGGATAACAATTGGAAAGCTACTTTTCTTGTCTCAGAATTACCTTCCTTTGAAAGCTTTTCCAAACCTTTTTTACACTTTGATTAGTAATTAGGCGAGTTCATACATGTTCTGCAAAATTTCCAGGGGTGGGCAGCTGCCCCTCCCTGCCCCCACCTGGGTACGCCCATGTATAAATAAATATTTATATATATATATATATATATATATATATATATATATATATATATATATATATATATATATATATATATATTTAAGTGGATTATTTCCTGACCTGTTATGATTTATTAATGTATAATTCTTGGGTGTAGGTCATTTATAAATTGAAGAGAGTTTTTCTCTAGGTTTCAATGATGAGCAATATTTACGCGTTTCGGCGATCAGCCATTTTCAAATCAAAATTTATTATCTAAAACAACAAACAATTGGTTTCACAAATACATCAAAAATTAAAATTAATTATTACTTACGTATAAATTTAAGTGAAAATTCATATATGGAATTGATAACAGTACGAAGCAATCAATGTTAATACACTTCAATGGTTAAACTGTGAGTGGCAGCGTATGCATGATGATCGCATATGGAAAGACAGTTTTTATATAGTATCCTTGTTTACATGATAAAGGGCATGAAGCATCTGATTTTTCATTCAAAATCCAAAACTAATAAAAATTAATACATAATCCAAAACAAACTCTGCAACAATATCTGTTCTATTACTAAAATGAAAATTAATTTCTTACACTGGGGTTGAGAAAAAACAAAAAATACAACAAAATAAACAAAAAAAAAAAAAAAAAAAAAAAAAAAAATTAATGAAAGTGGAAACAAAATTGCAATTTTATTATTGAAAAAGATTTTGATAAGTGTGAATAAAGCTATCTAATTGTGTTCTCGAATTAATTGAATTTTTGTCCAAATTTATTTCCAACATATCCATGAATGTTCTTTGTTCATTATATATATATATATATATATATATATATATATATTTTTATATATATATATATATATATATATATATATATAATCAGAAATCACTTTCAAGTATATCTAAAATGATTTAAAAAACTGCTCCCGCACCTGACTTGTCTCTCGAAAGGCTGCAATAGTCTATTATTTTCATGGAAAATACGATTAAAGAGTTGGTGTTGGCAACGCTTCAAAACTGGTCACCATTATTCTGAAATTAAGAAACTAATCCAACGTAGAAGAATAATACGTTTCTATATTCAGAAAGTTCTTTTAAGTGGTCAAATATGGTATATATTATGTATCTATCATCGATCCATTCCCATAAAGATTCGATCTCTTAGCACTTAAGACGGAAAAAGAAATAGAAATGTGGCTAATAAAATTTCTTATGTAAGTTCGAGGAACAATTAATGGCGTGCGTGAACGTTTTTCGCTGCATATTCATTTGACGTAATAATATCAGTATCGTGTACAAAAGTAGTTTTCATTGTTCGCGTCAACTTACCCTTTGTTTTAATATAGTCGGAATTATTGATTTTCAGTATTTGGTGGCAAGATTTTTATAACTAGTCCATGCTAATTTCGTTTCAGATTTAATGCTCTATTTCGGTTGAGAAAAACGGATAAGTTTTCAACTTGAACTGCTGTTTAAACTAAATCAGTTAGAAGCATATCAAATCAGAGGAAACCAACTAAAATTACTTAGGAGCTATCTTTGTAGCCTTAAACAGAAAGTAGAGGTGCAAGTTGATGGCAGGACGTATACCTCAGAAGATATGACAGTTACGATGGGCGTTCCCCAAGGAAGTATACTAGTACCTCTCCTATTATATATATATTTATAATTTATGTCAATGATTTCACTTTAACAGAGAAGGGAAATTCACTGAAAATAGTATCCTATGCAGATGATACAAACTTAGTTCTTGCATCAGACAATATTGCCTCCTCGTTACTAAACGCAAAGTTGGCTCTGTTGGAGACGCAGAAACGGTGCACACAAAATCACTCAATACTGAATAGCCAAAAAACAGAAAGTATAGTTTTCAAGTCCGATGTTTCTAAACTACAGCTCCCAGAATCCTTTTCATATACAGAGATTGATGATATATCAATAGGTTCATCGACAAAATTCTAAGGAGTCCATAAAGATCCAAACTTAAAATGAAAGAACCATATAAATCAATTAATTAAAAAATTCAACTCTGCTGTGTACACATTGAATGTTCTGAAGAATCAGATCCCACCAGATGTACTAAAAATAAATCACCTCTCCAACTATCAAGTCTCTATTGTCGTATGGTGTGATCTTCTGGGGCAATGCGGCAACTTTGGATAGAGTGTTTCTGACACAGAAACTAGCGATCAGAACAGTATTTGGTATGAAGTTCAGAGAATCTTGTCGCGGCGTTCTTCGCAAAAATGGTTTGATGACTGTAATTGGTCTATATATATATATATATATATATATATATATATATATATATATATATATATATATATATATATATATATATATATATATATATATATATATATATATATATATATCTGTTTGAAATTTCTACATGAACATAAACATTTATGTGAAAATTTCGAAAACTTCTGATCTAAGGAGATTATCACTAACACAGTGTAGTACAGAATATATGTGCTTACGCTTGTTTAACTCGCTACCTGGAAGGCTATAAGTTCGAGAAGGTGATAGGCATTTCAAGAAAAACATTCAATGTGTCATATCAGAAAGTTATGTACCCTCGCGACAGGATTCTGCATCTTCGATCTAAGGGGTGAATTGTTGGTTTCCAATATCTTTGGTGGAGGGCGGTCTGGTTGGGGAACAAGAGGCAAAGATAAATTTTCCTTTAAGCCAAAGGTACAGAAACAACTTGGGCAGCTTCACTACAATAAGTAGTGTTAATTCGCCTCTATGTGGTGTACCCATTCTAAATGAACTAACACAAGAGGCGCCAGAGGATCTTTAGATTATCTTTAGAACTCCTGAGAGAATCTCTCTGAGAGATTCACAGCCGCAACAAAGGATTCAAGAAAAAAATGACACCATTATTTTTGTTATATACCATCTATGTAGCCATACGCTAAATAAATAAATAAATAATTATTTAATATGCAGGATCATGATGTCGTTTCCATGCATTTAGTGGATCCAAGAATCTTGTATTGTTTCGATAGAGAAACATTAAATTCATTGCGGAATATATAAAACAGAGGTAGACAAGATATTGTGAATGTGCATGTATCTGTAAAAAAATATATATGAAGTATACTTTTTATTCCTTAGTTTGCAAAAAAATTATGTTCTATATTATCCTTCTTTTATTGTAACGTATTTTAATGAGGGTGAACAAATGAAATTAATTATATATATATAT
This sequence comes from Cynegetis impunctata, assembly GCA_030704885.1. NCBI lineage: Eukaryota > Metazoa > Arthropoda > Insecta > Coleoptera > Coccinellidae > Cynegetis > Cynegetis impunctata. Next base: position 166,254 of record JARQZK010000027.1, read on the forward strand.
ATATATATATATATATATATATATATATATATATATATATATATATATATATATATAATATATATATATATATATTTATATATATATATATATATATATATATATATATATATATATATATATATATATATATATATATATATATATAGCCGTTTATATTTTTTTTTGATCCTGCTTTTCACTTCGATAGTCTTGATATAATTATATATCCCAGCTCAAAACGTTTCGAATTTCCATCTCAATCTTCCTGCTGCTCCATCTGACTGGCGTGCAATTAGGCCTGTTGATTGGAACCCGCCAAATATTTCGCTATAATGAGGCATCCTAATATCTTCTCGAATAATTCTATTAACAATTTAGTAGATAATTTCATGCCAAAATAGTCAGAAGGCTGTCAAATATATCATTCGGGCTTCAAATAACCTCGAATTAAAAACGGATTATCATCCTAGTACGACATAGTTTCCGAGTAGATTAAACTATTCGAACAAAATTGTAACAGCCGTAGAATTAAATGGTGTTAGCAGTTTGATAAATTTGGCTAGATATTTTTTCAGTTCGGGAATTTACATTGATAATAACACTATGATTTATTCAAAATGGCAATTGTGCGTGTTTCATTCTTCCATAAAGTATTTGTGATTGAGGCGAGCTCTAAGTTTTCAGAAGGAACTCCTTCTGCTAGTAGTGTAGGAAGGACGGGTGAGACAGGGTATATATTGGAGAGAGCAAATGTAGGTATGGTTCAGAGGATGAATACTAGCCCAGCATTCACCTTGTGAGTTTGCAAGCAGTGTCTTACTCTAAGCCATGAGAACCTAATAGAGCAAGATCCCAGAGCCGCCAGACTTATTTTCTCAGCAATAATATTTATGGGATGAAGTAGTGCTCGTACGTACTTTCAGCGTATGGATACCTACTTCCTTGTGCCGACGGCCAATTTCCAAGTATCACGTGCTAAAGATGGAGAAAAACTCAACTCACTTTTCTTATTTTTTCACTCTTGATTTTTATATATGATACTCTGACAACTATTTCAATACCTTATACAAGAAGCCAGACCGATCGAATGGGCCAAACATCCCGCCAGACACAAATAAAGTGTCCCTATGAGTATGACAGTATGAGCTAAATGTCAGGATTTGCTGATTTAAGCGCGATAGTGATTATTTATGCGCATCGATCTCCCTTCTATGCTTAGTGTCATAGCATTTCGCTCATACTGTCATACTCATAGGGACACTTTATTTGTGCCTGGCGGGATGTTTGGCCCATACGATCGATCTGGCTGCTTGCATAAGGTATATATATATATATATATATATATATATATATATATATATATATATATATATATATATATATAAGTCAAGACTGAGAAATTAAGAAAAAGGAGTTGAGTTTTTTCCATGTTTAGCACCTGATACCTGGAAATTGGCCGTCGGCACATGAAGCAGGTATCCATACACTGAACTGGACTATAAGTAGTTGGCTAACTGGCTTGATCAGAGAGCTAGATCAGTCCTCCAGTTTACTACAGTGAATAGATATCAAGCAATATCACCGTATATTAGCACCGGTTTGCTAATTGAGTATTTCGGACGATGAATCTAATCGACATGTGTATTGTTTCTACTCCGACTAGGGAGGAGGGAACATGCCAACTCTAAAGGACGACGTCGTTATGTATTTTTCAGCACGCTACGTATTTCGACCTTTTACATTGTTAAGCGTTAGGACATTGATTTGGCCATTGAAATAGATTGAAATTTGATACTAACCAGATTTCAAGAAAACCGAAACAACCTGTCAATTGTTTCAATCCTTGCAATGGCCATCCTGATATTTCCAATATTCTCCGCTCACGGTAAAGGTTGAGTGAAAATCCTCTAGATATCGATCGAAACTTCATCAGCTACTGGAGGAATTATATGAGTAATTTCTGTTTTTCCGATAATTTTCCTGATATATATATATATATATATATATATATATATATATATATATATATATATATATATATATATATATATATATATATATATATATATATATATATATATATATATATATATATATATATATATATATATATATATATATATATAGGCGCCCACTTATAAAAAATATTAGGGGGGCCTCAGAAAAGTTTTTGAATTTCAGTTGAAAAATAGTGAGCATCAAAGAAAACTCGATTCTCGATAACTCCTGACACAGTTTCTGACTTTGGAAAACAAAACAAAACATGACACGCACGGCATTTCCGTAAGATGCTTATTTAATTTACAGTAATAATTATGCTTATATACTATTACAGAGCAGTGAATATATATATATATAGCTCTGAGAAAACTGAAATTAAATTTACCTAAATAAATCCCAAACTATCATCAAAAGAATTAAACATGAAATATTGCTGTCGTACAGTTATAGCAATTTGATTAATAACTGAAATAGCTAATATATTGAATGAGGCTCAGGGTTCATTGAGTAAAAACATCTAAGTATTTGAAAATAACTGATACAGTACTATATTAATACAGTACTGAACTAGTACTACTATTTCGAAACTGAAAATTCAACATTGTCTATGTATTTAGTTCTCTATTTTATACAGATTTTTAATATTGCTCTAAATTATCGAATGATTAAAACAACAAAATACCAACATAATTTTGTGATTTCATAAAGCATAATATAACTTATAATTTTCTCAAATTATTGAGGGGGCTCCACCACCCCAAACAAATTGTTGGGGCATGGGGGCTCGTACCCCCTCAGGCCCCATGGAGTCGGTGCCACTGTACTATAATATTTCATTGAATTGAGTTCAAGCTTATCTTCGTTGAGATCTTCTACGATCTTCTAATGAATACCTGTTATTGATACTTCCAGAAAGTCTGTATGGAAATTCCCTTCAACGCACCATTTTGAAGTTATTGAACAAATTATTCCAAGGTATATTCCTTGTCTTATGAGAAGGCCGCAAATTAATTTAGTTCATCCCTCTTCCGCCCTATGAGGATTTCTGAGATCTACTGAACAGGAGCCTGATGTGCACACATAACATTTAACATGTTTAAATTGACTTCGAGAATGTGATAAGGATCGTTATATAAGCACAATGTATTAATTATGTAGTAGTCGTGCGGTTAGCCAGTCAATTACGGCAGACATATCGTCTCGTACAGCTACTGAAATTTTACTATTATTTCGACGTCATATAATGGCAAGTTTCAAACATCACGTTCCTAATCTACTTTTCGCACGCAGAAATAAAGCTGATTCCACACGAAACGTTTTCTACTAAGGAGTCGTTCTATGTGAGGCGCTTATATATGTATATACAGGGCCGGATTAACCATTAGCTAGGGTGGGCAACTGTCTAGGGGCCCCGCATCGACTGGGGGCCCGTGCAGTCAACAAGAAAAAAAAATTTATTATTTGAAACTTTGTATGAAATTCCTCAACAATATTATTGCTTTCTTTCGACGCATGTTGTTAATTGATGAAATACTGTATACATATAGAACCATCTAGTATCTAGTAGTAGAACTAATAAATTGTCCTCGTTCAACAATGTCTCAGAACCGTTTGAGTTCATTGTCGATAATGGCTATTGAAAATGATGTATTAGAAAGAGTCAACTTCCGAGATGTTTCAAACGATTTTGTTTTTGAAAAAGTTAGAAAATTTAATATTTAAACTTGCTGCACTGTACAAAAACGTTAAATATCTTGGAAGTTGAATTTTTCCAATTTGTACTTCACAAAACTGTTTTCTTTAGTTTATTTTATTTGATTGCGTTTAACAAGATCTAATTTAAAATAACCGCGTCCCGTCTCATTTATCTTTTCTAACCCATCATGCAACCTGGATCATCATTCTTCACTTATCTATAACCTATTCATTAAGACCATTTCAATAAAGCTAACGAGTCAGGTAAGGTGATGCTGCAGCATCAAGTCAAAGGAACTATGTTGTTGCAATATCCCATAAGACTTTGAAGTAACAGGATACCTGGAGTCGATCATCTGGAAGTAATTTACATCCTTTTATCTACTCGAAAAGACCTGGGGCCCAGACAGGGTTGTTGCCTAGATACCCGGACAGGGTTAATCCGGCCCTGTGTATATATATAGAAGGTGAATTATATACATTAATTTTAAGAGGTTGTAGTTTGCCCAGAAATAAGAGTATTTCTCCATGTAAACTGTTCCTCAATAGCTAATAAGGGAGATACAATCCTTCAAAGAGGTCAAAAGTAAGTCTCAATTTCAAAATCTACTTGATGTACTAAGAAAATGTTAAGATAACAGTAAAATGCACGCATACATTCTACTTAAGATAATTCGTGTGTGGACCAAGAAAACAATTTCTGAAGGAATTTTTCAAAAATTAATGGAAAAGAATAATGTGACATAATAACCCTCACTTACCATTCGAAACTATGACAATATGATAGATAAAAAAAATAATATCAAATACAACAGCCTCACTTTCATCGGAAATTCAAGTAAAAAACTTAAATCTCTCTTATCTAAGCACAACATTAACATTGCTTATCGTACCGGTAATAATTTAGGAAATCATATAAAAAATAATAAATCCAAAGTTCATAAAGATAATAAATCGGGAGTTTATAAAATTAATTGTGGTGATTGTGATAAGTTTTACATTGGTAGAACTTTCAGAAGTTTTCAAACTAGAATTTCAGAACACAAACGTAGCTTTGTTAATCAGAAGTCGGATTCACATTATGCAAACCATTTAATCCAAGAAAATCACACATTCAATTTCGATTTTAAAATATTAAATACTGAAAGTAAGGAAATTAAACTTAATTTTTTAGAATCATTACAGATAAATAAATACAAGCATTCCGGTCTCCTATTGAATAGCCAAATCGATCATACTTCAAGTCCCCTTCTTAATCTTTTCAAAATTACCGAACTACCTGACTAGCAATTCAGAATTGGTTTTTCCTTTTCTAATAATTATTTGTAACCATCTTTGTATTTACCCCTTCTACATAATTTGTTATTTCTTGTTTTCGATATTACAGGAAATCATAGTTAGTTTGCCATTAGCATCTGAAGAAGGTGAAGTTCCACCGAAACGTGCGTCATGCGTTATTTCTTATAATAAAAGTGTAAATTGTTATTTTTAACCATTGTTTTAATATGTTTATTAATTTACACCAAGTATCGGCCCAATCAATCCAAAATTCGAAACTACCCTGTATTCATAAGGGATGCAGCAGGCGGTGACATAAAATGAATTATACTAATGTCTTGTAATCATTTCTACAATATGAACTTCTATATCAAAACCGTTTGGAATATATTCAAAAAATTGTGTGTTCACTTGTATCTCGTTAATCAATCATTTCTGAGAGAAATTGTACATGAAGAACTACCTTTTTTGTTGACGAACTATCAAACCTATAAATAAATGTATATAATTCTAGAACACCTTATATAACTCTTACAATAAATGGTTTATATACATTATATTAGGAGAATGATTATATTTGGAATTCACCATGCCATAAGTGCAGCTACTGTTTTGAATTATTTTTAATAAAGGTTTTATTTCATTGTACAGGTTCACAGAATCTTGTACTTGATCCCTTCGCTCTGATAAATATTCAGATTGTTTATACTTATGGTTTATCTACAATCAGTGCCGGAGACTCACCCCGTATATATACACACCAGTATATATACAAAACAGTCGGCTTTAGAATACTTTAAATGGACATGTGAGTTTTTTTCGAGGAGGACATTTTTTGATACACTAAACGAAGTAGCAACTCCTTCAAGAAACTTAAACGACACCGAAGAGTCTCTTCACAAAAATTCGATTGAATGATTGTGAAAAATCTGTCGACACTGTCAAATGGAAATACTCGAATGAATTTTTATTATTTCAGTGTTCAAATTAAGTCATTTATACATCTCGATTGCTTTGCGCATAGTACGGAAGCTGTAGAAAGACAACCTGATGAACGCAAAAAAAAGTGCAAAACATTTTCATGAAATCCATTGTAATTGTCCATAAAATAATTGATGGTATTTTCTAAAATCAAATTGAGGGTAAAGCGATTCACAAAATGTTAAACTTGTATAATTACTGCCAACAATCATTTCAGAGAATTGGAAGATAGGTCATCTACAGTTGTGTTCAACATGGACCAAATCCTTTTCACCCGATGCTATAAAACTTACAGAGAGCCCAGTCGCCTCCACCTTAAGCCATCCCATCTTATCTACGGGCACGATTTCGACAGCATGATGCCATTAATACGCGGCGGCTACATTACCACACATATAACAATGGCCTAAGCCATCCTCAGCCTAACGCCGTGCGAACTTGACCCGATTTCACAGATTTGAACAAAATACATATCCTGATCTGATTTAGTACAAGCAGACACACAGCCAGTTCCTGTAGGCAATGTAATGTGTTAAATTTTCCATAAACAAAATATCGGGTTGCTTCTTGTTCCATTTTAGTTTTATCTAATTTACCGTTCTTCTTTTGTAGTTTGTGTTGTATATATATATATATACATTCCAAGAGATATCAATTATTGGTATAACAGGTTTATTTCAAACATTACATTTTAAAATTAAAATTCATTGGACGTTTCAATGGAGTTTCCATCTTCATCAGCTAAAATCGGGATAAAATACAATTCAAATGCCTAAATATAAAACATATATACACATACACTAAAATAAAATAAAATGAATTGTATCTCACCAGAATGTTCGTCGGTAGTTGTCACAATACTACTTGACTCTTGAATCTCTGTTTAACCGATGTATAATCGTTCATGCGTATAGAGCTCATGTATTACAATAATGGGGCATATATCGAACTTAGGCCCTTTATATCTATGTTGTTGTTAACTGTGTTGTCTTGGTTCTTCTGTATAAAAATCATTTCAAGGATTTCGCGTGATTTTAAGTTTTTTTCTATAGTTAGTATGTGTGTTTCATCGTAATCGAAATCATGTCTTTCTGATTGTTTGTGTTTGTTCAGTGCAGTGTTCGCTGTTTTGGCATATCTGTGGGCTTTTAGTCTATCTTGTAGACGTTGTGAGGTTTGTCCGATATATACTTTATTGCAATCTTTGCAGGGAACGCTGTATACTACGTGGGATTTCTTTTCTGTTGGAATTTTGCTCTTTAAGTTGGTGTAGAGTTGTTTTATCTGATTCTGAGGTTGATGCGCTATCTGTATACTGAACGGTTTTAAAATGTTAGTTATTTTCGGGGTCAGGTATGTGATGTATGGAATAGGTACGTATATTTTTTTATCTGTAGACTCTGGTGTGTTAGATCTTGGTTCCTTGTTGTAGGTTTTATGTACTTGGATTTTGATGTTTTTGTGATACGCAACAACTACCCTTCTCATATAATAGACAAAAACATATATATATATATATATATATATATATATATATATATATATATATATATATATATATATATATATATATATATATATATATATATATATATATATATATATATATATATATTTATATATATATATATATATATATATAAATATAATTATATATATATATATATATAAAATTATATATATATATATATATATATATATATATATATATATATATATATATATATATATATATATATATATATATATATATATATATATATATATATATATATATATATATTAGAAGATAGTTGATGATTGCCTCATTATACTATTGAAACTTTTCTCGGAATTCTTGAAAATTTCAATGATTTAAATTATGAACTACAATTTACTTAATAAACAATTACTTTATTTCCTGACAATAGTAAAATTACTCTGTGAAAATCAATTTCATTTAAATAGTAAATTATATCATCAAAAACCACTGATCAATAATATTTAGATTTGTGGACACAGCAGAAAACCTTACAAAGCAAAGGAAGTCACAAAAATCTGTATGAATTATATATACTTATATTAAAAATAGTAAAGTTGTAGGAGTAATCAAGAATATAATTCAGTAATCTTGATTATTCCTTTTCACGTAATCATGATTTTCTCAGCGTTGAAAAATAACAATATATGTTATATGAATTACAGCTTACAAAATGGTTGGAGAATATAGAATATATATAATGAAACATTCAAAAACACAGAACAGCTACGTAAAAAATATAAATGGGGGTACAATTGATTTCAAGTACAAACAAAAAATATAACAACAATTGTCTGAGAATATATTTTATTTCAAGAATAAAGCAATCTATGATGAATTTTATTACAACCATACAAAAATTTGAAATCGTCATCAAAAAAATTAGACATGAAATTGTTTAGTTTTATACTAATCTTGATGAAAAAAAATTGATACAAGTTCTATAAAATTATAAAATCCATTTATTTTCCATTTTATTTTTCTGAGCTATCATGATTTAAAAAAAATCATTTGGAATGTTTATTGAATTCAATCTTGAGCATCAATAACCACAGAAATAAGAATAATTTCATGAAAAATATAAAGTTATATACATCACATAACAAATTAAAATAATTCAATCAAAATTTACATAATCACATTGCCACAATATAAAAATTAAAAAATGTGATACTTAAGATTCCATCATGAAAATAAAATTGTATCATGATTTTCCATCTCATTGATTTACATTTCGCGCATGGGAAAAAAATTGATAAAACACGTAATTATTGTAAAATCCATTATAACT
>JARQZK010000027.1:185000-187500 GCA_030704885.1 Cynegetis impunctata
ATTGTTATCTGTGTGGTAATTTCTTCTTCTTCTTGTGGTACCGTACCCGGTTACGGGCGTAGGCGTCCTCTCTACAACTATTCGTGCTGTGCGTAATACAGCGATACGCGGTGGTAATTTAGCCGCCGCTTATTAATGGCATCATGCTGTCGAAATTGTGCCCGTAGATAAGATGGGATGGCTTAAGGTGGAGGCGACTGGGCTCTCTGTAAGTTTTAAAGCATCGGGTGAAAAGGATTTGGTCAATGTTGAACACAACTATAGAAGACCTATCTTTAAATTCTGAAAGTTGTTGGCAGTAATTATATAAGTTTAACATTTTGTGAATCGCTTTACGCTCAATTTGATTCTAGAAAATACCATCAATTAATTTATGGACAATAACAATGGATTTCATGAAAATGTTCTGCAATTTTTTTTTGCGTTCATCATGTTATCATTCTACAGCATCCGTACTATACGCAATGCAATCGACATGAATAAGTGACTCAATTTGAACATCCAATTAATAAAAATTCGTTTGAGTATTTCTATTTGACACTATTGACAGATTTTTTACATTAATTTCATCGAATTTTTGTGAAAAGCGATTGATTGAGGAGACACAATTGAAAACACTATTTTTTGAATATATTTCAAATGGTTTTGATTCAGAAGTTCATATTTTAAGAATTATTACAAGACATTAGTATTATTAATTTTATGTCACCACCTACTCCATCTCTTATGCAGACAGGGTAGTTTCGAATGGTAAGTGAGGGTTATTATGTCACATTTTTCATTTTCAATTAATTTTTGAAAAATTCCTTCAAAAATTATTTTCTTGGTCCACACACGAATTATCTGAAGCAGATTGTATGCGTGCATTTTACTGTTATCGTAACATCCGTTTTATTTTTCGAAAAAGATTGTTGGTGTTTTTTGAATGTTGTCTTGAACGATCGACCAGTCTGACCTATATACAATCCTTTACATTCAGGACAAATCAATTTGCAAAAATAGCTAACAATTACTATTCGTAGAAAAATTCAACCACTTAAATTTGCTTGAAATATGCTCTGGTATAGATGATGATTTCATGACAGGACAGCGTTTAGTTGTTCAACCGAATCTGGAATTTTATAAACAATGTCACCTAAATAATAACTCTCCCAACTTTGAATAAAATAGTCATTAGGAGAAACTCGAAGGAATTTTAGGCATTTTTTAACGATTGGCGTGTTCTAGTAAAAAATGAACAACGTGGTAAATTTTCAAGGGGTTGCGTGCCTGAACCAGGCAAAGTATGGCGTCAGCGGCACTTACTTGACCACTGGTCATTGTGTGAATGGCGTTATGCACTAGCTTTCCCCCGATTCTCCAAGATTAAGTTCTCGATATGTACCCAGCAATATTACTGCAATCATGCCAAGTCGAGTTTTCAGCACGAAAAGGGTGGAAAAATTCAACACTGGTCGCCCGATTTATAACCTGGCCGACTATGTACCTCCCAGTTATTAAATATTTTTCCTTCATTATGCGCACTGACGTATACTTTGTACCTACCTTTTCGCTTATGGTAATGAATTTTCGTGTTCGAGAAGACCGTTTATTTTTCTGTGTAATACATAATTAAACACACAATTTAGTCGAATGAGGTGTTTTATAACGGTTCCTAGCATATAGGTACTCCATCGAAGTAGGTCCATTACATAATTTTTATCTAACAACTATGATCTGTAAACTGTTATATATATATATATATATATATATATATATATATATATATATATATATATACAGGGTTTATTTCACTAGGTTAATGTCAACATATAAATGTTGACATTAACCTAGTGAAATAAACCCTGAATATAAAAATGTCAGTAAATACCAACGAATTATATATATATATATATATATATATATATATATATATATATATATATATATATATATATATATATATATATATAATTACTTATTCAAATTGTTGTTGCCTGTGAACTATTTCTAATCTCTTGATAATTATTAGCAATAACAGGCTTGTTGAATCTTTAAAAACTCGATTTTATTAAAAAGTTGACGTTTTGCCACGACATTCGTGGCCTTATCAAAACTTTTGAAAAAAAAATTGAAATTTCTCAGACCTGTCTGTTGATATTGGACTAGATAGCACGTAATTAATAACTGAAGACGGTCACAGCTGCAATAAGAAATTTTTGAAAAAAAGATAAATAGTACCCTATTCTTTGACTCTTCAAAATCAAAATAATTTGAACCTATTTCGAACATTACGTGGGTGAAGATTTCTGTGGTTTCCCTTAACATCTAATAATAACAGAGTTGAATGTTAATATTTGACTGAATAGCACGTAATAAATAACAAAGAACGGCCACAGCCGAAAAATTTTAGTGAAACATAGTAGTCTTTTTCTATTCAAATTTTTTCAAATCAATGTCAAAGAAATTTCAATTTTTTCAAAAGTTTTGATAAAGCCACGAATGTCGTGGCGAAACGTCT
>JARQZK010000027.1:192500-222500 GCA_030704885.1 Cynegetis impunctata
TCAGAGACTTGAAAATTGAATTATAGAAACAAAGGAAGTACAAAAAACAAAGAGGACTGTGTATTGGAATAATTGTAAAACATGATGGAAAAAATTCCAAAACTGACACAAAAATCATATTGAATGTTAATGAAATATAAAGATAAGGAAAATAATGTGAAGAAAAACTAATTATTCCATCGACACATACAAAAATTGAATAAAGTAAAATAAAATTAATTATCCAAAAAATGGAGACGAGCTTGTTCAATACTTTCATATTACTATGTAACTCATATCTTCAATATTGGAAATGTAATATGAAATTACCACTAACTTCACAAATGAGCGATGGATGAATGCTTTCATATATGGTATGTACGCTTCATAGAAACGAAAAAAAACTCTATCGCAGCGAGCTGCAATAGAAGAGCAGGTTTTCATGAAATATTCAGTTTAAAAAATATATTTCCAAATAAAAAAAAAATGCGCCCTCTAATGTGTAAACAATATTTATTTCCTCCTCGGGGGATCAACCCCCCAACCAATTCGTACCAGAACCAAACACATCCAAGGTATACGAAACTACGTACTCTATTTCTATAAAATTGCGCTCTTTATCGTGTAAAAAATGCTAAAATACATAAGCACATACATACGAACATATATATATATATATATATATATATATATATATATATATATATATATATATATATATATATATATATATATATATATATATATATATATATATATATATATATATATATATATATTATATATATATATATATATATATATAAATTTATCAATTTTTTTTTACAAAAATTGGTAAATTTCATGCCCCTCCAAAAGGCTTGAGTGTGCGGCTGCATACTTCGCACACCCCTTAGGCCGGCCCTGATACCTACCAGTCTTCGAAATGAAAGTTTTCTGTTAGACAATTCGTAGGAACTAATTCAAATATTCACGAAGTTCTAATCGAATTATTTTCTTGAAATTAACGATAAAAAAGGAAATTATTTCAATTCGTGTTTATTTAGGCATGCATTAGAGAACAAAAAATATTCACATCTGTTTCTTCAATTTCAGAACATAAGAAATAATTATATTAATATTAAATTCAAACCATATATGTATGTTATTTTAAATGCCCAATTTTGTTCATTCTTACTATTATTCGTATGTAACAGCATTTAATTTGTGAGAAAATTCAGAGTTGCATCAATATGAATATGAGGAAAGATATTTCCGAAATATATCGAAAAAGTACTCACCAAATCTATTTTTCTTAGTGACATCAGCACCCTTTTCCAATAAAGCATTAACAATATCTATGTGCCCATTCCTAACTGCCATCATTAATGGTGTCCATCCCATGAAGTTTTCAGCGTCTATTTTTTGATCAGGCGACTCAAGATCTTGAAAAAAAGTATCTGTAATGCCCAACGAAGCGGAAAAGTGCAAATTTGTATTTTTGTCCATACTAGTGACGTTAATTTCATTTTCGGTGTCATCATCGCTGATTTCTTCTAATTCTTCGCTGTCTTCTTCTTTGCTAACTTCGGTATTTTGATATTTCAGCAAAGAACTCTCCATTTTGTGGTGATTTTCTAACGATCTTACTTTCGACTAACCGTTCATGAACTTCTTTATCTCATGAGAACCAGATGTATTTATTTCTTTCGTTTCAACGCGCATGGACCAACAGACTACACTGCTCCTCTTTAGCCATGATCGCTATCATTTTCTGAAGAAATTCAACGAAATCAGACTTTTTTTTATCGGAGAAATTTATTGATCTTCCATAAAAACAAAGGTTATTGAAGGAGATAATGTTTTGTCGTTTGTAAGGATTCCAAATCGTTTGAAGATTTTGTCAATAAAAAAAAGCGTTCGTACAAAGTACACATGTCAGAAGTGGCAAACTAATTTTTAAATCTCTTTTCCTCTAGAATTAAAATTTAGGAAAGAGAATTCATGAAATATCTTCATATCAGATTTTATGAAAAATATTTGTGAATATTAAAATTTCTCAACCTTCAAACGAATTAACATAAAAAATTGTAAATTAACAAAAAAACAAATTTATTACTTACTCTGAACAACTGCTTAGTATAGAATGATTTACAAATTGATCACAAAATGTTTATTTATAAATTTAACTCAATTTATACATACTAATGATAATGTAAATAAATAAAAAAAACTGCGTTTACTGTAGTACAAGACGTTATGCGACAGAATTGCTATCTAAAGTTCTAATATTTAACTACTAAATGAATACATCAACAAATAGCGTGTATTTTTCTCGATTTCCCCTTCTCTCTCGCTCTGTCACTCGCTCCCTCCCTACTGGAGAACATAAATCATTCTATTTTTTCTCTCTTGACATCTTTTCCATCTACACTACAAGTAAATCATTATTTTTTGCTCAGATTGCTGACGTGAGAATATAAACCATCAGCTCAAAAATAATATTGAAATTTCCTGAATTAAAGGAAAACAGACTTAGTTTCATTTCTGACTCTCGAAAAATTATTTTTCAAAGGTGAGTACCAGAAGGAATATTGATCGCATGTTGTGCCGGAATTATTTAGATATTGTTATGAGGTAACGAAAATTAATCTCAAAATTGAAAACAGTTTGCTAGAACGAAAGCTTCACACTAAGTCAACCACTTTTTTTCTAAATGAAAAAGCTGAATGATCTCAACGAAGTCTGTACTAAAAAGAAAGGAAGAATTTATATGACAAGCTGATGCAAAAATATTTTGAAACTCCTCACTTTCTAGATCGTAGTTAGATCGTAAGGACAAACTTTAAGTTACTTAACTTTGAGAGGCAGCATAGCTATATTAATTTCATAGTCATTTCAGATTACATAGCGAATTCAGGGTTTATTTCGAACTTAACTTGACATTGGTAATTAACTAATTTTATTAGCAAAATTTCTTGATTTCAGATATTTCATGAAGATATAATCAACATAGTTGTTCAATTAATTCATATTGAAAAGTTCATGGAATCAATATTGAAAAAAAGTGCGTGAGTACAAAGTACACATGACAGAAATAAAACTCGTTTGGCAAATTAATTTTTGAATCTCTTTTCCTCTGAAAATATATACATATATATATATATATATATATATCTATATTTATATATATATATATATATATATATATATATAGTATATTAAATTCTCAAATGACGGATGAAAAATTAAAATGCCACATGTTATTTGTAAATATTAAAATTGTCTAACTTTCAAAGGAATTAACATAAAATATTGTAAATTAACAAAAAGATAACAAGTATACTACTTACTCTGAACAACTGCTTAGTATAGGATGATTTACAAATTGATCACAAAATGTTTATTTATAAATTTAACTCACTGTTTACACACTATATACATACTAATGATAATGTAAATAAATAAAAAAGATCTGCGTTTACTGTAGTATAAGACGTCATGCGACAGAAATGCCATCTAAAGTTCTAATATTTAGCTTTTAAACGAATACATCGACAAATAGCGTGTATTTTTTCTCGATCTCCCTTTTTCTCTCACTCGCTCTCTCCCTTCTCTCGCTCCATGGCTATGTGCTTCATGCTACGTTCGCTCTTTCTCACTCTTTCTCAATCGGTCTCATCGCTCTCTCCTTCTTCTTGGAAAAAACGTCCCACATTTCCTAACTTTCAAACGTCAACAATAGCTGTATTTGTTCTCGAGCTCCCGTTCTCTCTCGCTCGCTCTCTCCCTCCTCTCGCTCCATGGCTATGTGCTTCATGCTACGTTCGCCCTTTTTCACTCTCTCTCGATCGGTCTCATTCGCTCTCTCCCTCTTCTTGGACGGAAACGTGACGCGTTTCATCCATCGCGTTTCATCCGTAAGAATTTGTTTCCAGGCGGCTCCGTGGCGGAGAGGTATAGGTAACGCTATGCCGTCTTCGTTGGCGGAGTCGGTGGGTTCGATTCCCACCATGTCCTTGGGTGTTTGTGATTGTCCCATTACAATTTAATTACAATTTGACGCATGCGCGCAAATAAGTTCACTCCAAAATAAAAAATTCGTTAGCAGAAGAGAAGAGCATTAAAGTCGTATTGTCACCTCATTTTTCTTCCTTTCCACTTACAATTTCTTAACCTCCTTACTTTGTTCGGTCTGAAGATATGTACAAAGCTTAAATAGCCGAAAAAACACTTGAACTTGAACGAATGAACTTAAAACCAATGCAGGAATAAAACATTTTTTATACTTGACAATTCAAATATATCTGAAAATTGCGCAATCTGAGAAAAGGAGGCGAAACAGCGCAAATTTAATACCATCAACCATAAATTCATATCTAGATAGAGAATTATTTTTCCCGAGGAAATACAGTAGAGAAATCTATGAGGAAAATCACATCAAACCTTATCATGAAAAGGTTAGGTAAAAAGAATGAGAGGTGTGATAGACAACATCACCCCAAATAATAAATTTAACAGGGGTTCGAGGGAAGTTTCTCCGAATGAAATTATGTGAGAATTTTCGAAGATCTGAGAGGAGTATTTCTCGAGCAAGGAAGTCACAGGCAATAAAACCGGCATAAGACGTGAAACGGAAGATATAACAGGAAAATCACATAAGGAAGTTAAGAACGACAGGAAAACACAGTGAGAAAAAGATATTTTCGAATTGGACGAGATACAGCCAATGGACACCAGCAGAAATAGAATATTATACTGATAAAAATTATTCTGAAATATTTCATATAAAAAAACTTCAACCCCATTTTTAATGAAACTATGTGAGCGAAGTAACTTAGTAACTAATAGGCGGGAATCAAAAACGTTCTTTTTCAGCTTCGGGGGACGCCACTTATGTCATATATATACAGGGTGTTTCTAAATTGATGCGAAAGATTTCAATGAGTGATTCTTTAGCAAAAATTAAGGGGGGTCTTTCATATGACTTTTTGTTCCACACCCTTTTCCCTCCAAGTTACAGCCCTTTGAAATTAGGTGAAAAAAATTGTTTTTAATCAATACATCCAGTTTGGAAAAATTTGGAATAATGAAATTTGGCAGATAACTGCTGCTAATGAAATGGCACTTTTTGAGTGTTTTTGTCACCCTTAAATGTAATCACAAGGGGCTGAAAAAAACAACCCCATAATATTTTGCATCAGAACTTTCTAATGCGCCTATATTTTCCTCTTTAAAAAATATACTCGAAAAGACAGATTCGATCTGCAACTTTTTTATGTCTTGACTTTTAATCATAAAGTTCTTAGTTTATCACAAAAAAATAAAATAGTGCTCAGACTATTTTCCCATAAATTCACAGAGGTTATAATTTATTAAAAAAAAACAAGTAAGCTGCTGTCAAATGTCAAATAATTTGTTAATTGTTATTAGTAGTACAATTATTGTTCAATCCGCTCTAATTTCCAATATTCTTCAACTAAATAAAAAAATGCCATTCTTTCAATAAAGTTTTATTTAGTTGTGAAAAATGTTCGAAGTCATTATAAAACTGTCTAGAAATTAGAAAAAATCAGGACAATAAAACTATTTGTCATATGACTTCATTTGACAGCAGCTTACTTATTTTTTTTTAAATAAATGATAACCTCAATGTGAATTTATGGGAAGAATCTGAGCAGTATTTTATTTTTTTGTGATCAAACTAACAATTTTATGATAAAAAGTCAAGACATAAAAAAGTTGCACATTGAATGTGTCTTTTCAAATATATTTTTTAAATAGGAAAGTATAAGCGCATTGAAAAGTTCTGATGCAAAATATTATAGGGGTTGTTTTTTTCAGCCCTTTGTGCTGACATTTTAGTGTAACAAAAACTCTCAAAAACTGCCATTTTATTAGCAGCAGTTATCTGCCAAATTTCATTCCTCTAGTTTCTTCCTAAGTGGATGTATTGAATAAAAACAATTTTTTTTCACCTAATTTCAAAGGGCTGTAACTTGGAGGGAAAAGGGTGTTGAACAAAGAGTTGTATGAAAGACCCCCCTTAATTTTTGCTGAAGAATCACCCATTGAAATCTTTCGCATCAATTCAGAAAAACCCTGTATATATATATATATATATATATATATATATATATATATATATATATATATATATATATATATATATATTTTATATAAATATATATATAAAATATAAATATATATATATATATATATATATATATATATATATGTATATATATATTTATATATATATATATATATATATATATATATGTATAGATATATAGATATATATGTAATATATATATATATATATATATATATATATATATATATATATATATATATATATATATAAATAATATATTTTATATTATATATATATATATATATTATTATATATATTTTTATTTATAATTTTTATATATAATATATATATATAATATATATGTAATATATATATATATATATATATATATATATATATATATATATGTATATATAGTGTAATTTTGTAGAAGCCATGATGAAGCCTTTCCGAAACACTGACCAAAGGTAGGAGTGTATTTCTACATAATTACCAAAAGAAAATATCGAATCATGTAAGCTTTTCAATATCTTGATCACCTGAAAAACAAGAAATAAACCATGAAATAAGAGATTTTTTATCTGGGAGAGAAACTGTTCATTTTTTCAAAATTTTATTTATTCAAATTTATTCTAAGTTAATTACTAAAATTACCAAATTTCTTTGGTTTTTTGTTGTGTTTATTCCATATAATTATCTTCTTCAGTGTTCGTTTCGTTTTCAGGTGAATATGAAAAAATATGCATTCCACGAACTTAAGGATTATTTGATACCTGTGATACGACTATTTCATTTTTCAAGTTTGTTTGTGAGATTTTTTCAAGTTTATTAGCGAGATTATTTTCGTAATACATTTTTGGTAATTCAAGAAGTTCGGAATTTCGAATGAAATAACCTTACTTATCCGTGGTTGGCAGAAAAGGAGAGTTTAACGATTTTTAAAGAGCATCGTTAAGTTCTCTCCCTTTCAATTTTCTTCTAACTAATTTTGTAGAAAGAAAATAGATGCAAAATATAAAAACGAACAATGAGGAGGGGCTCAACATTTTCCAATGAAATCATTACGTATACAGGGATGAGTTTTATCCATACTTTTGTTTGGATATAACAATAGCGAAAATCTCAGGCTTCGCTTTTCTCTGAAACTCATGTTTCTGGAAAATAATCGACTATTCTCATTAGTCATACCAGGTACCTGCATGTTGAAGATCTTGTTAACAGCAATGTAATGATACAACGCAATCTATGTTCTAAAATACTGTATGAACGTACGATTGAATTTTCAGAGTTTTAAAAGTCTCAGTTGTACTCACACAGACTGATGTATGCTAGTGCTTGTACAGGATGGTTAATTTTGAAACATGTGAGCCCCAACGGATTATATACTCTGTATTGCTTCAGGTTCCTTTTGACGATAAAGAAACTGAAGAACATATATCCAAATTTACAAGTAACCATCGAAAAAGTTGAAGACCAAAAACAATACTTGATATTACTACGTTTATTATCACAAAATATTTTGAAAAATATATCACTGCGATTGCAATTTCGGTCACTAGACCATCATCGGGCAAATTGAGTTGTTAACTGAATACATAATTATAGATTTGCGCTAAAGGGTGGGAGAGAATTATTGCAGGTACCTAAATAGACAAGAGAAACATATTTGAAAGTTCAGGAGTTTACAAGTTGATTTGTCCTGTATACAAAGGAGTGTATATAGGTCAGACTGGTCAATCGTTCAAGACGAAATTTGAAGACCACCAATCTTTTTTGAAAAATAAAGCGGATTCAACGTTTTCAAATCATTGCCGTGAAAACCACCACCCGTTTCCACAAATAGATAACTTCCACATATCCAATAATAAAAATTTTACGTGAAGGTTCACTACTGTAGCTTTGAACTGACTAAATATTAAACAGTAATATATATTTTTTTAATCAAATAATTATGAAATATAAATATTTTCTACAAAATAAAATCAATTCAAATTAATCAGCTCTAACTAGCTCATCGAGTGTCGAACAAAGTGCAAAGTAGTCGTTCCGTTTTAACAGTTTTTTTGCATGTTTTAACATTTAACATAAATAAAACTAAAATTTGAATTAACTGATATTAAACACGAGAAGTAGGAAAACTATAATTTTAAATGCGAATTGAAAATACATGGGGAAAATCATTTTCCATTTTATTTACTTTTTCTGTTCATTGTTTTAGTTATATTGGAACTAATTACTACACCAGTTGCAGTATTCGTATCCATTCTCCCATGAGCATGAAATATAATTTGATTTTTGTTGAGAAAGTATTTATATCCGGAAAAAAGCCAAATCTCAGGATGTTTTGGCAGAAAGTTAGTAATATTTTGTTGTCGTGACGATATACGTAAACCGAACACGCATAAGGTCACGCAACTATAATCATAGATTAGCGAAGGCGGGGTTTTTATACTCGATCCAAAGTTTCAAACCTTTCTGGGGACGACGAATTCTTGGTGCGATTCTAGGCACATTTCAGATGATTCCAAATGAAAACTCACGTCTGCTTTAATTCTGTCTCGTTTTTTGAAGGATTAGTATAATTCCAATTCGGATGAAGGAAGCAAATGTAATGAATTCGAATCAATGAAGCACCAAGTTTTATCCCCACTTCCTCTGAAATATGACATTTTGATCATAGCGTGAGCTGCTAGAATATTCGTACTGTTATTTATAAATAAATATAAAAATACATTAATTTAATTTGATCTATCTATGTGGGTTTCAGCCATTGTTTGCGATTTAAGCGCAGAAAAATATTTTTTTCGGCTCTTTTGTAGTATTATATGTATGTTTCATACATGTAAACCTTCCTCTTGAATCACTCCATCTATTACTGAAAACTGCATTAGAATCTTTGGAAGATCTAAGCGAACAGACAGGAAAAGCGACTTCATATTATACTATGTAAAGTTTAAACTTTAAAATAAAACACACCTGGCTCATGTTTCACTATATAAAAATAATTAGACACTGTATTTAGCAGTAAAGGATTACTGGATTAGGTATTATAATGACAATAATAATAATAATAATGACTTTGTATAAACTTTAAAATAAAATACACATGGTTTATGTTTCACTGTATAAAAAAATTTAGATACTGTATGTAGCAGAAACGAATAGTCGACATGTTTCGAGTTATGAACTCATTATCAATGCTGACAACAGGAGAGTATTACATCTTATTTTATAAAACAGACAAAAGCAAAGGTGATACCTTAAAATCAATTTGTTCGTTTACAAGGGGTAATTTACAGTTATAGGCGGAACTTATTTCAAGAATTTCAAGAAGGTCAAGGCGCTTTCTTTGTGACCTGAATGTAACAATTGGGTTTTGTTGAAATCCATTAAATTTTATACAATGTTCGGAGAAGCCAGTGGTAGTTTTATTTTGTAAAACTGACTTTTTACGTTCTTCAACACGAATGTTTATATGCCTTCCTGTTTGTCCAATATAGAAAGCAGGACATTCGTCGCAAAATATTTTGTAAACACCACTGTTTTCTCCGATGTACAGTTAATTACCCCTTGTAAACGAACAAATTGATTTTCAGGTATCACCTTTGCTATTGTCTGTTTTAAAAAATAAGATGTAGTACTCTCCTGTAGTCAGTGTTGATAATGAGTTCATAACTCGAAACATGTCGACTATCCTTTACTGCTTAATACAGTATCTAAATATTTTCATATAGTGAAACTTAAGCCAAGTGTGTTTTATTTTAAAGTTTAAACTTTATCCTTTATGATGTTTCACCATGTGGTGTGTGAGAATTCAATCTCACTTCTAGAAAATTCCAGTTTATATTGCACGAAACAAACAAAAGATGATTAAATCTAATTCGAATTTGGGAAGAATAGGTCAATAAGTACTCACCTTGAACAATATGATCATTCATTCATGTCGTCTTCGTTATTCTCGAGGGTAAAATAGGTTTGTGGTCTCATTCCCGCTGAGGAAAAATAGTGGAACATTAATTTCGGTGTGTCTCCGTGTTCGACATTCAAGAAAATACATTGAAGGCAGTACACAACGAAGATATTCGATATTTTGACACTTTTTACGCGGATACATCGACAGAGACGCTCTTCGGAAGTATCAGTCATGAAAATGTATATGAAACAACGGAAAGAAAACTGGAAACCAAGCGGCGACTGTGTATCTATGAGGAGATTAAGATGAATGCAGTGCCTTTTCAGTGCCGCCCTATTTTCAATAAAGTCATGAATTATTGCCACTTTCTCGAATATTCACACGTTTTTCTTTCTGTGTCTTCATTCAATACAATACAAATTATACTAATATTAAAAAGAGGTGAAGTTTGTAAGGTTGGATGTAGGGGACAATCTCCGAAACAAATCATCCGATGCCAAAAGTTCTTTCACAAATATTTAGAATGTTCTTTCAGGGTGGAGATAAGCTATATATTATCCCATTAAAAGCGCTTTTGGCGACTAATTTTAAAACTAAAGTTGACGAAAAACCGGTCGAATACGTTTTTTATGAAAACTGCCTTAACGGTGATTCAAATGCTCCGCAACGACATATGTCTATATGTTGATGTTGATACACAAATTGATAAAATAAAAGAAGCTGTATCAGCGGCGTCGTACTCATGGAATAAATAGACCTTATATATATATATATATATATATATATATATATATATATATATATATATATATATATATATATATATATATATATATATATAATTACTAGCGAAACCCGTCGCGGCTTCGCCCGCGTATCCATATATGTATACGTATCAATTTATTCCACCCCCGTTCAACCCCTGAATGATCGAATTTTAAAAAATGGAGAAAATGGTTTTTCAAGATAATTATAAGGAACATTTTAGTGGCCGAATGAAATCGCTAAGTCGATTATTTTGCCGGAAATAGCCAATATGAAAAAAACAGACTTACCCCTTTTGCACCCCTAAATGATGGAATCTCAAAAAACTGAGAAACTACTTTCTAGAATTAATTTTACTTAACATTTTCGTGAAGGAGCGGGATCGCTAAGTCCATTATTTTGCGAGAATCAGCCAAAAATAGCCAATATACGAAAATCACATTTCACCCTCTTTCAACCCCTAAATGATACATCAAAAAATGCAGAAAATGGTTTTTTAAGAAAATTATAAGGAACATTGTAGTGGAAGAACGGAATCGCTAAGTCGATTATTTTGCCGGAAATAGCCAATATAAAAAAAACAGACTTACCCCTTTTGCACCCCTAAATGATGGAATTTCAAAAAACTGAGAAACCTCTTTCTAGAGTTAATTTTACTTAACATTTTAGTGGAAGAACGGGATCGCTAAGTCCATTATTTTGCGAGAAACATCAAAAAACACGTTTTACCCTTTTTCAACCCCTCAACGGCGGAATTTTAAAAAACCCCGTCTTAGTGAGAATCTACATGATAAGACTTAACTTCCCACCAAATTTCAGAAATTTAAAAAATATGGTTTTTGCTGTAGACTGGATTCAATTTTTCGGCTTGTATTATATATATATATAGATTTATTCGAATTGTTGTTGCCTGTGAACTATTTCTAATCTTTTATTGTGGGACACCCTGTATATACATATATGTTATTGAGTCATTTCATGTAAACTGCTATTGACTGCGAGGACAAAAAATGAATTTCTATGACACGTACCAAAATTCATTCGAATTCACAGCTGGTAGTTATTGCAGACGGACTTCTTGGACCTTTCACGATTGGCTCATTTTAGGTAATCATCTTTTGATATCGTGCAAGAGGAGATATAACGTGGCGTACAGAATAACTTACCTACGGTGAAAATTTTTCTCTTCGGGAGTGAACTTGTTGAAGAATATTGCATTCTCAGTTAATACATAGTTATATCCAATTGTATCGGACCAGCCCATAATCCACACGAATAAAAAAAAAATAGAAGAAAAATTCAGCTAGGATTCTATTTTCCAACTGGATGATGCTTTATCAAGTGAAAAGTGATTAAGCTATTTTCATACTTTGGAGAAGCAACATCCACTGAAATGTAATTTGGAGAAAAACAAATGAAATTTTTTTTCACTTTATTTTGTTATACATAACAATTGTTTCGCCAAGTTTTCACCCTTTATTTTCCATATGTAATATTTCAAATTTGTCATTAGAGCTATGATTATGTTCCAGAAGATGGGATGAATATGTCGAATTTGTTTTTTCCTTATCGTAACTTCTTTTATGTTTAGATATTCTGACTCCGAAGTTTCTGCTGGTTCATCAAACATATACCATAGGACATGAACCTCAAGTTATCTTATAGAGCCCTGATTTATTATGAGGAGTAGTTTTATCTTTAGAATTTCTAATATATTTAAATATTGTATTCTGAGTTTTGAAGGATATTCTTACATTTCGATTCCATAAGAAAATAGAAACTTTTTGTGTTGGATATAACCTATATAAGCTAATAATTTTTTCATTAATAACTTTTACTTTTGGATGCACTTGCTATATTGTTATGCTTTATAGTTGCGCTATGATAATAAATTGAATGTACTCATATTCTCGTAATTTAATGTTGATTGAAGTTTCAGAAAGTTCAGGAAATGAGATTTGAGAAAGTTAATTGAAAACGTCACTATTCTCTTGGAGAATAGATATTCCAGTGCTAACTATATTCATAACATGATTATTAAGTAGAGAACAAAATTTATTTTATTTTAGAAAGATGTGGTGTGGTTCTTACTATATTTTTATAACAACACTAATTTCATAAATAACTACCGATAAAATATTTTCAATATTTGATAACAATCTTTCCATTCTTTTTCCTATGTCGGAAACGAATTTTCAGACCGAAGTTAATACAATTAAATTATTAACCACCAATAACGGTTACAATGAAAGACTTATCTCGATAAGCTCATTGGGAAAAAACGAATGAAGAATCTGTTGCATTCAATATATCTACCCCACGCAAACTATTAATGAAGAACAAAAATACTTCCCAATAAATTATGTGCCTAATTTGAGCAGCAAAATTTGTAACAGGCTATCGAAAAATAGCATTAAAACAAATTGTACAAATGAAAAAAACTTAAAGTAATTTTTGGTCAATAATAATGAAAAATCTGACATCGGAGAAAACAGTGGTGTTTACAAAATATTTTGCGACGAATATCCTGCTTTCTATATTGGACAAACAGGAAGAAATATAAACATTCGTGTTGAAGAGCATAAAAAGTCAATTTTACAAAATAAAAATAACACTGGCTTCTCCGAACATTGTATAAAATCATTTCCTGGATTTCAACAAAACCCAATTGTTGTATTCAAGTAACAAAGGAAAGCACCTTTGCTTTTGTCTGTTTTATAAAATACGATGTAGGTAATACTCTCCTGTAGTCAGTCTTGATCATGAGTTCATAACTCGAAACATGTCGATTATCCTTTACTGCTAAATACGGTATCTAAATATTTTTATATAGAGAAACTTAAGCCAAGTGTGTTTTATTTTAAAGTTTAAACTTTATCAAAAATGTTTTCAGAATTTATGTCGTTGACTGTGAGATAAAACGTGCTATCGCTGAGTATCGTGGTGTCAAATTGCAGCACTTTATTCTTACAATTATATGGCAGTGTTACGATATCGAATGAGTGTTGTTAGTAATATTTTATCGATTTTCAATGAAACCTTTCAGTTTAATCAAGTTGGTAAGTGCTATATACAAGATGATTGAATTTTTGTTATATTTATTCAACCTTTTTCACAGCTTGTTTTGTGCTCCAACCATTGAACTACATTGTGTTAATGAAAAATAAATCCATGGAACGTTTTTCCAGGATTGTGAAGATTCATAGTTTGTCACTTCATATTTGGAAGGTATAATATAATGAATCAGATCAAAAAAAACATACTTCTTGACCATAGTAAATTTCATACATTATATAAAGAAACAAGGAAAATTCTTCAATAATTTAAAAACTTATCAAACAACTTTCCAGCAGAATTCTGCATTGTCGATCATAGTGGTGAATTTTTGGTTTCCAATATATTTGACAGAGGGTGCTCTGGGTTGTTGTCCACATAGTAGCTCGGTCACGATTTTTATTGGGGAACAATTGGAAATTTGTTAATTCACTCCGAGTCATATAAGCTGCACAAAATTGTTTGATAATTTTTCAAATTATTTTTTCGTTCGCTTTATGTAGTATAAATGAAAATATACCAGAAATTATCTTAAAGCACATCAAATTAAGCGTTATGATAAAACTGAGAAAATCAATACGAATTAATTCAATATTACTCTTGAAATCAAGGAATTAAACCGTTCTAGTTAATGTAATGCTATTCAGTTAGGCAATTACTGAGAAAACAAAATTCTGATTCAAATTCCGAATCTGTATAAAAAAAGAGAACGAACCTCATTTCTCCAGCTGCGTTTCTTTGGTATTTAAATTGCTCCAAGCGTTTCTTTGTGTTAATGAAAAGAAAATTAAACCTTTGACTTAGAATAAGGAAGACAACGGGAAACCTCAGTGAGATGCGAAGCATTTATCCATTTCAACCCTTAAATTATAAGATTTTGTCATCGTTGTTAAGCAAGTCTCCGCTTTCCCTGATAATAATGCATTATTCGTGTACTGTCCTCGTCCAGCGAGACTACTTGCCTTCAAATGCTCAATTGAGTTGTGTATTACGCCAAAAATTGATCCTCGCCAACAACATTTGCATGAGAAGGGGTCAGCACTGAAAATAGCAATCTAGTAGTTCGAAGGAATAAATACATAGCAGAAATTTGAATGAATGATTATACATAATGAAACACTAACATATTTTTATTAGATTTCCCTTTGAACGTTTATTAATAGTATTAGAGGTTAGCAAAGCTAATTTTCAGTGTCTTAAAGAACCTATAGAACCTATATTTTTAGAACGTTGCATGTTTCGTGAGGAGATTTTAAATCGAAATTTCATTTTCAACATTGTGATAATTCTTCGTTCAATAAATTTTGGTGTGTAGATTTCGCTAGATTTAATGACAAATGAACGAATTGAAGTTTATTGGCCATTGTGATGTGATTAGGGTTTTGACTGAAAGTGATATTATGTATTGATTCAAATTCGGTTCTTTGACAAGTTTTTCTGCGAACCACTTGAGTGATTTTTCATTTCTTCCTTACTGTAAGCGTTTGAATCATGTATAGATTTGTTATATTTTTGAATATGGCAGAAAATCACTACTATAGACATTGAAAGACTGCAGAAAATGTTACAAATTACACTGATGAATCCCCACGTCGTGAAAATGAGAATTAACCAAATAATACATAAAAAAACAACAAATATCACACAAAATAACATAGCACTTCACTATGTACGACAATATAATACAACAAAGATATAACAAACTAAATTCTCTAATATATATATATACATATATATATATATATATATATATATATATATATATTATTATATATATATTTATATATATATATATATATATATATATATATATATATATAGGTATACATATATATATATATAAATATATATATATATATATATATATATATATATATATATATATATATATATATATATATACATATACATATATATATATATATATATATATATATATATATATATATATATATACATATATATATATATATATATATATATATATATATATATAAATATATATATAAATATAAATATATATATATATATATATATATATATATATATATATATATATATATATATATATATATATATATATATATACACATATATATATATATATATATATATATATATATATGAGACACTTAGTTCTCGGGATGAACCACGTAAAAGATTACAAAAATTTCGACGTTTCGGCTCCCTTTGTGAAGCCATCTTCAGGAGAATGTAACGGGAATAATTCAGATACTCAGTTGAGTCTGAAGAGTAGTTAGATTGAGACTTCAGAGTTGACAGAAAGCAGAACGGTTGGTGGAGTAGGCAGGTTGAGACCTTGAGGCAGGTCGAGGTTCTAAACTTTTACGCGGTTCATCCCGAGAACCAAGTTTTTGAAATACTTCCGACTGCAAAAATCTTTCGGAACATTATATATATATATATATATATATATATATATATATATATATATATATATATATATATACATATATAAATAATTTAAATAAGTTTAATAAATGTTAATGACAACTCAGCAAGGGCATTAAAAGTAGAATCTTTGTAGCTATACCAATATATTTCGACAGTACATTGATGTGCTTTGTTACATAGTTTTTGTTTTTTGGTTTTTAGACTCTGAAGAAGACAGCAATTTACTGTCGAAATATATTGGTATAGCTACAAAGATTCTACTTTTGATGCCTTGCTGAGTTCCCATTAGCATTTATTAAGCTTATATTTATATATATATATATATATATATATATATATATACACATATATATATATATATATATATATATATATATATATATATATATATATATATATATATTATAAAATTTGACTCAGTTGGTTAGGCTATAGCATATTTTTTGTCATTCTCAAACCGAAAGGACAAAGCTTAGTCGGCGAATTCAGTGTTTCTATTCTCGTTTAAATTGAAGTTTACTAGAGTTTAAATGTAAAACCCATTTTCTGGACTTTAAGCATACGATCTACTGTACTCTGTACTTTCCCAGAATTTTACTGGTATTTCGAGTCGCATTAATTCCCAATTCAGCTGAACCAAAAAAAGATAATCCCAAAACTTTCTGCATACATAATACAGTACTGGAATAAGTTGAAATTTCGAGCTAATAAAAACTCAATTCATTCAAGGTGTTTGAATGGCCGATGCCGAACAATAGAGAAGAAACTTCAACACTGTGTACGAAGTTTTGAAAAAAAATAATATTGAACTTAGTTTCCTGACGTTTCTGATAAAGGATCGAATGAACTTCAGACGTTGTTTTCAATTTATTCTGTAGCACTCTGGCATTGAGGAAAAAATGAATACATCTGGTTTGCGAAATTATGAACAATACTCCCGTTGAGATATTACAAACAGATTAAAAGAAGGTTTCCCGAATGTATTCAGTGGAATGATTTGAACCAAGCAAAAATAATTACATATTTGAATATACAGTGTGTCTCATTTAAGAGGAAGACACTCCCATTTTGTAGTTATATGAAGATATACAGATTTGAATTTTTGCATATTTATATGTTTTTCCATATCTCTAACGCGAAACAAATTATTAAGAATCTATTTGTCAATTTGTGGTAGGCTGAGTTTAAAATTCAGAATTCATTTGAGTATCTTGAAAAATATGACCCATCATATATATATATATATATATATATATATATATATATATATATATATATATTTATATATATATATATATATATATATTTATTTGAATTGTTGTTGCCTGTGATCTATTTTTAATCTCTTGATAATTATTAGCAATAACAGGCTGGTTGAATCTTAAAAAACTCGATTTTATTAAAAAGTTGATGTTTCACTACGACATTCGAAAAAATTGAAATTTCTTTGACATTTTGATTGTTTTCCATAAATGAGGATTTTATTTGTTATACTATTT
Organism: Cynegetis impunctata; assembly: GCA_030704885.1. NCBI lineage: Eukaryota > Metazoa > Arthropoda > Insecta > Coleoptera > Coccinellidae > Cynegetis > Cynegetis impunctata. The sequence goes on from JARQZK010000027.1 coordinate 210,202, forward strand.
TCATCTCCAAATTTTCAATCCAATACTTAGCTACGCCGTTCTGATGAGGACCAAAGAGTCCGAAACACGAGTCAACGGCTGCTTCCATATAAGCGTTCTATACCGATAATTCTGCTCTACTTTTTCAATATTTTCCCGCGACTAATTTCTTTGTTGTTAAATAAATAGTAACCTATTATTATTTTTTTCGAACATTACGTGGGTAAAGGTTTCTGTAGTTTCCCTTACCTTCTGATGATAACAATTTTGAATGTTTATATTGGACTGATTAGCACATAATAAATAAAGTCGTCTTTGTCTATTCAGGTTTTTTCAAATCAATAAATGTCAAAGAAATTTCAATTTTTTCGAATGTCGTAGTGAAACATCAACTTTTTAATAAAATCGAGTTTTTTAAGATTCAACCAGCCTGTTATTGCTAATAATTATCAAGAGATTATATATATATATATATATATATATATATATATATATATATATATATATATATATATATATATAGATATATATATATATGTATATATTTATATATATATATATATTTATATATATATATATATATATATATATATATATAATCTCTTGATAATTATTAGCAATAACAGGCTGGTTGAATCTTAAAAAACTAGATTTTATTAAAAAGTTGACGTTTCACTACGATATTCGTAATTGAAATTTCTTTGACATTTATTGATTTGAAAAAATTGAATAGACAGGGTTGCTTTGTATATGCTATTCAGTCTAATATTAATATTCAAAATTGTTATCATTAGATGGTAAGGGAAACCAAAGAAACCCTTACCTACGTAATGTTTGAAAATAATAATAATGGGGTACTATTTATCTAACAACAAAGAAATTAGTCATGGGAAAACATTAAAGAAGTAGAGTAGAATTATCGGTATAGCACGCTTATATGGAAGCAGCCGTTGACACGTGTTTCGGACTCTTTGGTCCTCATCAGAACGGCGTAGCCAAGCATTGGATTGAAAATTTGAAGATGAAAATAGTACAACAAACAAAAACCTCTGATACGGAATCAGCAAAAACCTCTGATTCCGTATCAGAGGTTTTTGTTTGTTGTACTATTTTCATCTTCAAATTTTCAATCCAATGCTTGGCTACGCCGTTCTGATGAGGACCAAAGAGTCCGAAACACGTGTCAACGGCTGCTTCCATATAAGCGTGCTATACCGATAATTCTACTCCACTTCTTTAATGTTTTCCCATGACTAATTTCTTTGTTGTTAGATAAATAGTACCCTATTATTATTATTTTCAAACATTACGTAGGTAAGGGTTTCTTTGGTTTCCCTTACCATCTAATGATAACAATTTTGAATATTAATATTAGACTGAATAGCATATACAAAGCAACCCTGTCAATTTTTTCAAATCAATAAATGTCAAAGAAATTTCAATTACGAATATCGTAGTGAAACGTCAACTTTTTAATAAAATCGAGTTTTTTAAGATTCAACCAGCCTGTTATTGCTAATAATTATCAAGAGATTAAAAATAGATCACAGGCAAAAACAATTCGAATACATATATATATATATATATATATATATATATATATATGTATGTATATATATATATATATATATATATATATATATATATATATATATATATATAAATATATATATATATATATATATATATATATATATATATATATATATATATATATAATATATATATATATATATTTATATATATATATATATATATATATATATATATATATATAATATATATATATATATATATATATATATATAAATATATATATATATATATATATATATATAATATATATATATATATATATATATATATATATATAAAATATATATATATATATGTAGTGTATATAGTATTCTTTGATAACTGATACTTTCTATCCTCTTGTATAGTATAAGTTTCTTATTTTTATATAATTTATATGTATATTATGTGTGTGTATGTGTGTATGTGTTTATGTTCAGATGTATGTATGTATGAATACGTGAATGCTTTTGTATGGGTTTATATGTATAATTGTATTTTTCACATTTTATAATTGTATGGGTTGAATCATTCATTGGAATTTGCATATTTGTGTATTTGATGATCTCTTTGTTTTTTCATTGTTTGTTCCTTTCACTTCTCGAAACAAGTGGTCACACTTATCGAGTGTTATTTATTCACAAGTGAAGTTTGGTTCTTCACTTTTATTTGTATCATACTTGTGTGAATAAATATTATATATAATTATAATTACATAATTATTGTTATTATTATTAGTACATAACCGAAATTGAAAATTAAAGATCTTTTTGATATTATTCTTTTATACAATGTTAATTTTCTCAGATTTCAAGGAGAGACAAGTTAATTATGTGCGAAATGCTGTACTAAATTGAACCACACCAAGATAGCCGCTGTCTCGACAGCACCGGTAGGAGGTGAGCGAAATAACCGTAGGGATATTTAGCTGAATGTCAGTGGCAGGTCTGAGTTGCAGTACGTGATCTACGAGCTTAAAAGACATGATAAGAAAAGTAGCTAAATGGTGGCCCCTGGCCACGTATTTGATCTTATCCGAATGCTCTTCCGCTATCTTGCTCTTGTCTGTACGGTCTTCTTTGCTCCGGAGCATACAGCATCCCAGCAAGTTTCACGAATAATTTTCTACTTTAATCAAGGTATCAGACGCAGCAATTTGTAGGTTGATGTACGTTTACAGAAACTCAATATATCAAGGGGCTGAAAAGTCTTTTGATACATTCATACACGATGTTTCTGGGATTCAAACAGAATTAATTGCTAACTAAAATAATTTCCTATATTGATTTTGGTTAAAATGGCATCGTAGAGTTCATAGATGTGGTTTTGAATTTCTGTTCGAAACAGATCTTATTTGATACATAATTGTTCAATTGTGAATATGATTATAACATAATTGAATCCACACAAACGGGACAATTTCAGAGCAAAAGCTTAATAGAACAGAAACATACAGTGTTTGTGGTATCCAAAAACTACAAGGTTTGAATTTCTATGAATCGAACATACTGGCATGAGGAAATATCTGAACTAAAGTAAATAAATGATAATGCAATTATAAACACCGCATCTAATTCTGGGAAATCTAAACTTCGTATTAGGTTCTTCCATGTTTTCTTTAATAAATAAAACTCGATTGATAAAAGTTATCACTCAACACTATATTTCAATCAACATTTTTTATTTTTCAGATATGAGACAAGAATAGCAATACTTCGTCTCTGAGGTCTCATATTTCTTTCAATTTTTTTTCTTATATACAAATTCTTACCTCAAGTAAATTTGAAGGGGTTGTAGAGGTGACCAAAGCCTTAGAACCCTTGAAAAATAGGATATCTTCACATTAAAATTGAGGCGGTTAGAAAACTAGTGGAAGCCATTGAAAGGAACACAGAAGAAAATATAAAAACGTGTGGGCAAAATAAAAATTATAAAATAATTATATTATATATATATATATATATATATATATATATATATCTATATATATATATATATATATATATATATATATATATACATATATATATAATATATATTATATATATATATATATATATATATATATATATATATATATATATATTCTAAGGCAATCGAACATAGCTTCAGATTTATATTGTTGATCAACCTGTTTTCTGTTTAATAATTTCATAATACAATAAAAAAGCCATCCTCATAAATTCTGATATATGTGATGATATTTTATTCATTGCTTATATTATATTATTATAATAAGTTATAATATTTGTGTAGAACAAAATGTGTATGATTTTTTAATTAGATCTCGAGCCAATTAAATTGAAAAACAAACATTTTGAAACCTAAACCACAATATCAATTGCCATCTTATCCTATTGAACTTTCACCTCAAGTAGTCTATAATTTTTTTTTTGAATCGCCTAGAATTGATGGAATAAAAAACTGTTATTGATGTAACAATCATCCGATCCAATAGAAAAGCGTCACACAAAAATGATTTATTTCGACAACATGAATAGCCAAGCTCGCACTGTATTGTCTTTTTGAAGGGTGAATCGATACACTAACCACCCTTTGGAAACGAATCTTTTATCTTTATTCGCCTTGTTATAATCACCTCAAAATCATGGATTTGTAAACTTGCGTCTAACCCTTCACATTTGTTTTTTTGTCAATAGTGACCTTACCTTAGCCTCAGTTTCATCGGCTCGTTTTCAAGTGTGAGAGGGTGAGTTTTACGTGAATTCTCGCGTCCCTAATGTAATGGCGATGGCGTATAGAAATAAGGGGGAGTTCAAGGGCACTTGACGTGGGTTCTTCTTCTACCTTGTGTATGATAGGGTACACACGGCTCCCGAGACCAATGAATTTAAATGTGGCATATGGAAATCATACTACGGGTGCGATAAATATGGATCTTGAGTTTCCTATATTATGTGAGAGGTATTTGGGGCATGATTTATGGTTTTCATCAGAAGCTGGAAATTATGAAAAATGTACTCAATTTACGGATTCTTTTCTCTCAAAGTGTTAAATTGACTTTCCATGTTCGATTTATAAATTTGTGAATAGTAGTTACACATCTAATCAGTGTCTATCCATCATATCTGATCTAACAAGATGCAGCGTAGATCTAATAATTCTTATTTAAACAACAATGAAGGTTATTTTTATATAGAATGGGTAAGAACGGAATTATAATTTGGCTTCTAAAACAACAACTCTGTAAGTACAATCATTGAGAACAATAAACCGAAATTAGATAAAAATAATAAATCAGGAGTTTATAGACTTCAGTGTAATTCAAGCCCTAAGTTTTATATAAGTCAGACGGAAAGATCTTTTCATAGAAGAATCAAAGAACACGAAAGAAGTTATGTTAATAATAAGAGCGACTTTCATTATTCTAACCATTTAATAGAAGAAACATATGATTTCAAAGATATTGAAATTTTACATACCGAGAATGGGTCTCGAAAATTAAATTTATTAGAATCTCTGGAAATTTTAAAACATAAATCTTCAGATCTTTTATTCAATGAGCAAACTTACCGTTATTAAACATGGTATTCAAAACCTCTCAATAGTTAACCATTCCAAATAAGTCAATACCTATTAATAGAACATTTCATATAATATATGAGCACTGTGATATATTTTAAGAATTACCAAGCTAGTTAGTCGAGTACTTAGCGTACGCTGGCTAGTATTTGGGAGGTCTCGAATACAAACCTCGGGCCGACTGGTCTGCCATGAGTTTTTTTTTCAGAGGTTTCCTCATGGTCATGTAAGTCACTGCTTGCAAACTTATAAGGCGAACGCTGGGCCAGTATTAATCCTCTGAACCCTACCCACACTTCCTATATTCCATAAATATCCCGTCTCACCTATCCTCAATGCACTTGTACATACAAGTGTATCCTCTGATCTGGCTGAAGGAGTTAAACTCAAACTCAAGCTGCCCGCCTCCCTGACACATACTTCAGGGAGGAATGAAACACGTGTGTTTTCTTTCCTTTCTTCTATCAAGTGAAGGTTAGTTTGATTCAAGATATAGAAGGGTAAAATATATATATTTCGCCATCATTATCAGCAAAGGTGGATATTTGCGTAAATGTTTTTGCAAATTCATTGATTCAACTGATATTATATGTTGATTGTACTAAAATAAAATTTTTTTCTAACATTCGATTATTTTCAGGTCCTAGCACTAAAACAACGACAGCAACACTAAATTGTTTGCTGGCACGTCAGTTCTGTTTCGAGGACTCTTCCTGTTCTGCGATTCTCGAAATTATCCCAAGAGTATGCGGCCCCGAACTAGGTAAGTTGGAATTTATTACTACTTTAAATGAAATTGAATGAGGCTTGTATCAGTTCTAATAGGGCACAAGCTACCTCAATCTCTTGCGTACACAGTGAATTAACAATTTCATCAAACAAGATACTGATATTCTATATAATATATTCTGCATAATTACATAAGTCAAACAAACAAATAAACCTGCTATAACAGACTTCTCTGAATGTTTGTTCCATTGTTTTGGGTTTGATAGCGGATTGAATCATTGATAGGTTCATGGAAGATGAACTGTAATTGATTCTCTGAAATTTTGCAGATATTTTGGTTCACTTTCCATAAAACTCAAGTAATAGTCATTTTATTCCATTTTATTGAAATTTTCGACCTTCATGAATTATCCTAACTAATATTATGAATGCAATTGAAAGTTTGTTTGTTTATTACGCTCTCACGCGTAAACTACTCAACAGATCATTATGAAATTTTGTACACATACTTTCAAGAGTATATTAAAGGACATAGAATACAAACAATATCGTTTCTGAAGGGTTAGCACATATAATGGTCCGCCGAAGAGTTTGAGAAATTTGAATAGAATCCAACGCCAACTGGCGTTCCAATGAGCAAATACTAGCAATCAGTTCAATATTCAATTGAGTATAACATCTACGGATGTACTTACAAAATAACAAACTCATTAAGTAAGAGTTTAATCAACAGAAACAATTATTTTTTCGGTTTAGTTTTAATCCTATTTTTTCTTTATTTATTTTTATTTTTACGGTAAGTTTTATTCCTATTTTATCTTTATTCATTTCCTTTTGTCTGTCACCTCCAAGCAATCTTGAATGATATTATTAATGCGAATGTGAGAGTGGTTGTTTGTATGTTACTGTTCCACTTGTGAACTACTCAATCCATCATGATGAAATTTTGTGCACATATTTTCAAGATTATATTAAAGGATATAGGATATATATTCAACAAAATTTAGAAAAAAAATATTGTTTCTGAAGGGCAAAAAATTGGTGTTGGTATATATGGTCGTCCGATGAAGAGTATGAGCAATTGGAATAGAATTCAACGCCATCTGGCTTTCTAAAAAGAAAATACCGGCAATTCAGTATAGCATCAGATGTTTTGGATGTACTTTAAAAATAATAAACTCAATAAATGAGAGCTCAATCAACAAAATCCATTCAAATAAACAAAATTTTTTCCAATCCTATTTATTTATTTTTGTTTTTCAATGATCTTTGACTTTAATTTAAGGACATCAACGCGAGCGAGGCCGCAGGTAAAAGCTTGTATGGAATATATCACATAATCGATAAGCGTCTATAATGCGGGAATATTATCATTTATTCAAAAATGATTATGAACATCAACATCATTCGAACGAAACCGAAGCAGTCATAAACGAAGAAGTAGCTAAATGATGTAAAAGCCTCGTTATAGCCATTTATTGTCATTATATTCAACCTCGAATATAAATATGGTGAAGCATTAATCTCTATATTCTTGTTTCCAGGACGAGGCGAGAGAACTATATCGATTAATGTATGAAAGAAGCTAAGCTATAAGGATTTTATGAACGTAAAGTTACAAGTTTACTATTGTGTTGACAATCATGTGTTTGTATAAAACGAATTATATATTATACATCCACTGCCGGCCGACATTCAGGTATTTCTTGAAGTATATATTGATTATTTCAAACTGATTAGAGTGTTTCTTTTGCATAAAACATTTTTCACGTTATATATTTCGATGTAGAAACTGATAATTGGGAAAACTTTGAGATTTTTTCAAATTACAAGGTTGATGCTAGCTATTTCGAAAATCGTATGAATAAACTTCAAATCGTTCATGTAACAAAAAGTATGAACATAAAAAAAAAACGAAATGGAAATATATGGATGCTGACAAATTATATCAGTTTATGAAAGAAAAATTTTTTTTCTTCTTCTGAACTGACGACAAAAGGTTTCTATTAATACAAAGAATCTAAATGGAGAATAAGAACTAAAACAAATTTAAAATCCTAGCAATTAAAAGAAAATTATGTTTATCGTATAGAATAAATCAAAAATGGTCTACTTCAATAGAGATATCAATCAAGATTTTATTAGATATTTATCTGAAGTCTCCTGAAAGTTAACTTATAATCTATCACATCACAGATTGATTCAAGAACATCAGAAAAAAATTTCAGATCAATATCAATACCACGTAGATGTGCGTCTGCTTCATAATTGCAAATTCATAAATTTTTTCTGTTCATTTATATTCATTTAATTTGAAATTTTGAAGATATTTATCACTTCTAAAATAACGGAAGGCACAAAGGAACAAATAATCTCTCTATTTTAATTTCGAGAGATAGAGATGTAACCGAAAAAAAAGTATTACTATAAATTTCTCAATTATATTGATTGATTATTTTATCATGAACGGATATCTTTCAGAAGTATACCTTCAGCTCCTTTCCCTATTAAACTGTAATACTGTGAATAGAAAGATATCATATATACATTTCATGTTGATCACATGAGAGGACATGAGAGGATGTGAAAAAAAATATCAAAAGAACTCCTGGCGAGCTTCATAACTTTCATTTCTGATGGATTTGCATGAAATGAAAATAATGTAATTTGACTTTGAAATCGGATGGACTGAATGCTTAATAGACGCAAAGGAATAACTTCCATAGTTGTGCTTCCACGAACATAACTGAAGTGCATTCCACTAATTGATATAGTGAACTTCGCTCGATTTGTCCAACAGTGTTCTGTAAAATGCTTTTGGAGTAAGTTTCAGGGACAAGTAGAGGTGGGATATGGAAGCCGATTCCTCTTGAAAAAATTATTTCAATTTAATTGAGATAAAACATGTCAAATGTCAAATTACTCGATTACATATTTGAGAAAAAACTTTATGTTTGAAAATTTTCAAATACTCTCAGACGTACGTCCATCTGCAGCGCATTTATAAACTTCCATATTTATTATATGCGCTGAAGAAATTGATATAAAATAACGATGTGCATCTGTACAAAGTATAATATCAATCACCACTTCCATTTTCAGCGCATATAGCTAATAAACATGGAGTTTATTATAAGCGCTGAAGAAGGACGTCGCCCTGATATTATACTTTGAAGAAATTACAGTGTGAATCTCTACAAAATATAATATCAATCACCACGTCCATTTTCAGCGCATATAATAAACATGAAGTTTATTATATGCGCTAAAGAAAGACGTCGGTCTGATGTTATACATTGAAGAAATTACAGTGTGAATCTCTACAAAATATAATATCAATCACCACGTCCATTTTCAGCGCATATAATAAACATAGAGTTTATTATATGCGCTGAAGAAGGACGTCGGTCTGATATTATACTTTGAAAAAATTACGGTGTGAATCTCTACAACGTATAATATCAATCACCACGTACATGTTAAGCACATATAATAAACATGGAGTTTATTATATGCGCTGAAGAAGGACGTCGCTCTGATGTTATACTTTGAAAAAATTACGTTTTGAATCTCTACAAAGTATGATATCAATCACCACGTCCATTTTCAGCGCATATATGGAGTTTATTATATGCGCTGAAGAAGGACGTCGCGCTGATATTATACTTCAAAGAAATTACGTTTTGAATCCGTACAACGTGTAATATCAATCACCACGTTCCTTTTCAGCGCATATTATGAACATGTAGTTTATTATATGCGCTGAAGGAGGACGTCGCTCTGATATTATACCTTGAAGAATAAAAATAGATTAAAATATTTCGTAAATTCTCTTTTCTAAATTTCAATTTCAGAAGAAAAGAGATTCAAAAATTAATTTGCCAAAGAAGTTTCACTTCTGACATGTGTACTTTGCACTCACGCACTTTTTTATTGTATATTCAATTAGTAAAATTTCAAACACACCGTTCTGCGACCGTTCACAAAATAGTAATCTGTATCAATATCGTATCACATAGACAAATAACAACAAACGAACATTCAGAAGGTGGGCGAGAGAATTGAAGTGATGGGATTTGAACCCTATTTAATGATTGAGATTTATGTGAACCTGTTAGTGGTTGATAACATACTGTTTATCTAGTATTTACTGACAATACAGTGCACTTGTTCCCGCAAATCTATGATGCAGCCTGATAATCTATCCAACCAGTGGCGTCCCGTGGCATATCCTCAATTCAGATTTAATCCCACGAGTTGGATATATGCCACGTACTGAAATAGTTATAGAAGCAAGTTGCACGAACTCGTATTTCTGACTCAGTTGATTCTAGTAATTCTATGCCTATATTATACAACATACACTACTCCTTTATCAAGATAACAGGGCTATTTTTGAATTGATATCATTTTTGAATAACGAACAGTTGAAAGATAAAACCATCATTCTGTCAGTGATATGGTTGAAAAGATTCATCCCCAGTATTTTTTATAACCTTAACTGATAATTCACACGTAACTTGTTGACATTTATGTGAACACTCTTTAAGAATTTGAGAATATGTTTCACTAATTTTGTTGAAATTCGAAAGATTTCAGAGGGAAATATAACTGCCTTCATTTAATGATATACTCAGTTCTTCTATGAGTCACATTCTATATATTTTTCGAGTAACTAGAAAATAATAATTTACTTCAATGATTTTTCAAAAATTAGTGACGATACTTCAAATAAGTGAAAACTAGGGTTTTCCAATCAATAAAATATAATACTAAAACAAAAGGGATCGCGACCCCTAATAACCGTGAAATTTAATATTAAAAAAAGGTATTTTTTTGGATTGTGTGTGCAGATCATTATTCCATTTGTATCTTGCACCCCAGTACCTAATACAATATAATGTGATATTAGAAAAAGGCCTCTTGTCTGGATTTTCTGTTCAGATCATCATTTATTTCATATCTCGCGCCCTCAATACTATAAAAGTTAATACTGAAGAATAAAGGTCTTTGGTGGTATTTGGGGCGCACCCCACAGGTTGAGGAAATCTGATTTACCAAGTTACAGCTCATTTAGACTTCTGGGGGCCACTGGAGATTGCATTTTATGAAAAACCAACACATTTATAGGTCACACAATACGCTTTTCTTCATGGTACCTATTTATGAGACATCCAATCATGATATCAAAATACAATTTTGATTTTGGGCACAAACTATTCATATTGATAACGATTGCGATATACTGAATTTTCACACAACTGATGTTGGCTAGTGTATTTTTCTTCCAATCTCCTAGCTCTTAATCGAACCAGTGTCGAGCCGTCATCCGAAAAGATTGATTAACCCGCACAGTAAAGTGTCAAACCACCTAATTCCATTACCCAACACACGATGCTTTGTTCACGGAGTCCGATACTTTTTCTGTAATGTTTTAGTTGAAGGAGGAGACATTTTGTTCGGAAATGATCTGGAAAGAAGTTTTTATGAGGAGTTCATTTGCAGCAGTAATTGGTATACTTTTTTCAGGCTAAAGCCCAGTTCATTTTATATTAAACGATTTCTGACGTTAAAACGGCGCCGGTACGAACATAAAAGTAGCAATATCACAAACAACGTCCAGAAATATTGAATCTATGTGAACTGTTACTGCTGTTCATTTTCTGGATAATGTGCATAAATAATATCACCTAAAATGGAAAATATAAGAGTTCATGTAGTAGCAGATTGATTTATGTATATTGTGTTGAATAAATGGTTAGGAATGTTACGAATGAATGCTTCACCAAAAAGAATAAATCAAATAAATAAAACTAGAAAACACAGTATTGAACAGTCGACCTAGGAGTAATCATTCTCGAGATACACCGTGGTTGTACCGATAATAGCGGTACTTGGATAACTGACTGAGATTCTTGAGTTGTCTCAGTCACCCATGTCTTAAAAATGCGTGAATAGTTTGAGTATTGAGAACTTAGGCCAGGAAAGGTTTGACGAGATGAAAATTCGTAACGAAGACGTACCGATAGTTGTCTTTAGCACCAATACCATCAACTAGTTCATATCCTTGAGTCGGCTTCAACACTATCGTCATAAAATGCTCATTATGTACTTATTGTAAATATCTACATATAGTGCCAAAGAAGGTCATGATGAACATTCTGAACGAAGACGTGCAGGTAGGTGTATGCCAATACTCAAACAACTGGTTTACACCCTTGAGTTGACTTAAATAATAATTTCTTCAAAGTATAAAATCAGACCGACGTACTTCTTCAGTGCATATAATAAACTCCATGTTTATTATGCGAGCTGAAAATGGACGTGGTGATTGATATTATACTTTGTAGAGATTCATTCCGTGATTTCTTCAAAGTATAATATCAGACCAACGTCCTTTTCAGCGCTTATAATAAACTCCATGTTTATTAGGTATATGCGCTGAAAATGGAAGTGGTGCTTATGTTATTATA